>JBAMBQ010003786.1:0-552223 GCA_037044495.1 Stegana nigrithorax
TGATGGAAGATCATCTATGAAAATGTTGAAGAGCAAAGGACCTAAATGGCTACCTTGAGGAACACCAGAGTGAACAAAAATATTTTTTGAGACACAGCCATTAAACTTAACTTTTTGGGTCCTAGAGTTTAAATAGCTGTCAATCCATAGTACAAGTTTGGGGGAAAGGCCAAATTTGGTAAGTTTTCCTAGGAGTAATGAATGGCAAACACTGTCAAAAGCTTTACTAAAATCAGTGTAGATTACATCTGTTTGCCGACCTAAGGCAAAACCACGAAAGATAAAAGATGTAAACTCTAAGAGATTTGTAACAGTGGACCGTTTTTTTGAAAAACCATGTTGAGAAGTAGTTAAATTTGGAACAATATAATGCTGAAGTTGATCAGTAATTATATGTTCCAAGAGTTTTGGTATTGCGCATAATTTAGCAATACCTCGATAATTAGATATATCGATTTTACTCCCTTTCTTCTCTTTAAAATTCATTCTTCACCTGTTTTGCAAAAAAACAACGTGTTCTTGAGGTTTAAAATTTTTAAATAAAGTTGTAAATAAAGTTAGTATAAATTGGTTTATAATTTATTTCTTTTCTTTTTCTCTAAATAAAACAATTTATGTTTCAGTTTGATCTTTCTAAACATGCCTGGAGTGAGACGGTCAGAATTGTGGATATCTTCTTCAAATAGATGCCAAATTCGTCACAGAAGATAACGGTTGAATATTTCTCAATCAACAATTGAATTAATGTCAGCATTTAGTTATCGACCGAGTATCGACTACAAAATTATTAAACATATGTATTTCAAAGGGTGCAATGAATATTTTATGTGCTTTTGGCAATACTTAGAAATGGAAAAATGAGTCAGCGGGGATATATTATAGTAATGGTCATGTTCAGCTGAGTGATATAGGTGAACCACCACAAATAATTAAATCACTATTAATTGGAGTGCATCAGGCGTCAAATCATATCAACAAAAACGTAAGGAAATACATCGGTTGTTTCGCTATAACATCTTTCGGTGGTAAGGAAAGTAAGAAGGGTAAATACATGCCGACTTATAAAATACATGACCAAGTTTACCACCTTATTGGGAGTTTGTTACCAACGGAGGTTTTAAAACCAGAATTTCTACAAATTTATTTCACTTCCACAGAGGAACAGCAGTCTATGCCAAAATACTGCACCAGTAGTACAAAGACGTATTTTAAAACCATTTCAGTAAGTTGAAATGCTGAATTAAGTCTGGCCTATCACGGTTGGAAACAGCCATACACCATATTACCAGCGCGGCATTTCGTCAAGACATGCTCAGCTGGATTATGATGCATATTGGCTAAGACAGATCGGGCGGAGAGAGCAACCCTTCTTAAATAAAACCTCCCTTAACCCAGGATGTCATGAGACCTGGCGCACAACGGCATGAGTATTGGAACATGGAATGTGCTAAGTATGCTTGACGCTGGTAAAAGATAGAGATAGCTAATGAAATGCTTAAATACAAAATAAGCGTGCTTGCAGTGCAAGAAATAAGGTGGAAAAGCCAAGGACAAATAGATAAAAAAGTCTTCACCTTTTATTACTGACGCCGAGATGTTACAGGTGTAGTGGTGAACAAAATGGCCGTACAAATCATCGGCCAATGAACACATGACCCTCTCAAGGGTCATGCGTTCGCCAGGTAACAGCTAAGGAATGTATTTCTGGTTGCATTGCATGCCTGGCACGCAAACAAAAACAAAATAATAATAATAAAAAAATAAAAACGAATGTTCTAGAAAATAGACAACGGTAGATCACAATAACAAGACCGTTGCCGCCTGGCCTACGAGTCCGCGAAAAAGAGAAACCTAATAAAGAAGATAACTTCTTCACATACACAAGCGCACAAGTGCATTCAGCCGTGCGATTGTTTTTGTACCAAAAGCTCGCAGCGTCGCTGCAAAAAGTGATAAATTACACATCTGCTGCCGGCAGAATATATAAGCAGATGTTTTAATTTTTATATTTTATAATTTTTTGAAGCAAGTCTGTGTAGTGCGAATAATTCTTCTATTAAAATTATAATTGCCACAAGTGATTATGTGTACCAAATTGGAAAAAAGGGAACGCAAAATAGTGTATTCTCTCGGACATTGGTGATCCTGACGTGATTTCTTTGTGTTTTTCGGTGCGCAAAAACTTTACATATAGTTGAGTATTATTTTTACATATCGTTCTAAAATTCGCGTTTGTTTGTACTCATCGTTGCAAAAACTCGTGTTTGTTCACATTTCGGTGACAAACCATATATACATAAGAATCCGTGCACACAAACATAGGCCATCCAAACAGGAGCAGATGGCAGAAGCGTATTCAGTCAAGGTGAACGTAGCACAAGGTTGCCAGAGCTGCAACTGCCAAAATTCAGCGGCTGCCCAGAATTCTTCGCCATGTTCAATACAGTGATTGGCAACAAAAATGAGCTCAGCAAGTTCGAAAAGTTCCAGCACTTGCGTTCCTGCCTAAGTCGCGTTGCAGTAGACGCAATTCGGTCGCTTAAGCCCACCGAAGAAAACTACGATACCACTATCGATTTACTTATAAAACGATTCGATAATAAATTGCTAAATTTTCAGGCACACGTAAAATCAATTTTCGGACTGAAGGATGTCGAGAAGGGTTCCTCTCGAAACTTAAGAGAGTTGAGCGACAAGCTTAACGCTCACCTTCGCGCGCTAAACTTTGTTAAATTGCCTTCGAAAAAGGCATATGTAAATTGCAGCAGTGTAAATCTGTTCATTGCAAAAAGTGCCCGTCCAAGCAGCACTCATTGCTGCATATGGATGCAGCACTAGTAACGTGCTCAATCAAGAGCGGATAAAACGAGCTGCTCTGTCACAACCGTCGGTCAAGTTCAAAGCCGAACCGGGGCATTCGTGCCATGTCAAGTTTTGTTCGACTCAGCGTCGCAATTGAATTTCATCACATCTTGTTTTACAAATCGCCTTCAGCTCAAAACTTCTCGCTCGAGCTTTTCGGTATCAGGCATAGGGAATTCATCTCTAACAGCTGATAAATCAGTAGACATTTTAGCTCAATCTTGTCACTCAGACTTTAGTGTAGTTACGCAAACTATCACCGATCATCAACTTAACTTCGATTTGAACCACAGTGAGAGCTAGCCTTTTCTTCGACCTTTTGTGTGTCGGCCAAATTCGTAGCGCCAGTCATTTGCCACTATTACAAAAAACTAGGCTTGGCTGAGTCGTAGCTAGATCCGATTCCGACGTCAAACGCAAATGTTCTACAATGGTTGCACAGCGGACGGATGCGGATCATCAATTGGAAGCAAACTATTTAGTCACCATATTGTAGCGCTTTTGATGAGGAAACCATTTGTGAGGAATTTTTCAAGAAGCACTGCACTTGGCTTTAGTCTGGTCAATATTCGGTTCGCCTGCCTGTCAAGACTAATCTCAACAACCTTGGTGACTCTTACAGCCGTGCCTTGCGGAGTTTCAAATCACTTGAGCACAAATTGGCAAATAATTCTGGTTTAAAGGCTCAATACGCAGCACTTATGCAAGAATACATCGAGTTGAACCAAATGTCGCCTTCCATCAAGCAGAGTGACCAGTCTCAGTATTTTTTGCCTCATCACTGCGTCCAACTTAGACAGCTCTAGCATGAAACTACGCGTCGTTTTTGATGAATCAGCAAAGTCCACGTCAGGATTTTTTCTTAACGATCTGTTGTTAGCCGGCCCATCTATTCAACCCAAGCTATTTAGCATACTCATTCGCTTTCGTTTCTTTAAGGTTGCTTGATGTGGAGATATTTGTAAAATGTACCGATGTGTGCGCATGTCTCAACCCGATCAATTTCTTCAATAGCGGGAAAGTGCTAACGATGAGATCAGAGTCTACACGCTGGATACAGTAACATATGGCACAAATCCAGCAGCATTTCTAACCATCCGTGCAATGCAGCAGTTGCCCCACGACGAGGAGGCGGATTTCCCAGCTGCGGAAAAAATAATTCGCAGAGACTTCTACGTTGACGATCTAATCTCTAGAGACGACACCATTGAAGAAGTATCGTAAATCCGCCGACAAGTGAAGGAACCCTTGCAGCGAGGTCATTTCCCCATTAGCAAATGGTGCTCAAACGAAACAATGGCCTTGGATGATGAACGCGATTCTGATTGCGAGAAAACAATCAGATTTCATGACGGCACAGACATGACAAAAACACTCGGGTTGGCGTGGGACACTATCTCCGACAAGTTGCTTCAAATTCCCTCAATTTGTTTTATTGCCAAATGCTTCATGGCAAGTTCACGCATTCTGTAATGCCAGCACGTACGCTTATGGCTCCTGTGTCTATAATCGATCCAAGGCAGATGGTGTGGTTGCGTCGCATTTGCTCTACTCGAAGTTCACAGTCGCGCCGCTATAAACGCTCACTGTTCCAAAACTCGAATTGGCCGCTGCGATGTTATTATCTGACTTGATTACTAACATTGCTGAAATCATTCCATTTAATTGCACATATTTTTGTTCGTCTGACTCGGCCATAGTTCTTGCATGGATTCGTGAAGCTCCTTCAAGTTTTAACATATTTGTCTCCAACAGAATCGTGCAAATTCAGGAGCGAACTAAGTCGATGACATGCCCTCTCAAATGAACCCGGCCGACATATTGTCCCGCGGATGCACTCCAGCCGAACTACTGAAATCATGATTGTGGTGTGAGGGGCCTGCTTTTTTACGTGAGGACGAATCTTCTTGGCTAGCAAACGCATCGCCTATCGTAGAATTACCCAAGCATCAACGGCACGCATTGATTCCAACCCAGAAACTTGACGTTACATTTAGCTGCAAATACCAAAACTCGTTCGACAAATTGCTAAGTGTCTTCGCATATATTTGCCGATTTTTGTCGCTACAATACAAGGATCATCCACGCCCATCTGGGTCGCTCACCGTGAAGGATATTAAACTCGGCACACATTTACTCATGTAAGGCATTCAATTGGTATAATTTGCAGAAGAATACAAGACGTTGCAGTTGAAGCAGTCACTTTCGCCCAAAAGCAAATTACTGAATCTTCATCCGATTAAGGACAGGATTGATTTGCGTTGGCGGCCGCCTTCAACATTCACATTTGGACTTAGATGCAAGGGCACCCAATCATCCTCCCAAGAGATCATCCAGTCATGAAAGCCGTCATCATGCTTTTTCACAATAAATTTCTGCACGCTGGACCTCAAAGCTTACTTGCAGCCTTGAGACAGAAGTTCTGGCCAATAGGTGGACGAAAATTCGCAGCAGCAGGAATAAATAAATGCATCAGATGTTTCCGCTTAAAACCAAAAATCATCGAAAACATCAACTGGCATTGACTTTTGTGGCCCGTTCTTTAATAAATCGGAAGTCAAAACGAGGCCGCCTGTAAAATGTTACATCTCCATTTTTGTTTGCTTCGCCATCAAGGCAACGCACCATGAAGTCGTTGAGGAACTTTCAACCGCATCTTTTATCGCCGCGTTGAGGAGATTTGTCAGCATTAGAGGCAGACCCAACACAATTTGGTCAGACAACGCTAAATCTCTTGTGGAGATTATTTAACTACATCCTACTAACGCAATTTTATGGAAAATCGCAGAAATAATAGCGATACCAAAACCAGGAAAAGACTTATCTAAAACGACATCCTACAGACCTATCAGTCTGTTACCTATATTAAGTAAAATCTTCGAAAAGATGCTATACACGAGAATACAACCATTACTTGTCGATCAGCACACTATTCCAGACCAGCAATTCGGATTCAGACAAAAACACTCTACGATCGAACAAGTTCACAGAGTGACCCAAAAAATCTTAACCGATCATCAACTTCCGCAACCACTATATAATATCCTAAAAAGGACGGCACTTCTATGTAAAATATAAAGACAGCCAATCGACGCTAAGACAAATCAGAGCCGGAATCCCGCAGGGAACAGTTTTAGGACCACTACTCTGCAATGTATATACAGGCGACATACCAATCCTCAAAAACGAATCATTGATGATCGCCACATTCGCAGACGACACTGTTATCCTATACTCTAATACAAACCTAACAGCAGCTATATCAAAAATGCAACGAATAGTAAATGAAATGACAAATTGGTTCGAAAAATGGAAGATAAAAATTTAATATTTTGTATTGTGTCAAAGAACTCAACGCTATCTATATCAATCTATAATAAAACCAATCTGGACCTATGGCATCCAACTATGGGGCACTGCCAAAGCGACAAACATTAAAATCATTCAAAGGCAACAATCAAAAATTCTGAGAACAATAATGAATGCAGACTGGTACATCCGTAACGATGACATTCACGACAGCGTTGGCATACCAATGGTTATCAACGAAATAAAAACAATTAGCAGAAACCACCATATAAAGCAGCCAATACAGGAACTGACGGAAACCAGGCGGCTTCAACGAAAAAGACCAGTAGATAACACCTAATGCCTTATAATACCGATTAGAATATAACGATTACAAACACGAAACAACACCATTGTATATATATTACAACAAATATTTGTTTTTTCCTTTTTCTTTTTTTAAAATTATCACCCAAAAACGAAAAATGTATAAAATGTCTAGAATTAGATAGAAAATACAAAAAAAAAGGGAAATAAAAATAAAAATATTAAATTCGCGCCCTTTTGTCCTATTTCAGAAAGTCTAGACGACCTGGATGTGCTGACGCCAGGTCACTTTTTAATTGGGTCCTCCTTCGTCGTAATCAAAGAACCAAATTTAACGCCACTCAACATCAACAGACTGAGCCATTGGCAACAACAAAATAGAGTACGAGCTATTTGTCACTACTTCAAGAGCGTGGGAAGTGGCGTACTTCATCAGCAAACCTACCGCCAAACAGTCGTGGTTCTCAAAGATGAGAATCTACCTCCACCACAATGGAAGCTGGGTAGAGTTGAAAGCACCATTGGAAGTGGGTTGCCAACATTCGAACCGCCAACGAGCTCGTCAGAAGAGCCTGCAGAAAAATTGCCGTTGTGCCCCTTGAGGATCCTTCAGTTGAAACACAGGCGTCTTCTGTCGGGAGCAAAGCCCTACTCACTGCTGATGGAGCAATTGACTTGCTCCCTTATGGATCTTGTTCTCTCTCGCTGCTGGCAATGCTGCCGGCAGAATATTATAATGATAGCAAAATACATTTAAACTAAGTATTTAATCTGGCAACCTTATCAGACCACCGGTCCGATATCACCAGACCAACGGTAGGACGGCCACCTGATTGAAAGCCCAGAAAAGCGTCCTAACGGGACTAAAAGTTTAAATGTAGATATAAAAAGGGCGCCGTCCTGCCTAAACAATAAATAGTCTTCTGCGCTTAACTACCAACGAATCAAATCGCTTTAACCACTAGCGAATAATATTAAACGCTTTAAAACTGCGGATTTAATAAATATATTAACGCTTATTAACTAGCGTGTCAATAAAATAACAAATCGTTTACAATAAATAATCTCATCAAAATACTATTGTGTTTCCATTGCAAAAGCTTCATCATCCATCCATTACATGGCGATCCTGCTATCGGACACAAATAATTAAAATAAAAGCAAAAATAATACAATAATAAATACAACTTAACCCCACATGGCACAACACACGTGCATGCAAAGCACATCACCAACGAAGGAAACAAAAGCTGTGAGCTACGCAACGCAGAACAAACCAAGAGGGTCATCAGCCAACCAAAAATAAGGTAATCAGTGCGCAGTGAGCGGCGTGGGACCAAAACGGCTTACGATCGCCGAATATAAACAAAGACAAAGATCAGTGCAGCGGAAAAACGCCTAACAAAAATTCCGCTAATACTAAAACGAAGAGGTGGCAAACTGCAACGCGAAGCAGAGACAAAAACATATACAAAAAGAAATAACAGAACTGGACCAGCAAATCAGGGAGCATCGTCACAACAAGGAGAAAAGAGCAATCCAACTGAGGAAGCTCTTATATTGGAAAAATCCTCCACAGTGGGATACAGCGGTAATGTTATTCCAAGAACTGGACACCTTGGAGAGGGAACTCCAGCAAAATACCGAAAATATGGAAATAATATAAAAATCTTTTTACATTTTGTACAGTGGGAGTGCAGTGGACTTGCACTAAAACGCACTCACTAAACCTGCCACATTAGCGCCATCGCTGAGGCAAAATATATTGTAACTTTTTATAATTTTAAGTAGTAATTAATTACAAAATAATTAGGAATTAATTAACAATTACAAATTAATTAAGAATACAAAATAAATTTTCAAATAGAATTTACACAACAAAAAAAAAAATATTTTATATACAATTTTTCACAATAATTATAAGTTAATAACAAAACAAAAGAAAAAAAAAATTTGTTCCTTACATTTACAAAATTAAACATATTAAAAATAATTTTACAAAAATATGAATTAAAACCAAAATTAATTACGTTACAAAATTTAATGAATTTTTATACTTTTTTTTTTTTTTTTTTTTTTTTGATTTCGATTATATTTACAATCTATCCAAACAAACAGGAAATTCAATAAATAATATGATACATAGGGATTCGCTTAATGCTAATGCAATTTACAGATTATTTACAAATAATACAATATAGATAGTATAGTACAATAATAACAATAGTGCAATATAAGACATATATAATACATATAATATAATATATAATACAATACAATATCAAGTTAAACTACTAACATTAGATGACTAATAATACAAATAATATAAAATTTAATTTAATTTCTATGTCCTAAGTCCAGCGGGTGAGATCTTTTTAACCTGCGGGTCGTTTCACTGTTGTCTAGCAGATTTACAGCTAGAGGGTTAACATGGTTGTTAAGCCGGTCTAAGTATCTAGTGCTTACTAGGTTAATGACATCTTTGATATTTTGGACTTTGAGGTCTCTGTGCAACGTTGTGTTTCGTACGTACCATTGTGCATCTGCTATTTGGCGCAGTGCCAGAGACTGAAACCGTTGTATGATTTCGATATTGGAGTTGCTGGCGGTGCCCCACAGCTGGATACCGTAGGTCCAGACTGGTTTAAGAATTGTATTGTAAATTAAAATTTTATTTTTTAAACTCAGTTTTGATTTCATGTGGAGCAGCCAGCACATTTTCTTCAATTTGAGGGACAGCTGTTTTCTCTTTGCTGTTATGTGTGTTTTCCATGTTAGGCGTCTGTCCAGATGTAAACCTAAGTATTTTATGCTATCGTATGATGGTAGTGTAGTCTCGTTTAGTGTGACTGTGGGACAGTCGCCTCGTCGAAGTGAGAATGTAGCAAATTTTTCTGGGTTAACTCCGATATTCCACTTTTTGAGCCAAGACTCCAGACTGCTTAGTTCAGCCTGCAATATGGCAGATGCCTCTGCTGCGGTTGCAGCTGATGCTAGTATGGCTGTGTCGTCCGCGTATGTTGCTATCAGGGTGTTGTTGTTGCTGGATATAGGCATGTCTGAGGTGTATATTGTGTACAAGACAGGACCTAGGACACTGCCTTGCGGGACTCCTGCTTTGATGCTTCTAATACGAGACTGCTCGTTTCCTATTTTCACATAGAAGTGGCGATCGCTTAAAAAACTCTTTATCATTAAAAAGTACGGAGAGGGAAGCAGCGTGTTGAGTACACACTCAGCGTCTAAAAAAAAAATACTCAGACAAATATTTGGGCCTGTTTATTAAATGATTGTATGCCTTCTAATTACAGTATCCCAACGCTAAGAAACGCGGAGCAAACGAAATCAGCCCAACTGATAGAAAACTCCGCTAAGAAAAGCAGACTACCAGGAAACCTGGCGTGAGCTATGCGACCGACATAAAAGGTGTAAGATGAGCAGTGCTATCGAAGTCATTCCCGGATCAAATACTCTCGCGAGAGGAAGAGGGAAAGATAGACGAACTCCGCGTTGAGGAAATGTACAACGGTTGGAGCTCTGAACTCCAATTCAAAGGTATACACTTTAGATCAGGTATGACAATGGTCGGCTGTGCAACCGAAGAAGCGCACTCGTGGCTACTTCAAGTTGAGAAAATGGAGTTCCAATAATGCAGAAGTGCTTCTTGATGTTCCAGACACGGAAAGGGAGATTCTTCTCAAGTTTGACGATGGGAGCCATATAACCAAACCCGTTGGACTCATCTGGGATCCATCAAGGGACAAATTATTATTTTCTTTTTCTCCGCATCCTAGCTCTGGCAATAATTCACAGCGCTCTGTCCTATTAACTATTGCCCGCTTCTATGACCCACTTGGTTTAATCCGTCCAGTTTTGACCAAAGCAAAGATCCTCCTTCAAAGCATGTGGAGAAACAAGTTTAGCTGGGACGAAAGTCTGCCTCAAGTTAAAGATACGGCCTGGTCAACTTTATGCAATGATATTTCCCACATGCAGCATTTGACATTTTCGTTCGTTTTCCCTGACATCTGATGGCAACCTAGAGATATATGACTTTTGAGATGCAAGCTAAGAAGCATATAGCGCCTTCATCTGCACTCAATTTCTGTGTTCTAAGGCACGAGTAGCCCCTTTGAAAACACTCACAGTGCCAAAATTAGAACTCTCTGCTGCCTCATTGCTTGCACAACTTGTCAATGAAATAATAGGATTAGACGTCATCGATTGTAGTTTCCACTGATGGTTCGATTCATCAGTTGTGCTATCCTGGATAGATCAAGAGTCCTCAAGATTCAATGTGTTTGTGGCAAATCGAGTATCTGATATTCAAGAGCTTACGAAATGTATGCAGTGGAACTACGTACCAACATCACTTAACCCAGCTGACATTCTATCTAAGGGACGCAAAGCGGCTGGCCCATGGATTGTTCTCACCAAAAGTTCATACCCGAAATTCGCCGGAAGGTCTTATTCGCATATTCTTTGCACCAAGACATATCGCTTAATTGCAAGTTCATCAATTGATTCGCAATGACTCAACGGATATTTGGATACGTTTATAAAAGTTTATAAAATCCATAAAATCCCCGCAGCTTACGAAAGATACTATCGAAGGGTGGACCCAAATATTAATTCGAGTCATTCAAAAATGTTATCTTCAGACGGAATATAATATCCTGCTAGCCAATAAATGTGTCGAACGCTCAAGCAGCATTGCCTCAGTATCGCCATTCCTAGACTCAGCAGGCCTCATTCGAGTAGGCGGTCGAGAATTCTTCCGAGACATCATCGAGTAACAACCGCTATAATAAATCATTTTCATCGCAAAAACTTCCATGCAGGCCCAAAAGCACTGTTGGCACTAATTCGCTTACAATTTTGGAAGAAAAACTTTCGCCCAATCACTCAACAAATGAGTGATTTGCTACAGATCGAAGCCACGTCTTGTCGAACATATAATGGCTGCCTTGCCAAGAGAGCGAATACAGGTATCACATCCCTTCACGATCACTGGCATCGACTACTGCGGACCATTTTATTATTAACCCAACGTGCGCAATTGAGCACCTCAAAAATGCTACGTTAGCGTTTTTATCTGCTTCTCACTAAAGCCGTATAGATGGAACTAGTAAATGATCTAACAACTGCCTCGTTCATCGCTGCGCTCTTTTGATTAGATGCTCGCCAGAGACCAGATTTGTCGACCCTTAATTACAATCGGCTAGACCGTTGGCAGTGCGTCACGCACCTGCAGCAAACATTCTGGAAACGCTGGAGCAATGAATACCTGACATTGTTTCAGCAGCGCACATAATGCCGCACCCCTTAAGCAGACATACGAGTCAACGATGTCGTCTGTATAAACGACGAAAAATTGCTCCCACTGAAGTGGCCACTCGCACGAGTCACAGAAGTCATCGTTGGACAAGATAAAGTGCCCAGAGTCGCTGTGTTACGCACGCTAACAGGCACTACTAGAAGAGCTGTCAACAAACTGTACGTCCTACCGCTCAATGACACTGTTTAAAGTCCTGACCTTTCAACGGGGAGGAAGACGATCAGTAGCAGTTCTTAAAGACTGATAAAGGTTTTCGTGCCCTGCGTTGCAAAATTCACAATAAACCGCATTCGCTATGCCCTGCGCGGTAAATTTTGCTAAGCGAGAGCTAAGCGGCTGTCTCTATTCGCCCAGCGCGGCGTTCTTAGTTTTCTCTAGTTTTAATAAATCACTACTACCAAAACCAGCATAAGGTGCTCACGATATCATTTAAATTTCGAGTGTCACACAAAATATAATATACTACTACGTTGGCTTAGAAAGTGAAATTTGAATTTAAAAATAAAACGGCAACAAAACCTTTTGTGGCCTTAACATTAATTAAAAATAAAACGGCAACAAAAACTCTTATGGCCTAAACAATGTGTCCAGGTCACGTAGAAATTTCAGGAAATAAAGTGGCAAACTCGCCAGGAAAGGAGAAGCCTCTAGGCTAATAGGCCCGGAACCATTCTTTTGATTGGGAAAGGGTAAATTCTCTACAATTATTAGGGAAGCAGAAGCCATAAGTAGAGCAATATACTGGAATAACTTACCAAGTTTAGCTCAGTCAAAATCTGTCATAGGGAACTACCACCTAAGAAGATTTAA
Source organism: Stegana nigrithorax (assembly GCA_037044495.1). NCBI lineage: Eukaryota > Metazoa > Arthropoda > Insecta > Diptera > Drosophilidae > Stegana > Stegana nigrithorax. Next base: position 12,626 of record JBAMBQ010003786.1, read on the forward strand.
TGACTGTATGAAGTTATGCAAATATAAGCTAAGAATCATTACGGGAATCCTAATAGGACACTGTATATTAAGCTACCACCTAAATAAACTGGGGATCCAATCTAATGAAACTTTTAGGTTCTGCAAGGAAGAAGATGAAACTGCATTACACGTGCTGGGAGTCTGCCCAGCACTTATGCATAAGCCGATGAAACACTTCGGCAAACATCTTCTGAAAGAAAGAATTAGAACCGAAAAGGTAAGCAAAGTCCTGAAATTTATCGAGGACGTAAAACTCAGAGAAACACTTTGAATCCAGGAAATGGGGTACAAAAGATCATTGAAGTCTCAATGCAACTAATGCCGACCAAGTCACCATCAGCCTAGAGGCCGGTGGTAAACGGATATGGCTACTTCGCTCACGATCACGACGCACTGCCATGGTAAATTTTCATGGACCTGTTAGCATAATAACAAAGGCTAAACTGGTTGTCATTGCAGATGTCAACGCGTACCATTCGGTGTAGGGCACCACGAATATTAAAACAAGATATGCAATAGACAGGAGAGGAAGATATACAAAGTCAATTACTTTGGGTTTTTTTTTTTCTTTTTTTTGGATTAGCTGGCCAGTATGTAGGCCTCCCCGACGAGGCATAATTCAGTTTATTTGGTTTATGTTTAAGTGCGCTGTATAGTTGCTTCCCCTTGGGGTTACACAAGCGGGAGCCCGAGTAGGAGTGGTTTGCGTTGTAGTCACCTGCAGCTAGGAAACGGTCGCACAGCGAATTGAAGAAATCTTTGAATTGGTTTTCTGTTATGGCAAAACGTGGAGGGCAGTAAACTGCAGAAGGTTGTCGTGTTTGAATTGCACATAAATTGACGTGGCTCATATAGATTTCTGCAAACTGGGTTCATTAGCATTGTAGTGGCATATTCAGGCGCCTGTTTGGCTGTAACAATTGTGGGTTGAGGCATGTAGCGAGAAGTAACGACCCGATGGTTGTAGCGACTTCTTAATTCCTTGTAAACTGGGCAGCCCCTGTAGTTTGCTGTGTGATTACCATTGCAATTGGTTAATTTTCATGTGTCTGTGTCGTCCTTATCAGCTGGGCAAGCGGCAAATACGTGGAGGTCATCGCAGGCGACACAGACAGGGCGCAGCGTGCAAGTAGCTTTGGTATGGCTATACTCCTGGCAATTGGAGCATTGAACGGGGCTATTGCGTTGGTGCGGCTCTTCTACTGGTATTCTCCGGTGCAACAGATGCTGCAAATTTTAGATTGAAAGTACGGCGTTCCAGTAGTTTGGCGTCGGGCGCTAATTCAACTTTGTACAATGGTTGCGGTATCTTGTTTTTGTTAGTTATACTGACAACAACTTTACGATTGAAACCGTGGTTCTTGAGTGCGCTAACTACTTCACTAGTTAATGAGTTAATGAAGTTTGTAAACAATACATTTACAATGCATATTAAAACAATCCAGTAATCTAAATGGGAACTGCAATCATTAGATCAGATTATCAAATTACTACTTGTAGGTGTATTATTTAAAAAAAACCTTTTTTTATTAATATTTTAAGTCTAACTAGAAAGGCAGAGCTATAGTCGGGCGTAACCGACTATAGAAAAACCTGTACCCAATCCAAAACAAAAAAAATTTTTTTTTTAGTAAAAGCCATTTTTCGGCTGATCGTTCCTATGGCAGCTATATGTTATAGTAAACTGATATTTATTATATTCAGGAGTATGATTGGATATTGCCTAAAACTGTCAACTCCAAAATTTGGTAACGATATCTTAATAAACAAAAAAGTTTTTCTCAGTAAATGTTGTTTTTCGGCCGATCGTTCCTATGGCAGCTATATGTTATAGTAAACTGATATTTATTATATTCAGGAGTATGATTGGATATTGCCTAAAACTGTCAACTCCAAAATTTGGTAACGATATCTTAATAAACAAAAAAGTTTTTCTCAGTAAATGTTGTTTTTCGGCCGATCGTTCCTATGGCAGCTATATGTTTTAGAAAACCGATGTTTATTATATTCAGGAGTGTGATTGGATATTATCTAAAACTGTCAAATCCAAAATTTGGTAACGATATCTTAATAAACAAAAAAGTTTTTCTCAGTAAATGTTGTTTTTCGGCCGATCATTCCTATGGCAACTACATGATATAGTAAACCGATATACATAATATTTAGATATGTGATTGGGTATTAGCTAGAAGGATTAAATCCAAAATTTGGAAACGATATCTTAAAAAACAAAAGGGTTTTGGTTAGGAAATATGGTATTTCGGCCGATCGTTCCTATGGCAGCTATATGTTATAGGTTGAATATCAAAAAAAAAATAAACTCGTTATGTCTATGGATTGGGAGAATCTTCGTGCCAAATTTGGTTATTGTAGGTCTAACCGTTTCCGAGATGCGTGCGTTCATACGGACAGACAGACGGACATAGCTAGATCGACTCGTCTTTCGACGCTGACCAAGAATATATGTACTTTATGGGGTCTGCCACGCCTCCTTCTGCCTGTTACATACATTTGCACAACTTTAATATACCCTTTACCGTTTTTTGGTACAGGGTATAAAAAGTCGGAAAAACATCTTATCATTCACCCTTATTTACCTTTGGTCAACTTTAAATAGGATTTTAATACTTGTATATAATTCACTTGTATCGGTTTCTAGAACATTTTAATACTAATATCATGTAGTTTAAAAGTGTTAACCAACTTACTGACAGCGCAACATGAGAAACACATTTCTTAGCCTTCCAAAGATACAGAGAACGTCGACAATCAGGTACCAGAATGAGACAACTTCTTTGGAAAGAAGCTTAACTGTTTGATAGCGCACACATCACAATTCTTTCTAGTCAAAGATTTGGTAAATTGTATTATTATATTATTTACAGATAACTCATTAAAGCTATAATCTTTTGTTAAAAAACAAATGTAATCTCAAAAATAATGTCTATTAAAAATAATTTTTGTTTTTATTGCCGAAAAGAACTTTTTCATGTTTATTAATACATTGGTGCTTTTAATAGTGTAACTGGTGTTAACTTGAATAAAAAAAACTAATTATTTTTTCATATATTGGTGTTCTTGCGGAATAATACTGTTTTGGTTGGTAATTTGCTAAAACTTTTATTTTGTTAAATTTACTTAGTGCGTGTATTGTTTGTTCTTGTAAGCTAACTGTGATCAGCTGTTTTCAAGTCGCCCTACACGTAATTGTTGCATAAGTGAGTGACCGTATTAAACTATTATTGGTACATTTTTCTTTTATTTCTATTTTTTTTGTATTTTTTTTATTTAACACTTTATTTTAAAATGGCCTGTTGCTATGTTAAATGCAAAAAGTCACTGGAAGAAAATGCAGTGACCGTGGCCTGTTGGCTGTGCGATAATCTCGCTCATGTCAGTTGTGCCGATTTAAATGGTAGAATAGCGGATATGATTACCAAAAACATTGGTCTGCGGTGGTCTTGTCCGAATTGTCGTTCTACGGAAATAAATTTTTCTAAATTTATTTCTATATCCCGTATTGCCTTTTCTAATTTGGTAAAGGATTATAAGTCTTTAGGTTCTAAACTTGAAACTTATGAAAAGTCCTTAGAGGAGTACAAATGTGTCGACTTGTCTCCTAAAAGGAAGAAGGTCAAATCTTCCAATAAAAATATGCCCATAATTACTATAAATGAGGACGTAATCCCTAAGACTCCTAATTGCATTAGCAATGCAGATAGGGGATAGGTGTTTTCTACACCCTTGGCTGAACCACTGGTGGTTGATAGTGTCATTCTACCAAGTTCTGCTCCTTCAAATAGTGTTGATATTGCTATTCAACCAAATTCTGTCATCTTAAATAGCGTTCCCCCTAAACAGTATGCAACAGCTTTACCGCTAGTGCGACTCAGGGTCTACATTATCGTTCCGTTGATTTGTCATATTAAATAGCGTTCACCGTAAACCTAAACAGTTATTGTTCCAACTAAAGCTGTCTTTGTATCCCGGCTAGCTGCTGACACTTCAGAAATTGATGTAAATCATTACATTACTTCGAAAGTTCCGTTGATAGCCAATGTTAGCTGATAAAGTAGATTCAGAGCTAACAAACGAAAAGAGGCGGAAACTCAAATCATTGTTACTGCAGTCTACTTGTTCCTGTTGATCAAAATGTCAGAAGCTGCTCAACTCCGAAGCTTGGCAACAGTTATACCTTGTAGTTTTTCTTTTGAATGCTGACTACATAGTTTTCGTTGAAACTTGGCTCCGGCTGGATGATTTAATGTTGCTGAAGTTCTAAATGGTAATTTTGTGCATTAAGAAAAGATAGGCTTGATAGAAAAGGAGGAGGTATCTCATTTCTTAGTCTCCCTCTGTGCTGATTTAGTCATATTTCATGTCCTGACAACATTGAGTTCTCTGTTAAAATTTCACTTGGTAGCTCCACTTTATTTGTTACTGTTCTATATTCGCCTTCTTCGTAGACAGTTACTTAGTCATGCAGACTATACATGTTCCTCTTCAAGACTGGTCTGATCTACTCAACATGGTCTTGTACCTGCAGCTTCGTGTTCTTTTATTGATTCAATTCTTGACAATTCACTCGAACAAATCAACTTTATAAAGAATTCTAAAAATCGTATGCTAGACCTGGTTTTTACTGATTGTCCCATTAATGTTTCTTTAAGTAGGTCCAGTCCGTTATCTACCCCTGAAGATAGTTATCACCCTACACTTCAGCTGGAGTTTCATTTGAAGTCTCCCTCTCTTTGTCAACCCACAGAAAAAGTTGTCAAGACTTTTTGTTTCAAAAAAACTAATTTTGATAGGTTGTGTCTTTTACTTTCAAATACAGATTGGTCAGTTATGGATTCCATGGGTGATATTGAACAGGCTGTCCAGTTTTTTAATATGACTTTATACAAATATTTCAATAAATGTATACCGAAACTTAGAGTTACTCAACAGTTAGATAGGCCCCGTGGTTTTCCGAGATTTAGCTCGCTTAAAAAATAAAAAAACGCTTTTATTAAATTCAAACGATCAGGTCGGACGGTTGACTATGCAAATTATGTTGTCGCGCGTTATAATTTTCGCCAGTTGAGTAAGGCTTGTTATTTTTCGTATTTATTAAAAGTAAAATCAAAAATTAAACGAGACCCGAAATCCTTTTATAATATCATTAACTCTAAACGTAAGTGTAATACTTTTCCATCTATAATGAAACTCGATAATGTTGAAGGTTTAAATAATTGCGACATATCAAACCTTTTTGCTAATTTTTTTCAAAGCAACTATAACTTTAGCTCGCGAAACTTTATACCCAACTTTAGTGCGGATAATTCTTATATAATTAATAGCCCGGTTATTGATGAGAGCCTACTCAGCTCTTACTTAAGTTCTATCAAACCATCGTTTTCTGCTGGCCCTGATAATATTCCAAGTTGTGTATTAAGGTACTGTGCAGACACATTAGTTTCTCCCTTATATAAGTTATTTAAGCTCTCGCTTGAGACTTCAACGGTCCCGTCGGTGTGGAAGGAATCTTTCATTTTTCCACTCTATAAAAAAGGGAGTAAAATCGATATATCTAATTATCGAGGTATTGCTAAATTATGCGCAATACCAAAACTCTTGGAACATATAATTACTGATCAACTTCAGCATTATATTGTTCCAAATTTAAGTACTTCTCAACATGGTTTTTCAAAAAAACGGTCCACTGTTACAAATCTCTTAGAGTTTACATCTTTTGTTTTTCGTGGTTTTGCCTTAGGTCGGCAAACAGATGTAATCTACACTGACTTTAGTAAAGCTTTTGATAGTGTTTGCCATTCATTACTCCTAGGAAAACTTACCAAGTTTGGCCTTTCCCCCAGGCTTGTACTATGGATTGATAGCTATTTAAACTCTAGGACCCAAAAAGTTAAGTTTAATGGCTGTGTCTCAAAAAATATTTTTGTTCACTCTGGTGTTCCTCAAGGTAGCCATTTAGGTCCTTTGCTCTTTAACATTTTCATAAATGATCTTCCATCAGTTATTAAGCATTCTCATGTGCTTATGTTTGCCGATGATGTAAAACTATGTTTTACTCTTGATTCTTTTCATCATCAGAGTCTGCTTCAAGAAGACCTCGATCAGCTTTCTAAATGGTGCAATGATAATTTTCTTTTCCTAAATTGTGGAAAATGTAAAGTGATGTCTTTTAATCGTAGCAAACCCTTGTTATATACCTACTCTGTAAACGGTTCTTCTTTAACACGTGTTTACGAATTTAATGACTTAGGTGTTTTAATGAGCCCGAGACTTAATTTTAGTTCTCACATTCTCATGATTACTAATAAAGCTAGAGGTGTTCTTGGCTTTATTAAGAGATGGGCTAAAGAGTTTAATGATCCTTATACCACCAAGCAGCTTTTCACTTCTTTGGTTCGGCCGATTTTAGAATATGCTTCATGTATTTGGAATCCCCAACTCATAACATATTCTGACCGTATTGAATCGGTTCAAAAACAATTTTTGCTCTTTGCGTTGCGAGGATTAAACTGGAATGCGGCAATTCGTCTTCCCTCATACCATTGCCGCCTTAAATTGATAAATCTTCCTACATTAGCTAGTCGGAGGTCCGTTTTGGGTATTCTTTTTCTTCATAACCTTATAAACGGTAACGTTTATTCTCCTTTTCTCCTTGCGAAAACTAATTTTAACGTGCCCTCGCGTACAACTAGATATTATTTACCTATTAGACTAAACACTGCACGATCATCTTTCTTACTGCATGATCCCTTTTATGTTGTGTGTTTGGCTTATAACTCTAACTATCATTTATTTTCTAACATAGCCTCTTCTTATACTTTGAAATCTCTTCTTACTCGTAGATTTAACGAAATTAGATAGAATTATATTCTTATTTTAATTTTTACTTAATATTGTATTAATTTTAGTATTTAGTTTTTTAATTTTATTAATTAGTTTTTGTAATCTTTTAGTACTAATAAAATTTGTAAAATTTGTTAAGTAGATAAAGCAGCTGTTGACCATTATCGGTCGTAGCTGTGGAACAGACACTAGGTCTGGTTTCGTAAGTCCTCTTGCTTGGTAGTGCGCTACCACAACGTCTGCGAAAAAAAAAAAAAAAAAAAGTGAAATTTTACTAAAGACACTAAAAGTTTTACTTAGAGCAAAAGGTACTGTGGTACCTTACACAGAAACAAACAAATTTTTTGTAACGAACACTGGCACAGTGTTTTTCCTTGGGAAAAATTGATCGTCACAATATATATTAAAAAACGTTAGCGAAGTCCTTAAAACCAACAAGGAACCAAACAGGATCATATTGCTGGACCAAAGTATCCTCCAGAATCTAGACAATAACCAATTTGCCATTCTGAGTAGCAAAAACACCGTTGAGGTGGACAAAGTAGCAGACAAAACAGTCAAGTTGCCCAAACCTCCACCAATTTATATTCGGGAATTCACGCAACCTGGTTGCTTAATTTCATCAACTTATCGGTGACAACAACTTCCACATCATTCAGCTGCGTAAAGGCAATATCGTTGAAACAAAACTTCAAATGTACACTGAGAAAAACTTCCAGATGATTGCACAGTACCTTAATGAGGCAAAAAAAACTGTTTATACCTATCAACTGAAAAGTCGCAAGGGTTTGGTCGTCGTTATTAAGGGCATTGAATCTTCAGTCGATCTCCAAGAGGTAAAGCAAACTCTCTTAGACAGGGACTTTGAAGTGAAATATGTTCTTAACATGCTTAATAAAAACAAAATACCGCAGCTATTGTTTAAAATAAAACTTGCCCCTACCACAAAGCTTTCTAAAACAAATACCACGCATCCAAAATACGACCTTCAGATCCTGCTTCACCGTAGAGGAACAGTCGAAGTACATAATGCGCCAGTACAATGCGCCAATTGCCAAGAATTTGGCCTCTGGCGATCTTCATGACTCATAAAAATGCACAACAATCAAAGAAATCCCAAACACCAAAGACGAGGAGAAAGCTAGCTCTTTTGTCAATCACCTAAGTAAAGTGTTTCAGTGAAACGCTCCAACAAACGAATTTTAGCTTCCAGAGCAAATAGAGAGAGTTAGTCAGAACTGAAATAAAAATTAATAAATCGCCTGGAGATGTCCTTATCTCACCAAAAATAATCATTGAACTTTCGAACTGCGCTCTCGGATTCCTGAAGAACCTTTTTAACGCTATTCTTTCTTCTGGGTACTTCCCCAATAATTTAAGAAGTAACTTATTAAAATCATTCCTTAACCAGGAAAGAACATAAGTTTACCAGAATCGCACAGGCTCATCAGTTTTCGAGAAATTATTTCTACATAAAATTTCTCATCAGGTACACTCGAATAACATAACTCCTAAGCATCAATTCGGCTTTCGAGCCAGCCATGGCACTATCGAGCAAGTCAATCGCATTACAAAAGATGTCAGGACCGCTTTGAACGTTTGAATATTGCTGTATTTCTAGACGTCGCTCAGGCATTCGATCGGGTGTGGCATGATGGCCTTAACTACAAAATTAGCCTACTATTGCCACAGAACACGCTCAGAGTTCTCAACTCTTATTTTAAAGATAGATACAGGCCGGTATACCCCAAGGCAGCGCTTCGGGACCCATCCCGTGAGGCTAAACAACACAGTCTTTTCGCAATCTATCGACGTAACATACCTCGGTATTCACCTCGATAGAAGTCTTACTTGGAGAAACCACATAGAAGCCAAGAAGACACAAATTAACCTCAAATCTGCATTGGCTTATTAACCACCGTAGCCCCTTATGTCTGGATCAAAAGTGCTGCAGTGCAATTCAATAATCAAGCCTATCTGGACACATGGCTCCCAATTATGGCGCAACGGATCCGCTAACAACTTAGAAATAATCTAAAGAACACAGTCGAAAATATTTAGAACTATCACAGGTGCACCATTGTACTTTCGAAACGCCAACATACAGTGATCTAAACGTCCCATTTGTCAATTGCGTCATAGCTGTCTTTAACAAGAATGTATAAATTTTTTACTAAATCTTTCATTTTCCTTTTTTAGTACTTTATTCTGCTTATATTAATTTTAATTGCAAACTTTATGGCTTCTGCTTCCTTTCAAATCCTTCAGTTATTTTTAAATATTGTGAATTATTCCTTATCCATTTTTTATTTATATCTTCACTTTTATTTATTTATTTAATTGTAAGAAGTGTAAGTAAGTGTAAGAAGGCACTCGATGTTGCCATCGCTTCTGTATCGTGTTGGATGTGCGACAACCATGCACATGTCGCTTGTGCCAACCTTAATACCAGAAGCGTTGACATCACTGCCAAAAATAATGGCTTACGCTGGTCGTGTCCCGACTCCCGCCTTCGTAGATTCATTTTTCCAAATTTTTCATGAATTCGCGTAATGCCTTTTTAGAGTTAGTTAAGGATTATAAACGGCTAGGTGAAAAGCTAGAAGTTTATGAAAAGTCTTTTGAGGAGTACAAATGTGCAGATTTGTCTCCTAAACGGAAGAAAGCCAAATCTTCTAAAACAAAAGTATCTCCTAGGATAGTTATTAGTCCTAATGGCAGAATAAATAATCCTAGTTGCTCTAATCCGAATAATGACCAGGTGATTTCAACTCCTTTGTCAGTTTCTTCTTCAGTTTATCTTGCTACGACAGATATCACGGTTGTTTGTGACCTTGCTATTGTGCCAACTATGCCTCCTTCTGTGAAAATTTTACCTAAGCCTTTATTTGTCGTTCCAGTCACTAAAGCTATCTGAATGTAATCTTAATCATTACATTTATTATAAATGTCCATCTATTTCTAATCCTATTATCAATAAATTTAAGTATGGCCATAAGCGATACATTTCTTCCTTTAAAATTATAGTTCCGGCCGACTATTTCGCGGAATTGCTTAAGCCCGACTTTTGGCATAGTAATTGTATTGTGCATAAGAATTATTACAAATATTGGAATAAAGCACCACCTATTACAGCTAATTTAGTTCTGGTACCAAAAAACGCAAAAAGTGCGGCAAAACAGAAAAAAAAGTAATTGATTCTCAGCTGTTCACTTTGTTGAAATCCTTTCAAAATGTTGGAGGAATTAATCCTAAACTTAAAAGGTTATTTCTTGATAGCTTTTCTTTTGATTCTCATATTATTGTTTTTTTTTTTTTCCATTTTTTTGTAACCTGGATCTGTTCAGAAGTCCTTACCTCAGAAATGTTTAATAGTAGTTTTGTTACTTTTAGGAGAGATCGGTCTGCGAGAATTGGTGGTGGTGATCTGATTTCTATTAGATCGTCTCTATGAGCTGATGAAGTTCTTACTTACTTACCCCTTTCTCAGATAATATTGAGTTTTTTTGTTTCAGTTAACAATTGCAATATATTTTTAGCTTGTTCTTATATTCCACCTTCGCCTGATGACCCAATTTACACTGTTTATGTTAACTTTATAAAATTCCTCCACTCTCTTCTCCATACTGCTGACTATTTATTATCTTGGGTGATTTTAATCTCCCGTAGTCTCTTGGTGCACTTCTGATCTATCAAATTCCCTTGTACCTGGTTCTTCGTTCTTGTTTGATACATCATTAGATGATCCTCTTGAGCAGATAAGTTTTATTACGAATTGCACTTGATTTAGTTTTTACATATCGCGCCAAAAATGTTTCATTGCTTAGGTATAATCCGTTTTCTACCCCTGAAGATAATTACCACCCTACTCTTCAACAAGAAATTCTTTTGAAGACATCTTCATTGAATTCACTTATTAGGAAGGCTAGTAAATCTTTTTATTTTAGAAAAACTGATTTTGGTAAATTTAACCAGTTTCTCATAAATAATGGTCTACTTTAAATTCCATGGGCGATATCAATGTAGCTGAGCGGTTATTTAACAAAACTTTATTTAAATTTTTCACTAAGTGCGTTCCCAAATTCAAGGTTTTCCTTAAGTCAATCAGACCAGCATGGGTTTCTCGCGATTTAATTCGGTTTAAAAATTGTAAAAATCGTCTTTTAATAATTGTAAACGTACCGGTTTGGCAGTTGATTACGCAAATTATACTGTCTCGCGCTATAATTTTAATCACGCGAATAAATCTTTCTATAATTCGTACTTAATTAACGTTAAATTGAATATTAAACATGATCCTAAATCATTCTTTAATTTTATAAATTCAAAACGCAGGTCTAATACTTTTCCATCCAGTATGAAGCTAGGTAATGTTGAGGGATGCAATAATGTTGATATTTCCAATTTATTTGCCAGCTTCTTCCAGAATAACTATAGTGATAGTTCTGTCTCACTTAGTTTTTATCCCGACACAAGTACAGAGGCCTCTTACCCGATCAATTTCCCAGTTATTGATGAAAAAATGCTTCTATCTTATTTTTTATCTATTGAGCCCACTTTTTCTGTTGGCCCTGACGGTATTCCTGTGTGCGTTTTAAACTAGCGGTGCTAGCGGTTTACTTCTTTCTTTTTATAAGTTTTTTAATTTATCGAATACGACCTCTTCGTTTCCTATGGTATGGAAAGAATCTTACATGTTGCCTCTCCAAAAAAAGATAGTAAAAGGGATATCTAAAACTACTGAGGTATTGCTAAGCTATGCTCAATATCAAAGTTATTGGAACATATAATTATTCATCAGCTTCAGAATTCTATTATTTCGATTTTGAGTATTTCTCAACATAGTTTCTCAAAACATCGATCAACAGTTACAAATCTTCTGAAGTTCCGTTATTGGCTGTGTTTCTATAAATATTAATGTCTATTCAGGTATCCTACAAGGTAGCCCCTTAGGTCCATTGCTCAACATTTTCATAAATGACCTTCCATCGATTATTAAGCATTCTCATGTAGTGTTTATATATCAATGTTTATTTATAGTTTATATATTAATGTTAAGTTGTAATTAGTTATTAACCGCCGATAAACTTCGCCTTTCACTCGTCGTCCTTTTACGTCTTTTCTTGCTGTCGTCGTTATTGCAAGTCATCTCCTTCTCTTCTTACTCTCCACAGTCACAGGCGGTCTTGCAGGGTTGCCATTCCCACACTCATATGCTGCGATCAACTTTCCAAGCGGTGTAATGCAAATTTTCTTTATCTAAATTTTCATAAATATAAAATAATGTCTTTTGCTCCTAAAAAATCTATATATATTCCAACTCCTTAAATGGTTCTATTTTAGCACGTGTTTATGAATTTAACGACTTAGGTGTTTTGATGTGCCCGAAACTTAGCTTTAGTTCTCACATTCTGATGAATTCTAATAAAGCAAGAGATGTTCTTGGCTTTATTGAGAGATGATCTAAAGAATTTAATGATCCTTATACCACCAACCAGCTTTATGCTTCTTTGGTTCGTCCGATTTTAGAATATACTTCATGTATTTGGAATCCACAACTTACAACATATTCTGACCGTAATGAATCTGTCCAAAAACAATTTTGCGAGGATTAAACCACTTATACTTTACAATCTTTTCTTACTAGTAGAATTAATGAAATGAGAATAAATGACTATAGAAAACCCTGTACCCAATCCAAAACTGAATATATTTTTATGTTGTTTTAATATTTTGTATTCATTACGTAAGGATCTCAAGAAAAAAATTTTGTTTTTTTTTTTCAGTAAAAGCTATTTTTCGGCTGATCGTTCTATGGCAGCTATATGTTATAGTAAACCGATATTTATCATCTTGATTGGATATTACTTAGAATTATCAATTCCAAAATTTGGTAACGATATCTTTATAAACAAAAAGTTTTTCTCAGTAAATGTCGTTGTTCGGCCGATCGTTCCTATGGCAGCTATAAGATATAGTAAATCGGTACATATAATTTTTAGATATGTGATTGGGCATTAGGTAAAACTATTAAATACATAATTCGGTAACAAAATTTTGAAAAACAAAAGGGTTTTGGTTACTAAATGTGGGGTTTCGGCTGATCGTTCCTATTGCAGCTATATATTATAGGTCATATATCGAAAGAAAAAAATTACCTTATTATGCCTATGGATTGGGCGAGTCTTCGTGGGAAATTTGGGGGTTGTAGGTCTTATGGTTTCTGAGATCCGTTTGTTCATTGTTCATCGACTCGCCTTTCGATGCTGATAAAGAATATATATACTTTGTGGGGTCTGCCACGCCTCCTTCTGCCCGTTATATACATTTGCACAACTTTAATATTCCCTTTACCATTTTTTAGTACAGGGTATACTATTTTTTTTTTCTTTTTTTTTTTTTTGTCAGTGGAGTAAGGGCTAGTGAGTCAAAAAGGCCCTGTAGCACTCAGACTCTTGGTCCATTGAACTATATTACCCCGTATAGTAAAATCTCTTAGTTCTTTTCAGAAACTTAAAAATTTTGTCTAAACCTAAAGACTGAAAGTCGTCCAGTCTGTTGACGTCTGACCCAAAAGTGCTCCTTCTTATCCGTGAGAAGGCAGGACAACCGACAAGAAAATGTTCGGTTGACTCTGCTTCCTCTAGACAAGAGGGCCACATTGTGTCATTCGCAAGTCCCATACTAGAAAGATGGTTCCTAGTCTGGTTGTGTCCCGTGAGAGCACCCACCAGCAATCGACAGTCTTTCCTGCTGAGTTTGAGCAAGAATTCCCCCGTTTTACAATTGGGCGCTTTCAAGAAACCTTTTGTAAGTTTGAAGGTATCAATAGCCAACCATCTTCTCTTATGGACTTTGTCCATGTAGTTTCTGATCCAGAGATTGACCCCTGCAGAGCTTACTGCAATTATGGGTTCAGGACCCACAGGTTTAGTGGTTGCACCGATTCTGGCTAGTTCGTCAGCCGCTTCGTTGCCACCAATACCTTTGTGGCCTGGAACCCATAAGAGAGTGACTGTATTACATTTCGAAATGTTGTTCAGCCTACTCTTGCAATCAAGAACAAGCTTAGAGGTAACTTGGACACTGTCCAGGGACGAGAGTGCCGCCTAAATATCGCTGCAAATGGCAATATTGTGTCCGCGTTTCCTGTTCTGCGTGATCCAGTCTGCTGCCTGAGAAATAGCGTAGATTTCAGTTTGAAAAACTGTAACTAGATTCCCAAGTGGGTAGGACTTCTTCGCTAAGTCGTTGAGGAACCAACCAGCGCCGGTTCCTTCTGGTGTGAGGAAACCGTCAGTATAGATTACAATTGTGAAGCTATTAAGGAGTTCCTGTGGTTGAATCCACATTTCTCTATGCGTGAGCTCCACTTTGTAACCTTTCCGCAGGGAAACTGTCAGTGGAATAATATCAGAAGGTAGAGACAATGATGAACCATGCAGGTACAGGGTATAATTAGACACTTAATTTAATTTTTACAACTTAATTTCAATTTAGGTTTTTTTTTTAGTTTTATCAATTAGTTTTTGTAATCTAGCAAACACACGCTTTTCGAAGCTTTAGCTTTATTGGACGTCACACTCCAAAATACGGGCAGTGATTTCACTTTTAGACTTCTACAAGTATACTGGACTTCACTTACGAGAAGTTTACTATATAACGAATTGTCGTTGTACATTAGTAATCACTACACAGCAAGTGGCATCAGGCAATCATACTCGATCTGGAGATCGCCGACGGTAAATCTCCAATACACCAAATACTTTATAAATCCAACACACTCAACGTAGTGGTGTTTGACGGCACGCTGAGTGATCGGTAATCGTTCACGACGATACTAACGGCGACGAGAGTCCGATGACTCTACATTCCTACGAATTGCTTTTATGGAAGCTCGGATAGTACTCAAGAGGGCGATTAAGAATAGCAAGTTGCATTGTTTCATGGAGTTGTGCGACCTAGTGGACAACGATCCGTGGGGTAAAGCGTACAAGATAGTCACTAAGAAACTCGAGAGAACAAAACCTCCGACCGACGAGTTGAGACTGGATAGCATAGTTACCACACTTTTCCCACGCCAAGAAGAACTGATTCACCACGAGATGGTAGCCAACGCCTACCAATTAAAATTAGTTACAGCTGAAGAGATAATCAAAGCAGCTAACAGCTTCAGCGACCCAGACATGATACCGAATAAGGCGTTGAGGTTGGCCGTATCCACAGTCACCCAGGAGTTTGTGGTACTATACAACAGCTGCCTTACACAAGGTACTTTCCCTAAAAGATGGAAAAAGCAGTTGTTGGTACTTCTACTGAAACCGTGCCGGTCTGCTTGCTGGACACGGCAGGCAAACTACTGGAGAAATTTGTGGAAAGTAGACCAGTAGATACTCTGCATCTAGACGCCATTTAATACGGCAAGGTAGCGCTGCATAATTTAGGTATTAGTTCGATTCAGAATGCGTAACTATCTGGTAAATCTTATAAGGAACAACTTCGATGAAAGAGTTCTGCTTTACTGGACAGACGCGGGAATCAAAGAACACGATATCACCGGAGGCGTACCACATGGATCTGTGTTAGAACCGCTACTGAAGAAAATAATTTGTGACGGCGTTTTAAGCTGGCTCACAAGCAGTGGGTTTTGCAGATGACGTGGCTTTAGTGATTGTCGCTAAAAGCCTCGGAAAGGCGAAGCAAACTTCAGTCGCTCCATAGAGTTGTTGAGAGCTTGGTCCTCCTGATAGGACTCATGCTAGCGATCATAAGTCAGAGGCAGTTATAATAAGTAGCCGGAAGAAGGGAGAAACTTATCAGAGTAGGCAATACAGAAATTTCGTAAAAGAGGTCTATTCGATACCTAGAGGTATTATTAGATACATGCCTCACATTCAGGAAGCATCTAGAAGCAACTCAAATTAAAGCGGCAGACATTGGAAGAGCAATCTCGAGGCTAATGTTGAACACGAGGGGGTCAGAGCAGGGTCCCACACGGCTACCGCACAAAATTACAAAGTCAGTCATACTGTATTTAGCACGAGTATGGGCGCAGGCCATGGAAGTCAGGAGTTACAGACGAGCCCTGGAATCAGTACACAGGCTTGATTCGCTTCGTTTAAGATGCGCGTTCAGAACGGTATCCGACGACGCAGCGTTGGTCACCGCCGGTATAGTCCCAATTGATGACCGGGTAAAGGAAGCAGCGGAATTGGCCAATTCTTGTATCACCGATGCAAATATGACTTGCGAAGCAATGCTTAAAGGCGGTACCGCAGGGTCCGCATGGAACTGGTTTATAACTTTACTTTTCTTTTTCTTTCTTTCTTCATTTTATTAATTCTCTGTATCTTGTAACGAACTCGTTTTAGCTGAGGTATGCTCGTCGGGATCCTGGGTTCGTACAGAAATTTGTAGTTTCCGGTAAGGTATCGCGTCAGTGCTATTCCGTGCAAAATGAAATACGTGATGATAGTTTTTATAACGATTTTAGCTTTATTTATCTCTCTTTGATTTGTGTCTTAATACTACTGGCCTTATGTGCCGATATTTCTTAATCGTAGTGCCTCCGCGGTCTTCTATACTTTATTTATTAAAAACTACTTGCTATCTTAAACTTAAGACGGTTTTCGTGACCCTCGTACTGTGTTCCTTCGTGGTTTCGTGATTGTCCCTCGTTTCGGGCGTCGCGTCTGGTCTGTACTCTTAGGTGGCGTGCTGTAAGTGGATTAACGCCTACCTACGGTGGGGGCATAATTAGCCGAGACCAAGTATGACCTTGCTCGGCGCTTAATTATGATCGCATTGTCATAGGTTCTCCTCGTATTCAACGGTAAATGACAAAGTTAAGAGTGAATCTAGAATTCTGTCGTCAGAGGAACTCCTCGTGTTCGACGACTTTTCACTTAAGAGTTGCGTTGGCAGAGGTTCTCCTCGTTTTCAACGACTTTTATGCTTAATTGTTGCGCTGGCAGAGGTTCTCCTCGTTTTCAGCGACTTTTCACTTAAGAGTTGCGTTGGCAGAGGATCTCCTCGTTTTCAACGACCTTTGCTTAATACTATCCCCACAGCTTGTACTTTTATGACCCACCGGTCATACCCCTCTCCGACCGCGTCCGATCACTTGTAGCTTTCCCAAATAGCTTACCTTCCGTTCGGCACACCGTACTTCACAGATGACTTGTCCAGTCAAGCGATACTTAGTTTCTGTTTGGTTCCTCATCATGTTTTTTCCACATGAACCGATTGCGAATTATAATGCGGTGTAGTGAGAAATAGCTGACGTCATGCCGTGCGGTACTTCTAACTTCGCACTTGCGAATTATAACTTTTGTGTTGTTGTTTGATAGTATTTATTAATAATGTGACAACACACTATTTGTGTTCGGGCCCAATACCTCCAAACTACCAATCCTGTCTATGGTTACTACGCCATCCAAATTCCTTATGCCAGTCCACTGTTCTCGTTGCTCCAACCTCTCTAAGTCCTCTGCTAGTTTCTGAAATTCTTGTATTGTATTGAATTCTGATCTCTTGACGTATAATTGTATTTGTATCCTCGAATTTTTATATTTTCGTTCCAATTTGTCTATTTTTGAATATTCTGTATGTCTCATTAAATATTGCATATATAATTTGAATGATCTTGTTCTTTCTGATGCCAGTTATCTTCGGTTTTCTATTTCGTATTTTAATTGCTCATGGTAGTTACTAGGGAGGAACTAGGCTAATAGTCCTGTTTTAAATATTTCCCACTCTTGTGGTCTTGGTTCTCTTGTTAGCCACCAGTCTAGCGCATCTCATTTTAAAACAAATGGCATTGCTCGTACCACGTGATCTTTTGGTATTCTTGTGCATGTTGCTGCTTCTTCCATTATTTCTGTGAATGATACTGGGTTGCTATTCCCATCGTACCCGAAGTTCCAACTGCGCACTTTCTCTACATCATTCGTTAGTTGATCCTCCATTATCTCTGATTGTTATTACACACGTTAGCAACTGAATAATACTGACCTCCTTGTCCAAATTTGCTCGGGCGCCACTGTAACGAACTCGTTCTAGCTGAGGTATGCTCGTCGTGATCCTGGGTTCGTATAGAAATTTGTAGCTTCCGGTAAGGTGTCGCGTCAGTGCTATTCCGTGCAAAATGAAATACGTGATGATAGTTTTTATAACGATTTTAGCTTTATTTATCTCTCTTTGATTTGTGTCTTAATACTACTGGCCTTATGTACCGATATTTCTTAATCGTAGTACCTCCGCGGTCTTCTATTCTTTATTTATTTAAAACTACTTGCTATCTTACACTTAAGATGGTTTTCGTGACCGGGCGTCGCGTCTGGTCTGTACTCTTGGGCGGCGTGCTGTAAGTGGATTAACGCCTACCTACGGTGGGGGCATAATTAGCCGAGACCAAGTATGACCTTGTTCGGCGCTTAATTATGATCGCATTGTCAGAGGTTCTCCTCGTATTCAACGGTAAATGACAAAGTTAAGAGTGAATCTAGAATTCTGTCGCCAGAGGAACTCCTCGTGTTCGACGACTTTTCACTTAAGAGTTGCGTTGGCAGAGGTTCTCCTCGTATTCAGCGACTTTTATGCTTAATTGTTGCGCTGGCAGAGGTTCTCCTCATTTTCAGCGACTTTTCACTTAAGAGTTGCGTTGGCAGAGGATCTCCTCGTTTTCAACGACCTTTGCTTAATACTATGCCCACAGCTTGTACTTTTATGACCCGCCGGTCATACCCCTCTCCGACTGCGTCCGATCACTGGTAGCTTTCCCAAATAGCTTACCTTCCGTTCGGCACACCGTGCTTCACAATTGACTTGTCCAGTCAAGCGATACTTAGTTTCTGTTTGGTTCCTAACATCATGTTTTTTCCACATGAACCGATTGCGAATTATAATGCGGTGTAGTGAGAAATAGCTGACGTCATGCCGTGTGCTACTTCTAACTTCGCACTTGCGAATTATAACTTTTGTGTTGTTGTTTGATAGTATTTATTAATAATGTGACAACACATTATTTGTGTTCATCACAATCTATTATTAATGCTATTGTAATGTTATTAAAAAAAAAAAAAATAGTAAGGCAATAAATTTTTTATCGTTTTAATATTTTTTAATAAATATGTATATATGATTGCATATAACATAGAATTATTAAATCTAAAAGTTGTTAACGATGTCTTGAAAAACAAAATTGTTTTTGTTAGTAAATGTGGTTTTTCGGCCGATCATTCCTATAGCATGTTAGAGGTTGAATATCGAAGAAACAAAATAAACCCTTTATGCCTATGGATTAGGACAGTCTTCGAGCCTAATTTGGTGATTGCAGGTCTAACCGTTTCCGAGATCTGTGCGTTCAATCAGACACACGGACAGAAGGACAGACGGCCAGACAGACATACAGACGGACATGACTAGATCGACTCGTCTTTCGATGCTGATCAAGAATCACGCCACTTTCTGCCTGTTACATATATTTGCACAACTTTAATATAACTTTTACTTTTTTCCATATAGGGTATAAAAAAAACCAAATGAGCCATATACTCTATATAATAACCGTGAGTATATATATACATGCCTAAACTAATTATATAAAATTTAACATGGAAATTTTGTCACGATTTCACTCAATAAACTAAACCGATTTTAATAATTTTTTTTTTAAATCACACTTGTGCTAAACAATTGTGTAGCATAATTACTTTAAAATTTTTTTTTGAAATTAAATATTAATTAGTGCAGTGCATTCGCGGTAACGTGAACAAGTTTTTCTTCACATTGACTACATTGACTAACGTGAACAAAGTCAAAAAGCTCTATATCTTGCAAATTATTTTTTTTTGTAATTTTATTTCAATGGATATTTTCTTGTAATCTCGTATTGTTTTGTAATGACTTTTAATTAATAAACTTTGTGAATACTAATAAAAGAATTTCACGCTCAAGCGTGTAAAACACAGTTTATTTTATATTTGTTTTTATATATTTAATATTTATATTTTTCGACGAAATTCGACAATCGCTAACACTTTCGCCAACAGGAACTCTCTTGGTTTTAATTAGTTCACACTACTGCGAGTGCACTGTATTAAGTTTTTACAAAAACCACAAAGCAATCAACACAAAAACATTCCTACTTTTATTGGTTTTTGTTGTACGACGAATTTATTCTCTTGCTGAACGGAAAACCCAAAAGAAAAGTCGAACTATGCTCAGTTTCGTCAGTGCTGATAAATATTGTGTTTAATTTTTTTTTTCTTTTTGTGTCTCATATCAAGAAAAAGAGCAAACAACAAAGCCTGCGATGCAAATTAAATGCTTTTGCACATGTGCGAGAAGTGCAACATCGACAACAAAACCACGATGCGAAAATTAATATCAAAATCACCCCCGCTGTTGTTGTTGTGGCTTGGATTAACGTAAATTTAATAGGAAATTTGTGATTTCATCTCTTTAAATTTTATTCTTCACCTTTACTGCAAACAAACAACGTGTTCCTGAGGTTTCAAATTTTTAAATAAAATTGTAAATAAAGTTAGTATAAATCGGTTTATAATTTATTTTCTCTAAATAAAAAAAAAATGAATGTTTCAGCTTGATCTGTCTAAACATGCCTGGAGTGAGACGGTTAGAATTGTGGATACCTGCTTCAAATAGACGCCAAATTCGTCACAGAAGATTACGATTGAATATTTCTCAATCAACAATTGGATTAATGTTATCGACCGAGTATCGACTACAAAATTATTAAACATATGTATTTCAAAGGGTGCAATGAATATTTTATGTGCTTTTTGCAATGCGAAGAAATGGAAAAATGAGTCACTTGGAATATATTGTAGTAATGGCCATGTTCAGCTGAGTGATATACACGAACCGCCACAAATAATGAAATCACTATTAATTGGAGTGCATCAGGCGTCAAGTCATATCAACAAAAACATGAAGAAATACAACGGACAAGACAAATTAAAGCCAATACTGGATAAAGAAAAACTGTTACCTGACCACCAATTTGGATTCCGCCACAATCACTCGACTATTCAACAAATTCATCGAGTCACAAATAAAATAATGACTGACCTCGACCACAAAAAATTCTGCATTGGAGAATTTCTGTATGTTGAAAAAGCATTTGACAAAGTCTGGCACAAGGGGCTCCTACACAAACTCAACAACATGTTTCCTCAAAACTTGATCCTCTGCTCTATTCACTCTACACATCAGACATTCCAGTACTTGACGATGACAATGCGATGCTAGCCACATTTGCTGATGACACTATCCTTCTCTACGCCCACGAAAATATTTGCACTGCAACAGCTAAATTACAAAATACTCTGGACACCACCACAAAATGGTTCAAAGAATGGAACATAAAAATAAATGAGCAAAAAACGCAACAAATCGTGTATACAACAAAGAGAACTTACCCAACAAAAAATGTTAAAATAAATAGAACTGATATTCCTATAGTCAATGTGGCGAAATACCTGGGCATGCACATCGACAGCAAGCTGACATAGAATTATCATATTTATAGAAAGCGAGCCCAGATCAACGTTAAATTCAAACAACTATACTGGTTGCTTAATCGAAAATCCAAATTATCAACCTATAACAAACTCTTGATATACTACTCAATAATAAAACCAATATGGACCTATGGACTTCAACTATGGGTAACAGCTAAAAAAAGCAACCTGGACATCATACAACGACAACAATCAAAAATATTATGAGTTATCTCCAACGCACCCTGGTATGTCTCTAATAACGACATTCATCGTGACCTTAACATGCCAACAGTCGCACAGCAAATACAAAAAACAAGCCGTAGACACCAATCAACAATCGAAGTGCATTGCAACAACGATATAAATACCCTACCAACGCTAGAGCTAACCCTTCCCAGAAGACTACAAAGACGCCGTCCAATCGACTTAATATAACAAAACCAACACACCATCTACGCCTACCCAAATGAAAGGAAAAAGGAGTCCCTCGCTGTAGGCAGTGAATGATACAGTATCTCGCGAGAGCGGGGAAGCTTTGTGTAGTAATCGCCTGCAGCCGAGGTGTTCCTATTTTTTCTCCTTTTTCTCCAATTCAAACTAAATATCAAATATAATAGTAAGCTACATTTGAATGCTCATGTAACTTAATTAGAATCCCTAAATATTGTATTAAAGTCAAACTTATTTGAGACAGAATACTTATACAATTGGAAAATAAAACTAGAAAGGCAGGGCTATAGTCGGGCGTAACCGACTATAGAAAATCCTGTACCGAAGCCAAAACTTAATATATTTTTTTGTTGCTTTAATATTTTCTATTCATTATGTAAGGATATCTCAAGAAAAAAAAATTTTTTTTTTTGTAAAAGCCATTTTTCGGCCGTTCGTTCCAATGGCATCTATATGTTATAGTGCACCGATATTTATCATATTTAGGAATATGATTTGAATTTACTTAGAATCAATAAATCCAAAATTTGGTAACGATATCTTAATAAACAAAAAAGTTTTTCTCAGTAAATGTTGTTTTTTGGCCGATCGTTCCTATGGCAGCTATATGATATAGTAAACCGATATACATAGTTTTTAGATATGTGATTGGGCATTAGGTAAAACAATTAAATCCCAAATTTGGTAAACATATCTTAAAAAATAAAGCGGTTTTTGTTACTAAATATGGCTTTTCGGCCGATCATTCCTATGGCAGCTATATGTTATAGATCGAATATCGAAAAAAAAAATAAACTCGTTATGCCTATGGATTGGCAAAGTCTTCGTGCCAAATTTGGTGGTTGTAGGTCTTACCGTTTCCGAGATCCGTGCGTTCATACGGACAGACGGACAGTCAGACGGACAGACGGACATGGCTATATCGACTCGCCTTTCGATGCTGATCAAGAATATATATACTTTGTGGGGTCTGCCACGCCTCCTTCTGCCTGTTACATACATTTGCACAACTTTAATATACCCTTTACCATTTTTTGGTACAGGGTATAAAAAATACAACGGTTGTTTCGCTATGATATCTTTCGGTGGTAAGGAAATTAGGGAGGGTAATTATAGTGTGATTTTTTAAGAGTTAAGTTTTTCAGGTTGGCAGCACTGATTAGTAATGGCGTCCAAACGTCATCTGTCAAAATGAAAAGTTTTCAGTATATTCTGCCATTTGATCATGGAAAGATTTACAAACGGGCAACGATTGCAAATTATTGAAATTTATTATCAAAATTCGTGCTCTGTGAAAAATGTGCACCATTTGTTACGACCATATTATGGTCTGTCGCATCTGGAGTGATGAACAGCCACATGCCATTCAAGAATTATCGATGCATCCCGAAAAAACGACAGTTTGGTGTGGTTTATGGTCGTCAAAGACGACCGTGGAAGCAACGTTATTGGACCCTCCGAATGGACCATTTGAAACGGAGCCGCGGACAACATTTACATGAAGTTGTGCTTAAAACGTAAATGGCAAAAGCCTTTTTATCGATACAATAAAAATTTTGAATATTTTAAGCTTTCTTTCTTTCACCCTTTGTAAATATATATATTTATAGACGTCTTACTCAAGATTCGCTTGAGTTTATTCAATACAAAAAAAAAATAAAAAAAAAAACAACTTAATATTTTCACCTAATAGCGATTATTTTGATTGAAAAATGTTAGATTCGCTAAGAAAGCATTAAACAGCACCCCAACAACAAAAAGTAAGAATAAAAACAAACTAACAACAAAAGTAAGAATTTTCCTTCTTTCGCAAATTTGTGCAAATAAATTTAATATACGAAAAAGAAGTATGTTGTGAAGTTTTGTTAGAGTTTTTGGTACAGCAATAAGAAGAAGTAAATCGATTAAATGACATGATCGTTTGGTTTGACTACGTTTATTTAAGTAAGCATAATAAAAAAGAATAATGCAAATGTACATACATATATTATAGCTGCCATAGGAACGATCGGCCGAACAAAAATCGCCGATATATATATTCAGATTTGGATTGGGTACAGGGTTTCTATAGTCGGTTACGCCCGACTATAGCCCTGCCTTTCTAGTTTTGTTTGATATTTATTGGCTAACGTATAATAATTTTAATGTGTTGTGTTTGATTAGCTTGCAATTATTTCTCTCATCAATGTCTATTATTTTTAAGGATCAATTTCTCCACTTTTTGAATACATATTGAATTTTTCGAATAAGTTGGCCTCCTATTGACATTTCCATTTTATTAAAGTTGAGATTGTCGGCTTCTTGATTGAGCCTAGACAATAATTGTTCTGTTACAATATCTCATTAACAAAAACTCTTTTAATATTTATACAATGAACTACTAAACCCGGCGAACTCCGTTTCGCCACCAGATGGCTTCGTTTTATGTAACATATCGTTTGGTGATTAAAAGATGAAGAAAAAATTTTTTTTTGTTTTATATTTGAAAAGGAAAAATTTATTTCATTTCACAACAGTAATGAATTCATTTCGATTACAAAAATGAAGTGTTACTTAGTTGAACTTCTCTAAGTAAATGAAAGTGAATCCAAAGTAAATACTGAATCGAAGCGTTATACGTGTCCGCAAATTATCCGTTTCATTGAAGTGCTCTTTGGTAAACCACATTTTTTGTTTTTTGGTCTGACGTTAACACAAACAAAGCGGATGGTTTCCCAACTCGTGAACACGCAACGTATAACTGCCCATGTGAAAAACAATGATTTTCTAAATTTATCCCGCAAACACTAAGCGATTGGCCTTGCGACTTGTTAATTGTCATTGCGAACGCAAGGCGAAGTGGAAATTGCAATCGTTCGAAGTCAAACGGAAGATCAGTCGAAATCATTGGTATTCGAGGAATACATACATTTTCACCTGCGTACTTTCCGTTAATAATGGTTGCCTCAATCAAATTCGGCATAAGTCTTTTTACCGAAAGTCGAGTACCGTTGCAAAGTCGCGGTGGATTCAAATTACGCAATATCATAATAACTGTACCAACTTTGAGTTGCAAGTTATGTGGTGGAAATCCTGGTAACTCCAGAAAGTTCAAAAACTCCGTTGGATAATTTACTAAATGTACAACTGTGGGATATCTTTCATGAATTTTAAATGACAATAATCGCCACAGTGCTTCATTAGTACTGACGTATCTGCCCATTTGGAAGTTGCTGATTTCGTCATTCGCATTTTCCGACGCAATACCAAACACATCCATTTCGCTTCCTTTTGTGACGTACTTGCACAAATATTTGATTGATTTGGCCGAATGACAACTCTCAACGTTTGCATGTGTTTCGAAAATTCGTGATAGCAGCGGGCAATATGGTACAATGAATTCATTTCCGATCTCAATCTCTTGATTTTGAACTTTAACTTTTATAGTTCGACCATTATCTTCTTTTGAACGCCGACGATAAACTGGATATCCATAGTTCCCTGTGACTGTTTCAGCAACTAACGGTCGCGGATATCGTTTTGTGCACTTTCCATAAGCCATGCAAGGCGATAATGGATTTAATGCACCGCACGGTCCATGCACCATCTGTGTCGTAACAATGTCGTGTTGATGGGGATCAGTGACTGGATCAGGAATTTCAGCTGATATGATGTCATCCACTTCATTTGAATGTAATTTGTTCAGCAACCAAATTAGGATATGAGCATGCGGTAATCCACGCTTCTGCCATTCCACCGAGTACATATAACAACGTGCGTCAACAAAAACTTAGTAAGCACATCCATCATAACCTTGAGTTTTTGCTGAAATACTCTGGCGATTATGTCATGGCGATCTTGCGGTTTTTGGCCCGGTTCCAACTCACGTTCAATTTCCGTCCACTTCGGATTGCATGTGAACGTAATAAATAAATCCGGAGTTCCATAATTTCGCACGTACGTCATAGCGTCTTTAGCGTATTCGTGCATGTGGCGTGGGCTTCCGATATAAGATGATGGGAGAATCGTCAGACGTCCAATATTCTGAACATCACCATCTGAATGAATAGCATCACGCAAGTGTATATAGTCCTCAGATCGTAGCTTTGCCTGATTGAATCGGATGAACGCTAAACGTTCGGTCTCGACTTTGACATATATGTCGACAGCGAATTGCTGGAATAGCCGACGGCACTTCAGAATGACATTCTCCTCATGTGTACGAATCATCATACGATACGCATAGTAATTCATTGCGCTTAGATTTTTATTCGTTGATACGTTTTTCCCGCTTTTCTGTTGAAATTTTTCCTGAATTTTCTTTGCTACAAATCTCACGGAGCCCGAGACCTTTCCAACGAATGCAAAACCGTGGAAATCGGTTCGTGCGTTCTGAAGTTATAGCGTCAGGAAGGAAAACCCGACTTATTTTTATAATAAAAAAAAATAATCTCTTAGTTATATTTACATTTTATTAATGCTTAAATTGTCGGCTTCTTGAATAAGCTCAGAAAATATATGTACTGACACAATATTTTCATTAACAATAATTCTCTTGCAGTTTAAAAAAAAATTTTGTTGTTTAATTCTCATGATATTAATTTTTGTAAATTTGATACAATTTAATTTTCTGCTATATACTAGCTTGACTAAATTAGTGTAATGAAATGCAATATTTCTATTTTACCATGTCATGTTTGACAACGGATTGTTTTAAAAAAAATTGTTTCTTTTGTTGAGTTTGTTGGCAATAAAAATATTTAAAAATATGCGAAAAAAATTCTCAGTGTAGCCTAAAATTCTAATGTTATTTCTACACTCGCAGGTATAATTATCCTAATTATTTTTCGCAAGCGATTAGGCCTATTTGCGCGCTAACCTAGACCCGCCTTTGTTGCCTTATGGCTCAAAAAATGTATGGTCGAAAAAAAATTTCTTACTTTACAATATGTTGCTTGATGTGCAGTGGCGATTCGCTCGGATGTTCTTCCTCTCCAGCTTTGTGCTTGACAATGTTTGGAATGCACTTATCACCAATTTGATAGCTATATTTTCCATGCTTCCTTCACTTGTTCGTGGTGCTAGCTTGTGCTGCGGCCAGATTTCCTTTCGATGAATCTTTCGAACTATCTTGGTTCTACTGTAGCTATGAACCGTTGCGCTCAGGTAGAGAATATTAAGTTATAAGAAGACGCATCACATGCAAACTAAATTTCAACTTCGAATGACAAAATCAGGCAGCGGCGGGCAGCGTGTAATTGAGGACAAACTTAACTTTCGAGAGCAATTTAGAGAAATTTAGAAATCTGTTCTAATTTACTCTTTGCTTTATTGTTTCCTTTTTCTGCCTAAAAATGTGCTGCTCGCACTCATGCTCCTTGTCTTTATTTCGATTTAGGTTTTTATTCTTTTTGTGTCTGCGCTTTCGATTTGATTTTCCCTTTCTGCCTATTCATGAGCTGCTCGCACTAATGCCAAGTGTGTAGTTTGCCTATTTTAGGGTGGATTTTTGATGTTTGATGAATGATGAATAAATATCCAAGACATTTTGTATGCGTATTTTTGCATTATTTAATATGAAATTAATTTCTAACAATTGCGTATGTTTCTATTATTGCACTATATTGTTTAATTATAAATTAATAATTATTGCTCAATTATAAATTAATAGAAATAAACTTAAAATTCCTTAAATCGCCATATTCCTTAATTCATATTGTTAAATTTATAAAATGCAGACACCTGTCAAAGATCGAAATAAATGGTCCACCAAATATTCATATTTAGCGTAGCCCGCTAAAATTGTCTTAATTTAAACCGAAGTTAAAAAAAAATAATGAACCTCCGCCAATGTATACACAAGATGCACAAGAAACCAGCAAACGACCCCTTGCTTATTTTTATAAACAAACCTTCCGCGCTTTCACAGCACGTGCATATTCATTCGATCACTAAACACCTTCTTCCTTTTCAAATGCACATGGTGAAATAAATAAATTTATTCACGTAGTCAACGAAACCTTTTGCAAATTCTTTTGAACCAACGCCAACAAGCTCTCTGTGCAAGTAACAGACTCAATGTCTCAGAGACACTGCTGTGACAGCTCTTTAGATAAAGCTACTTTCTAACGCCTCAATATGCTTACAGTATTCTGTAATTTTATGATTCTGTAAATTTACTGCTGATTGCTATTGTTTGATGCCAACTTCAAAATGAGAAAATTTGGTAAAATCAGAGAATACAGTTTCGCTTGCACTGCCAGCATATGCAGTTTAATCAGCATTGGTAATGTAACAGTTTATGATTAAGCTGTCGCCCATCCCAGAGAATATATATAACAAGAAGGCGTATGACCCTGTTGAAAAAATGTATATACGGTTGTAACAATCACAATAAATTGCATTGTTACAAATGTACTAAAATAATAAAATAAAAACAAACAAAATAATTACAACGAATTGATATTAGCAATTGGCGAAGCATAGAACAACAGCGAATGATGCAACGACTGGAGGACTGAAAGTCTCAGGGTCAAAGCACGACATAGGCAAAATCTGTTTTTTTTTTTTTTGGTTATTAAAATAATAAACAACAACAAAAGCATAAAGAAGTATTAGGCAAAAGACGCCACACCAACATTAAAATTATTTTCGTTTAACCAACAACAAGAGCCCAAGGGAGCAATAGGAAGGTGACGTGCAACAACCGAGAAACTTCTGTAATAAATAAACCACTATAATTCGCAAACGGTTTTAAGGAATAATAGTACATAAGCTGAGCATAAACCACCAGAATTTGTCGCTTGCACAAAAGTAGTTTGTCAAGAACAACCTGCACGATAATTTTCTTAGTACTGTCTGGCTGACTGGATAAGTTGGCTAAGATGCTAAATGCTTAGAGTGCGAACCGAAGGAGCTGAGTACTGGGCATATCTTTCTGGCACAAGTTGTGTTGCCAAGAAGTTACTTGACACTCGCAACTTCTCTCGATCAAGTCGTAGCGCCAATGAAATACTTGACCTACGCAACTGTCTCTTGCACAAGTCGTGTTGCCAAGGAGTTACTTGACACACTCAACTTCTCTCAATAAAATCGTAGCACCAAGGAGTTACTAGACCTACCCAACCTCTCTCGAACAAGTCGTGTCGCCAAAGAGTAACTTGACACTTATACAGCCCACAGTCCCGAGAATTAGCTAGGTGAGATTACTAATCGACGGAGCGATCTACTAACTCTAAGTATCTAGTAGACGCTGCGATTATATTGGGCCACCAAAGAATACACGAGGGGCAACGACGACAAGCCATGAGCTGGCAGCGAGCAAGCAACAAGAGGCCACGAGCGGGCAACAAGAGACAACGAACAAGCAACGAGCGGACCACGAAAAACTATTACATTTTAGAGAGCAAGGTGAGCACTAAAAAATATACCAGTATGGATGCGCTGAAGAAACCCATTGTACGGGAATGAGTCAAAATATCGTAGGACCGTATTTGTGCAGCATGCAATTCATTCTCTGAAAACATAATTTCCTTAACGAAAGACACCTATCCCCTGATTTAAGCGGAGAATACGTTCCGAAGAAATCCGTTTTTTTTTTTTCTTTTTTTTTTTATTATTGATTAAGTGTTAATCAGAAATCCGTGTAAATCAAATTTAAAATTTTTATTTTTATTTGAATATAAAATATTTTTAAAAAAATCAGTTATTTTAGATGGCTTAGTACCAATATTATCTTCATTTGCATAAACTTATTCTTGAGCCAAGTGGTCAGGAATTTTTTGACTTGAGCGCACACCTTGTTGAGAAAATAATAATTGATTTAATAAGTAAAATGCATGCTGCTGCAGCAGACACGGAGCATGTAATGATGGTTTTATAGGTTGATCTGTGCTTTCTTATGAGATGCTTTTTCAAATTTGTAGTAGAGCCGCCTTTCACTTAATACAACGAATTACAAAGATCACATTTTGCCTTATCGTCTTTAGTCTGCGTAAAAAAACCCCATTTTTTAATTCTTTTCTTATCCGTTCTAGAAGGTAAATTAATTTTGTTAGAGCGGCTTTATTATATCTCTTTTAAAATAAGAACAAAAGAAAAACAAACATCGTTCTTTGAACGTACGTTTTTAAATTCATTCGCCGAATAAACACGCACGTAGAGGTGTCAAACTATCGATGGTACTATCGATAGTATCGATAGTTTTAATTTTCCAACTCTATCGATGGTTTAAAAATACTATCGATAGTCGCTTTACATTGTGAACTACATCAATAACATTTCTCTTGAACATTCAAAGCGCAGGTAATTTCCCTCCGAAAATTCTTTTTGTTAAAATCGTTAAATTTTGTGCAATTTTACATTTTTTCGGTGGAGGAGCTGATTGTGCAGGTAGTGCTAATTGTACGGGTGGTGCTGGAGGCGTGTTTTTAATATAGTTTTCGAGATTGCTGACGGTAAGAATATTTGTTAGGTGATACACGACAGTTGTGTTAACGCATAATGAGTCCATATTACATATAGTTAATATTTTTGCAGGTTCCATTAGATTTTTTTTCTTTTTTCTTAATTTCTTCTTTAACGATACTATCGCGATAATATCGATAGTTTTTTTAAAAATATCGAAAACTATCGATGGTTAGGTGCAGGTACCCATACGACGAAAAATGCGAGTAACGAAATGAATTTGTCTGTAACGTTTCGTTACTCGGTACTAGCTCTAGTTATAACCAAAAATATTTGCACAAATCTCGTGCAATAGCTGCCCGTATTCAGTTGAGAATAAAGCTGGCTTGTTCACATTAATTACAATTAATTAAAATTAGAAATTGAGGTATACTTATTTTTGCAGAGATGATACCTCCAATAGAATATCCTACGCGAGTTTTCCAGAATGCAACTAAACCTTTCCACTATGATACATATAGTTTAATCAGGCATACGAACATTGGTTTATTAATTATTAGAATTTGCCCCTTAAATATTAATTTCTGCAGTGTTTTAAAGAACATAAATAATTACTTTCTTATATACTTACATATATTCACAAAGACTCAACATTAACCTAAACTAACACTACTGCTTACTTTTTTTTTGTCGTTGGACCCAAAACCACGTTTTAATGTAATCTTGAATTTCTCGCTGACAACATAATCTTCTTTGAATATGACCATTAAATTCAACTCAAATTCTGTAATTGAGAAAAAGTATAACTAAATGAAGTCCTTATGAAATATCGAATCGAAATGTACGTACCTATTTGGAAATTCTTTGTATGCAACGTGGGGCAAGTGAATAGGCGCGGCAATATCATATAAATGGGGAGTTGCAACTTAGCGCATATATTGCCATCGGCGACTTGTATCGTTTGAATTTCAGTTGCATCTCTCGCGTACCCTTCGGTGCAACCACATGTTTCGACGCGAACTAGCTGCAGCTCAATGGACTTGATGGCTGCCTCGGTGTGTTGGACAATTAGGTGTCCGGTTAAGGGACGCGTAACACAACACTCAGTGTTGTCCAGTCTGCCGGTAATTAGAAATCGTGGCATTGGAATGCGCTCCTTTGCCGTCTTCTGCAAGGATTCTGGACTAAGACTAAAATTAACAGCACTGGCAGCCATAACCTTTGAATCTAGCGGTGTTGGCTTATACTGTATACAAAATTGTTGAGTCTTTTGCAAGGATTTAGCCAGGAAACTGCGTTTCACATCGCAACGCAGCTGGTAGTTAATACTTATAAAGACGCCGTGATATGTCTCATACAGCACACGTGATTCCTTCTTGCACACTAACGGAAATTCAAAGTGAAATTCGGAGCGACCTGGTGCCAATTTACCAGGCGCCGACAGCTCCAAAGTTGATTGAAGTAAATTGATCGGCTTAACAGAATTGTAAAATGTATCAAACAGTCCGACATTTTTATTACTCAACTGCAAATTCACGATGCCTTCAAGTGTAAGAAAAATACCGTCATGTTTAGCCTCGGATAAACAGTGAAACTGCACACAGCCTTCAAGCATGTCCTGCGAGGCTAATATAAGAACTCCACGAGTAGTATTTTAAAATTTTGTGGTACTTACATTTTCATAGAACACTTTATTTTCACGTTTTAGCTTAATTTCAAAGTTTAATGCAGACATTTTGTGATATATACTTAGTTGTTGTTGGTAGTTTCTTCAAATTCCTTAACTTCAACGGCAACCTTTAGTGAACTCGGTAACTTTCGCTGCTTTTATGCCGCTATTGTCTCATTGGATTCGTGTCTCTAAATCAAGCTTATTTCAAAGTTTAACGCAGACACATGGTATACCATGCGTATATTATTATTGTAAAACACCATATTTCCTTTCACAAAAGGCAACCTATTGCATTTGGCACAAGTTGGCAGCCACACGTTACGCACATTGGGCCAAATAGTGCAAAAATATAAACATTTTTTGCAGTTTTGTGGCTATCAATATTTTTGCTAGTGCTCAGAATTTTTTTACTTTCTGTAGTAGATGATTTTGTTTACATTTTAATCAGAGGCTGGAAATGGAAAAGTATTCATTTTCAATAATTTTTCTTAGCACGTCAGCTTGTTTGTTTGACGGCAGAATTTTTTCGCATGTCTTTAAAACCAGGCGTTTTTTATTAATCTGAATTTTGAAAATCAAATAAGGTCGCGTTCGCTGTTGACCCCTTGTAAATTTAATTCATTAATTCAATAATATATAATATTTCATATATTTTGTCTCGTTCGATTTCTTATATTTTATATTCAAATATATCACAGTGTGCAGAGTCCAGCAAAACAAATTTCTGATGTGTTTCAATTTATATAATAAAAAAAAAAAAAATAGTAAATATATAAAATAAGAAAAGCAAATGTTGTAGTCATGCCACGCAATCTTAACGCTGAACGTGATAATCCTTGCCTTAAGGTAGGCTTATAATGAAAAAAAGCACTTATATTTAACCTATGTACACAGGAGCAAGAACTTTCTTTGAACTGTCTCAGCAAGTACAACTACGATCGTGACAAGTGTGAGATTTATTTCGCCAATTATAACAACTGCAAGGAGTTTTGGGTAACTATTTAACATATCCCTCCCTGTGGCTGCCTTACTACTAAGTTCCCTTGGCATAATTTTCAGAATAAAATTCGCAGCGATCGCCGTGCAAAAGGCATCGAGCCCTATTTACCCCCGTTGCCGGATCGTGCAAAAATCAAAGAAGAATACATGAAGACAAAACCACAAAAGTGATAAATATCATACTGTTATTGAAGCAATAAATATTTATTTTACTTTTTATTTAAATTTAATCGACATCTCCATTATGTACTGCATCGGCACCGACAATTTTCAGCTTTGGCAGTGCTAACTCTAACATTGCACATGCCAGTTCGAATTCGAGGCTTTGTTTGGGGTCATCAACTATGAGCACTTTTAGCGAATTTAAGCGATACATGCAGCTTAAACCAAGTGATGTAGTTGTAGTACCTGAGATATCCAGTACTTCTAAGCGTGGGTATAACCCACCCGAGACGCGATCTAGGCACCAATTGTCGAAAGTTTTTACATTGTGAAAGGAAAGAAACTTTAACTGCCCGAGCCCGCGTATATTTTCCAGCCCTTCATAATAGAGAATCATGTTGTCGCAACGCAAAGCTTCAACTCTGTATTTGGGATTAAATTTGTTGGGCAAATCGAATTCGCCCTCTTCATTGGAGCGGTGCCATTTTTTCTCATGCACAAACTTCACGGCACCACCACGATATATTATAAAATGGGCTGCTGCTAAGTCGGCTCCCAAAATTTCATGACGTTCTGGTATAAATTGCTGCATGTGTCGCTCTATGCGCTCCTGACGCTGATCCCACCACAATCTTATTGCTTTGGGACTTAAGTCGATAGGCTTTTGCATCATAACAATATAGTCAGAAGTCTGCTCCGAGTTGCCGAATAGTTTCAGTTTACTATTCCAGTCCTCTGGACGGTCGCCAATAGGAGTACGCCACCGTAACATTTGTTTATCGGCTGCTAGCTCCGCTTTTATGCGTTTCAATGTCGCACTGATTTTTGTATCCTCATCGTGCTCATGATTTGTCGACATCGTCGATAAGAGGCGTTGCTTACTTTTGCTTACTAAATGCCAACGACGTGCTGCGGAGGCTATTGTGCTTGTGCTTAACTGCATTGTAAACTGTTAATTCAAACAAACCGAAAATTTTGAGATTTTTGCCAAATTTTCCAAATCGTAACAAAAACATCAACAACGACACTGCAACAACTATCAGACAAATAACTCTTTCGGATGCAAAAATCAAGTTGGCACTCAGTTGTCAAATGGCAAAACCAGCTGTTCTTGCCATCGACTCAGTTGGCAGCTCTGTAGTACCGCCGCCATCTTGAAGATTTAATGCTAAACGTTTACACAAGCGTGTATAATTTTTCAAAGCAAATATTCCACCGAGAAACTTGTTATAATTGTCATTGAAGAAAAAAAAAATCAACTTGCGAAGCTACAGAAGTAAAGTTATTTGTTTTATAACTCGTGAGTAACATTAAATGTGATAAGACAAGCATAACGAAATAACGCAGAGCGACGGAGTCATTGTGAAGGACGTCGTCACGTAGTCAAAGGCGGAGAAACAGAAAGTAGCGAAAATTATTTTAAGCTAACATTAACGTTCCCATGTCGTCTAACGACAATATGTCCGACAGCGAGGATGGACAACTTCGTAGTCCCAACGATGAACAATACCTCAGGTGTGTAGAAAAAATCAAACGATGCCATG
Organism: Stegana nigrithorax; assembly: GCA_037044495.1. NCBI lineage: Eukaryota > Metazoa > Arthropoda > Insecta > Diptera > Drosophilidae > Stegana > Stegana nigrithorax. The sequence continues at coordinate 47,248 of JBAMBQ010003786.1, forward strand.
GAAAAATATGTATATAAATTTGCTATTGTTGTTGGTATTGCTTGTTAGAATACTTGCGCACGCATACAAATAGGCGCAGTCACAAGTACAAGAACAACTATTTTACGTTGTTATTGTCATCGTGCTGCGCGTGTTGTTTTATGTATGATATCTGATTTTCGTATACATATATATTTTTCCATGGGGTTTTTTTACATAAAAAGCTGTTTAATTTTTATCGTGTTTTATTGAAGTTGAATATGAAAAAAAAAATTTTTTTTTGTTTAAAAACAAAAATGCAAAATTAATAACAGTGATTTTTAATTGTGCATTTTTGACAAGCAGTAATGGAAGTGCAAATTTCACTTGACTCAACAGGCAACAACAAAAAATAAAAAAGAACAAAAAAAAAAACAAAGTCCCTAACAAATCGAACCCTTCACATTACTCCACACAACTGCCTTATTATCCTTACCAATCACACAGATTCTCTCTCGTTCTTTGCGCGCTCGCTCTACCCACCATATTAAGTTTTAACAAAATGCATTTTATTTTAGCCATTTTCAATAGAACATATTAATTGACTCGAATTTTTTCATTGCAAATAGGCCAAAAAGTGTGTACTTGTCCAAAGACCGAGGCGCGCGATGGCCAACAACTAAACTCTATAAAAAAATTAAAAAAAAAATTTAAAAACAAAAATGTGACACCAAATGTTAAAAGGCAAAAATCAACTCGCACAAATTTTTGTGTACCACCAAAAACAAAAAAAAAAAAAAAAAAGAAAAAGTCCAGCCAATATCGGCGGCGCTAGACAGGAGGGCGGATATCCTTAAGACGGCCCTACATAAGCCAGCGACTAATTGAAAGAATAAACAATCGATTGGGGCTCATTTAACATAATTTGCTAACAATGTAAACGACCGCTGCAAGCAAAGTATCGATCAACAACTTGCTGTGAACCAACATACAAAAGAAACACAACATCAAGTGCGCTCGCAACCGTAACTACAAAAACTACAATAACCAGTGCTGCACTTACAATTGGTGCCTTATGCGTACTCGTACTCGGTATTTGGTTACTTGGTTGGTGGTAAATTACTTGAACAAATTTGCAAACAAATTTTTTAATGCATTTTTCCCAGCATTTTTCGAATCTCATTTTATTTCTTTTTACAATTACTGTTTGTTGACATATAAATGAATATTTTAATGTAAATAGGCAATTTTGGCGTCGTTAAGTTTACTTTTTACTGTCACTGGATTGCACACTGCTTCTGGAGGCGTTCATTTGTTTAAATGGTAATGCGGGTAAGCTGATTATGCATCTTTTTTATTCCTTTAACATTTGTTAAGTTTTTTTCAAAATCCAGCACAGGCACACACACAATCTGCAACCTGTCGGCGTACTTCAGAGTCTAAACTTACATCAAAGGTCCTTGGACCTACCAATTTTGGATGCATTCATGCTACACACGTCGCTCGTTTAGCTTAAAATAGTTTATCTCTAAGCTAAGCAGGTTTATGGTTGAAACCCGATCCTGGTGCTATTTAGATTAAGGCACAAAAATGTGATAATTCAGTTTTAATGACAACATTTTTGTAAGATAGGTGTGTTGGCAAGTCTCTAATTGATTTACATCTGCAGAATAGATTTTTCTACCTTAGACTCATCCAACTGTAACATGTGATAAAACTTTTTATAAATCGTATGTTAACAGAAACATGAATAATTCTTATTTGCAAGTGCGAACTTTTCCAGCCAAAATTCTGGTTATTTAAAAAAAAAAAATTTTATATTACAATATTATGTAATATTGTTTGGAGTTCACTCTAACTTAATGCTACATCAATCCAGATTTTGTTAATTATGGCGGAATCGTAGTTATATTCACATAATTTATTCGTTTGTTTTATAATCTAGATGATTGGAATAATTTTGGTAAAATTTCTGATGTAAAAGAAAGACATTCTATTACAACTAAGAACTAAGCTACAGCTAATAGTTTCAAATAGCAGTCTTCTCTACAATTAAATCTATTATGATAAGACTCGATTTTCAATCACTTGCGTAGAAAAAATGTATCTAGTTTAATTAGATTCTAAACTGAATCAACATTATTTTTGAAATTTGGAGTATGCCTGTCAGAGTTAATATTGAGTAAATATATCTAGTCTAAGTAAAAACGGTGCACTTAAATGAACCTTATACTTTTAACTGCAAGTTGAACCTAATTTTGGATGAAATGCTTTGACTTGATTTGAACTATAAAACATCCTGAAAGCAAGAAAATATTGATCTCCAGTTTGGTCGTAATTTTATCTAGCTTTTAGTTTTAAATTATACAATTTATACCTCTGGCATTACCGCTATGGTTTATACAACTTATGAATTAAAACATTTTGCTTTAATCTGTCTTACTACACTTTGTGCGATTCTTTACTCCAAACAGCGGCAAAAACATTTAACGATACCAGAGCAGAGCATTCCAACGCTGACTGTAAAAAGTAACAACGACAAGTAAATTATTTAGCCTCATTAGTTTAAGTTTATGTAAGTGCGAGCCAATTGCTAATGGGAATGTGATTTAAGCCTTTGGCCATTGCGCTTGGATTTGGTGCTACATAAAGACACGTACACATAGCAGTCGTGATTGGTTGAGTGTTAAGAGTGTCCAGCTTGTCAATTTTGCAATGATACAACGCCAGTTCGCACATGCTAAACTAACGTATTTCTTGAAATAGATTAAACAGCATTTTATACTCCTCTCTAACACTCACAGTTTTTGCAATTTTAAATTTTATTTCTTTGCATATTCAAAAAAAAACTAATTAGTGGCGACAACGACGATGATCACGATGCAGATTTGTTGAACATAAAGCCACCCCAGGCGCGTACTTCATACACGCGTGAAGTCACAGGAGCACGACGCAAAGAGAAGAAACATTCCAAAGAACGCAAGCACAAAGAACGTGGCAGTGTTGGTGGCAGCAGTAGTAGTGGTCGACATGAACGTGGTCTTAGAAATAGTCGTGGCGGTGAATCCGGTAGCGAACGTGAACAGAGACGTAGCGATATGGAACGGCGAAGCGGAGAGTATCGTCGAGAGGAACGTCTTGATATGGAGCAACGTTATCACCACCGTAATGAGCGTGAATTGTTGCCAAATAGCGATAGACGCTACCAACCAAAGCATGGAAGTAATCCGTACCATTACCAACAACCGCTACATCATCATCAGCCACCACCGTTGCCACCCCCAGGCCCACATCAGGTTTATGCCGCGCACCATCATCATCATCATGCTACGCAGCCGCACTTACACATGCCTTCACGTCCACCGGCGCGTCATGATTATTATCATGACTACCATCATATGCACGCCAATCGTGGTCATGCAATTGCTCACGGCCATCATAGCATTGGTACACATTATGAAAAGCATTTGGGAGAGTATATTGGTGGCGGAAACAGTGGCAATGAGCTCGATGTGGCCAGAGATGCCAGACGTTATAAATACACAAATTATGAACAGTCCAAAGATGCTGAAAGCCTTGAACAAGATTTGCGTTCACGTTTGCTAAGCAAACGACATAAATATTACGAAAAAGATTATGAAATGGAAGATCAGAACTATGACCATAGTCGGCATATCGGTAGCGGCGGGGATGATGTTGAACATAAAGACCGTGGCAATCGTAGTATCGAGGAACAAGATCGCAAAACGGAGCGACATAAATTGCGACGCGAAAAAGAACGTCATAATGTAATCGAACTGTTAGATAGTCCTGAGTTTGAAGTTGAGCCACAACGTAGACATAAGCGTAGTAAGCATAGTAAAGAACAGGAGCGGCAGCGAGCACAGTTGGAATTGTCTGAGGAAGATGAACAACAACAGGCGCTAAGAAGAAAGACTCCCGATGATCCAGAGCTTTTGGCTAGGAGAGCCAAACTGTTGGCCGCTGAACGTGAGAAAGAGAAACGTAAAGAGACCGCACGTGAGGAATTAGAGGCCAGGCGTGAAATGCTGCGAGAACGCAAAGATGCCTTGAGCCCGAGTGCTGTGGCGGCCAGTGTTACGGCAGGCTTAAATGTGGTTGCCAAGCGTAAGCACAATGAAGAAGACCATCGGGCTTTACGGCGGAAAAAACGTACCAAACAGCACAGAGAGTATTGTGATGATGACGGCGAAGAAGGTGAGGAGGACGACGACAGTCTTGAAAGTGAAAGTGATACACAAAGTGATCAGAGTGCCAGCGACTCTGCAGCTGATAGTGTTGATAGTTTTGCCATAGAGAAGAAAAGCAAAAAGAGAAAGAAACAAGAAAAGAAAAAAAGCAAACGTGAAGATGATGAAGAAGAAGAAGACGAAGATTTACCACTGCCAGATAGTCCGCTTTCGATTGGTGAACTTTATAAATCACCCAAACCGGAAAGAGATGAACCCTCGCACTCACAAAGCACCGCTAGTTCACATAGTTCCAGACGCAGCAGTGTAAGCACTCGTTCTCGTTCCGTCACCCATTCGCGAAGTGTCTCACGCAGCAGTTCAGACGACGATGACATTGAGGGCCGTTCACGTACATCGCGTTCCAGTTCAGGCACACGCAGCGAAGAACGTGGCATGACGCAACAAGAGTCCAAGCCAGACGAAAAATTGGCTGACGAAGCCGAGTCCGATAACGCACAGAACAGCTCAGCGATTAGTTTAGAAACATCTGTGCCTTGTGATGAAAATGGCGTGCCACTGCCAAACTATTTTCCAGGCGTGCAAGGTTGTCGTTCGGTCGAAGAGTTCCAGTGTCTTAATCGCATTGAGGAGGGCACCTATGGAGTGGTGTACCGTGCGAAGGATAAACGCACAAACGAGATAGTCGCTCTCAAGCGTCTCAAAATGGAAAAAGAGAAGGAAGGATTTCCTATTACGTCACTACGCGAAATTAATACCTTGCTCAAAGGTCAACATCCAAACATCGTGACCGTGCGTGAAATCGTTGTAGGCTCTAATATGGACAAAATCTTTATTGTCATGGACTATGTGGAGCATGATTTAAAATCGTTGATGGAGACGATGAAAACCCGAAAACAGTGTTTTTTCCCAGGCGAAGTGAAGTGTCTGACTCAGCAGTTGCTGCTCGCTGTAGCACATTTACACGACAATTGGATTTTGCATCGCGATTTAAAGACTTCCAATTTGTTGCTGTCGCATAAGGGCATACTTAAAGTGGGCGATTTCGGCTTGGCCCGCGAATACGGCTCGCCACTGAAAAAGTACACCTCACTCGTGGTTACGCTCTGGTATCGTGCACCGGAACTCTTGCTTTGCTCAACAGAATACTCAACTCCGATCGATGTCTGGTCGGTTGGCTGTATATTTGCAGAATTTTTGCAGATGTCACCGCTCGTTCCAGGCAAATCAGAAGTGGACCAGTTGAATCGCATTTTTAAGGTAAGCATTTAATGTACCTCACAGTTAAAGAAGTCACAAGCATTTGTTTACTTTCAACAGGAACTCGGCACTCCCAACGAGAAGATCTGGCCAGGCTACAACGAACTGCCCGCCGTCAAAAACATGCTCAGCCAGAACTCACAGTTTACTGAATATCCGGTGTCACAGTTGCGCAAACATTTCCTGGACAAAACGACCGAAATAGGAATTTCACTGCTGCAAGGTCTGCTTACATATGACCCCAAGCAAAGACTAACCGCTGAGGGTGCGCTGAAGCATGCCTACTTCAAAGAGCTACCGCTGCCAATCGATCCATCCATGTTTCCCACCTGGCCGGCTAAAAGCGAGCTTGGAGCGCGCAAAGCCAATTCACCCAAGCCACCCTCGGGCGGTTCACAATTTAAACAGCTCGTCGTTGATGACGTGACCGCCTCCGCAGCTAATAGCTCAGCCGCGACTACTGCAAGCGGCACAAAATTGTCTTCGGGCATTATTACCGGGAACAAGAAGAGCGCTACTAACACTACGGGATTTGTTCTCAATGCGGGCATGACGCAGCGCCAACTCGCCATGGGTCCGGGCTTTAGTTTAAAATTTTAACAGCGTGCTGTCTACCAATTTTTTTTTTCGTGTAAAGCCAGCCAATATTGTTATTTATATCATATAATACTGATTATTTTAGCGTGTAAGCACGAAGGGTCGCTTCGAATTAAACATCAAAACCAGAAAAAAACAAGCTACAGCAGAATAGAAATGAGCTTAAAGAAATCCAATTTTATTTTAAATGTAGTTTTAAGTTCAGAACTTTAATTATAGATAACTATGCAACATTGCTTCTGTTTTTATTTTATATTACCGAAATCAAACCAATTTTATGCTTAATCCATTTCTCACCACAAAAACGCTACCGTGTAATTTTTATGACATTTAAAAAAAAGGAAAAACTTGGCAAATGTAATATAATTGTATAAAGACAACTAAAAGTATACTTTTTCAAAAAAATTTAAAAACTGTCTTATCTTATCTTGTTTACACAATTTCGGAAAGCGCAAAAACTTTATGAAGCTACTTGAAATGAGTCGAAGTCCGTTATAAATGATTATGTAATCATACCTTGTATAGTAACTAGAAATGATACGATTTAACTATTGTCGATTATTGCCGGACACAAGGGAATGCTTAATGCGCTTTCCGCTTAAATGGACTAACTACTAACTTGATGATTATAAACCAATCCAAAGGTTGGAGAAAATCCAAAACTTTAAAGCCTAAACTACCTCAGAAGAAAACAAAAATAGTATTTTTGTTCAGCTCATGTCGACCATAAATAGAAGTAAGTACGCTGCCAATGTGGAATGTATTCGCGTAGGGGCGTCGCTAGCATACGTGCTATTGGCACATTCTTGGCAATAAAGTCCAGCACACTTTCCAGCCTAGATTTAGTGAAGCTTTCGTAGAAAGGTGTACGCATGAGATATAACAACAGATTAATAGAACGTCTTGAAAGTTCCAATTTCTGCTGGGCTGTCATTAGATTGCGATGCTTGTGGTACATTCGTATGCTGATTAAGTCCATTGACAAAGGCAGCACATACTGCTTCCAGTTTTTCTCTCCAAATACTCCCATGGCAGCTAGATGAAGCAGCGGTTTGGCAATATACAAATATTCCGCTGTCAGTAGCTCCTTAGGAATTTGCGATTTTTCCGCGTTTGCGACATCGGCCTGAAGCTTAAAGTCGCGATACTGTATGGGTGGAGCACCCTCAACTTTTCGTATAAGACGTCCGGAACGTTTTAATTGCACGCTAATAGAATGCTCCGTTCGTGGTCGTTCCATGGTTGTTTCCGTTATCTTGGGCAAGACGCCGTTATTGTTTTTCTGCTGTTTTATAAGAGCTCTGCGATTCAGTGATGGTATTGCCGGTGAGGTGATAATCTGCGCCGTAGAGTTTTTTAAGATAAACAGACGCCCGGCGGCTTTGAAGAGCTGTATAAATACAATGACTAGCCATCTGCATTTTCTGCTAAGTGCTCGCTTTGCAGAAATCTCAATGAAGACCTCACTGTATTCTAGTGTGGTGAGAACGACCTTTAACCTGTAACACATATCGTTGCCTTTTGTTTTTGCTAACTCGAGTGCTGTCGCGCCACGCGCCCGATCTATGATCCGATCGTTGTAGAGCACCAACATATTGGATAGTGAATAAATTAACTCCGAAACAATATTTGAATCGGATACACGGCCTGTTTGTTAATGATTTGTAAAAAAACGACTTTATTTCGTATTTTATAGACAATCGCAAACGCATTTACCTGCTATAAAGTAAGACATCCATTTGGCTGTCGTCTCAAAATCCCCCACTACGTCGGGGTTTCTCGCCACCCAGGCCTCGTAGGATCTAACGACTTGGTTAAGATTATCCATTCTATCTTTGTTGTGAAACTCGAAATTAATATATTAATCGGCGTGTATTATCTGCACACAAATTATCGGTACCTTTTTAGAAAGAACTACTGTTGCGACATACGGCTTTATTTTTTAGAAATGTTTGATTTTAGATATGAAATTTATGGAATAATCTCTTTACCCACAACAATTGAGTAGGCATCAAGAAAGTATTGAGTACTGTCTGATGATCCATCAGCTGCTCGTGCCGGCTGTGACAGGGGAGGCAGTGGTAGTGTAGTGGACACATAATGCTTCTCTTCTTCTAGAATACATGCAATTGTTGTCACCTCGTCAGAATGTGTACGCTGTTCGGCAGCTACTAAGCAACATACGATTTCAGCAGAGATGTGCAGTATTTAAAGTTGTTCATTACTGTTTTTACTGATGGTGCCAACAGGTAGAGCACAGAGCAGAGCACGAAAATCATTCTATCTCATTCTGAAGCACTATGCTAGAAAGAATCTGTCTCTTCTTCTTTCTCTGACAAGATTCAAAGCTATGCACATCATCATCATCCATGCAATGGTTGTGACAAGCGCCACTTGTAGCTTCATCTTCATTGTTGTTAGTAGAAAGACGCACTGTTCATTACTGTGGAAGCACATGTGCGTTTTTTCCGTGCTGAAAAACATTCTACTGCATTGAGAGATAAAAAGCCTAGCTCTCTGCATAAGCGTAAGTACCATGCTGTAATAATTAGAAGGTGACGCCAATTGGGCTTTTTTCTCTATCGAAATCGGACCATTCTTACTAGATAGAGAATTTTATAGCCAGGTGACCTTATAAATATCTAGTGTATTTTTGGAGCAGAACCATTTTGAGTTTTTTTGAATTAATACTAACCAACCAAACCATAAATTATATATGCCAAATATTAATTTGATTTTTTTAACGTATGTTGGTGTAAGAATTTAGAAATTAGACGATAGAACTAATTACACTCATTGCTAATGACGTCGTCTGGCTATAAAATCCTCTTTCTAGTGAGAGTGATCCGATTTCTATAAACCTTGGCATCACCTATTAATTACATCATGCGCAAGTATTGCCCCAATTTAATTTGCCGCAGCGTTTTTTAAGCTGCCAACCTAGAGTTGATATTTGCATGTGCAAAGTCCGGCAAGATTGACAATATTACTGGATTCCACAAACAGCTGCTTACTACATAATATTCTGAAAAACTCATTGAATTCGTTAGCCAAAAGAAATTATTATAGAAAAGTCACACACGAGATAAACAGACAAAAACGTCGCAGTCACAATTGCATAAAACGGAGGAGCAATTGATAGATTGTGTAATCCAACACAAATTCTGTTATGACAAATCCAATAAATGGATATTGTCCATGGTCGCGTTATTTTATTTTGTCTTTATCAATACAATTTCATCATGTCACTATATTGTTGTAGCGCCGCTACTTTTAATTTCTTTTGGCTTTGTATATCCATTTGATTTGTTGTCTGTGACAATAACATGCCTACACGCTACGGATCCGCATGCGGGAAAAACGCACATATGTTTCTAGCATTAGAGTGAGAATGAGCAGTTTCGTGATCTGCAAACTCTATTCCAGTGGTGAACAATGCAACTTTGGAACAGTGTTGCCATGCCGCCATCTCGCTGCTCAACCCACCGCAAAAGTGTTTACGAACGGGTTTATTGCTCAAATTTTTCAAACTAACCGCGACTACACTTTTTCTATCTTAGGTTTACAACACAACAAACAACTAAGAGTTGGTTGATTTTTTTAGCCAACACTATCAAGTTTGCTGAGCAGGAAACCGTTCTTACTCACTCTGACGCATAATAAAACACTCTCTTCTCTCTTCTAACAACGTCATCTATTGAAGGTGGAATCTTCACAACCTCCTCTTCACCCGACGGAAGCGTGTGTGCTCGACAAAAGAGAAAAACAAACAAACAAAAGAAAGTTGTGCGAAAAACTATTCTAAATGTTATTTTTCCCAGAAAAATTTGACGCACTGTAATTGTTGTTGTTGCTTTCGCCGCGATGCTTACGCTGCTTGCAGAGAAAAGGCCGCTGAAACGGTCACGCCTCGGTCCGCCGGACATATACCCACAGGAGGCAAAACAAAGGGAGGACGAATTGACGCCGACGAATGTCAAACACGGTTTCACTACAACACCACCGCTCTCGGATGAGTTTGGCACGGCACATAACTCCAATGTGAACGCCAGCAAAGTGAGCGCCTTCTTCAGCTCAGTGCTGGCCAAAAAAGAAGAGCTGATGACGCTACAGGATACGGGTCGCAAGAAACAGCAAATCAATTGCAAGGATAACTTCTGGCCTGTTTCTCCCCGACGTAAGGGGATGGTGGATGCCTGGTTTAAGGATCTCGCCGGCAACAAACCACTTCTGAATCTGGCCAAGCGTGCACCCTCATTTAATAAAAAGGAGGAAATTTTCATAACGCTCTGCGAGAATCAAGTAAACATGCAGCGTGCGACGTGGTTCATCAAGCTAAGCGCGGCCTACACGCTGAGCTTCAGCGAATCGAAGAATAAAAAACGTAGTATTTACGATCCAGCAGTAGAGTGGACGAGTAACATGATAAAGTTCATGAAGGATTTGCTGCCCAAGTTGCAAGAGTTTTATCATCAGAGTGAGTAAATGATTGCACCAAACTTTGGCTTTGTGCGAAGATCTAAAGTCTGCGTTTGTTTTCAGACCCAAACGAAAAGCTAAACTCTTGCCCCAGTAACAGCACTAGCAATGGCAACAGCGTTAATTCATTGAATAATACTGCCACAAATACAAGTAATGCAACGTTGCCCGGCATGGCGACCACTCATGCCCCGTCGAACGTTGTTATACCCGTACCTTCGATGGCAAGTCCGGTGCCCTTGTTGAGCCCGGCTAATGGACAGCAGGCCGCTAACACACTTTCCCCAATGGTAAATAATACAGGCAGTAATCTATCCGGGGCCAATTTGGCCGGTAGTGTGGCGGGCTCCGGCGTTGTAACGCCTGGATCCACGATCTCCGGCATTGGCAGCAACTTTGAAGACAGTCGCAATGCGCTAAAATATTGGAAATACTGCACACAACTGAGTAAATACATGTACGAGGAGGCTCTTTTGGATCGACAAGAATTTCTCAATTGGATACTCGATTTGCTTGACCGCATGAGGACGCAGACTAGCTTCGATGAGCATATTAAGAAGCTGGTATTGAGCTTCGCTTTGCAGTATATGCATGATTTTGTGCAATCCGAACGATTATGCCGCAAGATGGCCTATATAGTAGCGAAGAATCTAGCGAATCTTCTGAATACAGCAGTGGATCAGCAACAAGCCAGCAAAACTGCAAATACCATGGAAGTGGATGGCGGTGCTGATGCTGTAGATGAAGAAAACCGCAAGCCACAACTGGATCCGTATGAGTGTGCGTTGAATGAGTACGTGGCCTGTCCACATCATCGCGATATTGTTTTGTACCTTAGCACCATATTGCAGATCATAACGATTGAATGTCCAACGGCATTGGTTTGGTGCGGCATTGGCGAGAATCGTGCGCCCTCTGCGTTGGTTGGTAGTCCATTGGATCACTTGCCGCTCCCACCGTCCATATTGCCCATGCCCGCAAAATGCCAATTGACGAATAGTGAGATCAGACGCCAACTACATGCTGCAGAGATAGACATTGCCTTGCGTTCAAAGCATGCCGAAAATCGTTGGTTCGCCGAGAAATGGCTGAACGCTCACAAAAACTCTTACACAGAGGTACTGACCATACTGGATCATCTGGATACGCATTGCTTTGAGCGTATGGATCAATTCAATTCAATTGATACTTTATACTCGCACATCTTTCCACCATTTGTGGCGTTGCGGCGTGACATCGGTGCCAATGGCGAAATGCAGGAGTCGCGTGTAGATTACGAACCGAAACTAGATGCCAGCACAGTGAAGATCCTCTGCGAATGGGCTGTCTCCAGTCAGCGTTGGGGTGAGCATCGCGCGATTGTGGTCGCAATACTTCTGGACAAACGTCAAATTGATGTGACTTCGTCGCCGGAACCGGATCAACCACTGCAGGCAAACGATGATAAGGATTCAGTGGCATCTGGCGCGGGTCTTATTGGCGGTTTGCCAGTCTTTCAGCATGTGCTTATGAATTATCTCGATCACGATGCGCCTGTGATGGATGAAAACTCAAATCTACAGCAACGCACGGAATTTACCAATCTAGTGCAATTGTTTAGCGCACTCATCCGACATGAGGTCTTCTCACATAATGCCTATATGCATACACTGATCTCGCGAGGTGATCTACTGATGGAGGCTAATATGTGTACAGCAACGGGAAAGACTGGCGTGTCTGCGACAACAGCATCGACGACGCATAAGACTTCGCCGCCGCCGACGCATCCCTTCGACGATGACTTCACGTCAGGCATTGACTTTAAGCATAATGAGTTTGATGATTCCAATGTGGACGATGACCTAGATAAACTTGTGCAGAACATTAAGGAGAAGGGTCAACAGCATGAGGCACCAGATAGCCCCAAAATACCGGATGCCAATAGTTGCAATGAATCGACCATTTCAAGACATTATGTCTACACTAAACACTTTCCGATTGCGCAGGAGGATCCCACGATGTCTGCATACAGCAACGACTCAAATCAACGTTACATACTACTTTTCGGCGTGGGCAAAGAGCGTGATGAGAAAAAGCATGCGGTTAAGAAAATGTCTAAAGAGATTTGCAAACTCTTCACGAAGAAGTTTAGCATAGACGTTGCTGAAGGTGGAAAGGTTAAAAAGCATTCCCGCAATGAATTTAATTTTGAGTCAACTACAAGCAAATGTCAGCATATGGCTTACTTTGATCAACATGTGGTGACTTCACAATGTGCAGCAACTGTTCTAGAACAGTTAAATGGCTTTGCACTAGGCAATAACAACTATTTACCCGTGCAGGAGCATGTCGCCTTCCTATTCGATCTAATGGAATTGGCGCTGAATATATATAGCCTACTTGAGCTATGTGATCAACTGCTGAAGGAGTTGCCCGAAGTCGAGGTTCAGCTGCAAGCGAAGAAGTCGAACATGGTGCGCAGCTACACCACATCGCTCGCCCTCTACATTGTGAGCATTTTGCGTCGCTACCACAGCTGCCTGCTGCTCTCGCCCGAGCAGACCATTTCAGTCTTTGAAGGACTCTGCAGGACGGTCAAGCATGTGACGAATCCCAGTGAGTGCAGCTCCTCGGAACGTTGCATTTTCGCTTATCTGAGTGATCTTTACGAGTCGTGCGTGCTGCTTAAGAGCAAAGACCAGACACCTGAGTACTATCAGCAAATGAACTGTATTAAGAAATTTAAGGAGATTTTCAATGCACCGGAACAACTCAAGTAAGTGCTGTTATAGTTTGCTTGGATCGATTGCAATTTGTTTGCTCGTTTGGTCTCTGTTTTACAATCAATCTTCTATAATTCGAACCAAATCAATTGGCAATAGCGTTTAACTTCTATATATTTTTATCTCCATATAATTTGTAGCCCCTATAACTCAACTTTTTTTCTGTGGATAATGGGACTTTGAGTCATAGAAATTCGACTGTATATAGATAAATAGACTAATGAATTGGCTTTCTCTCTCATACAGCCTCGCACCGCAACCCTATAATCCGCAGTTTCTGGCCGAACTATTCATTTCACCAAAACGAGGCGGCAAAATCGAATCGCACTGGATTCGCCAGCTAATGGAATCGCCTTCTAACGTATATAGTTTTGTATCAAACGCAATTATTGCTGTCTGCCGCGAATCGGATAATGATCGCCTGAACGACATTGCCATTACTTGTGCCGAGCTAACCGCCAGTTGTAATGTGCTATCTGAGGAGTGGATATCAGCTTTGCAAAGTATTTGCAGCGGTACAAAAAATCCACCATATCCTCATCTTTACGAACAGGTCAACATCTTCAATAGCAAGACGCACAATTCGCTCGCGGTCTTTGTTTGCATTCTAGTTGCTCGCCATTGCTTCTTACTGACGGATTTTGTGAGTAAATTTGCTTTGCCCACACTGGCACGTTCCGTGGGTGACGGGGGCGATATAACCGTCGATGCCGAGGCAGGCGCGCGACTCACGTGCCACTTGGTGCTAAAGCTGTTTAAGACTATAGAGATACCGCAACCGGGAATGTACTCAGTTAGTACCTCACCAAATCCACTAAATGCTGTGGGAAATAACTTTAACATTAAGCTGAGTTGTGACCGGCATCTGCTTGTGGGAGCGCACAAGAATATTCCCATTGCTGCCGTATTGGCCGTGCTGAAAGCCATTTTGATTGTTGTCGATACGGCCGCACTCAAGACGCCTGCAACGCATAGTGGCAGTCTCAGCATAGGCGGCGGTGTCTTTAGTGTTGGTGGCGGCGGTAAGCGAAGCGGTTTCAATACACCTGTGCATCCCGGCAGTACGCCTAAGAGCAACGAACGCCCGGTCGACCTGAGTCATATACTCGGCACCAGCGATCTCAACAGTCTAAGCAATGATCACGACATAAATCAGCAGTTGCCGTCGGTAAATTCAGGCGTCAACTCTAGTAGCGGTGAGCAGATTTCTCTGCTGGAATTCGCCCAGCATGTTCTAAAGCAAATCTGCGCTCAAGAACATGTGCTTGAGCGCTGCCTAAAGAATGCAGAGCAGCTGTGTGACATGATTATCGACGAGATTTTAACAACTAAACAGGTGCAACGTGTGTTACATATGATCTGCTATCCGGAGGCGGAGTATAATGTTATAACCGAGATGGATCAACGTTCGATGATTGTGCGCATACTGGAGAATTTGGGGCAGTGGACTCTGCGCATATCTTGGCTGGACTTGCAGCTCATGTATCGTCAGTCGATGAGCAATACGTCTGATCTGAATACTTGGCTGGATACTGTGGCACGTGCTGCCATTGATGTCTTTCAGATGGAGGAGGTGCCTCCACCAAACGGCATTGGCGGCAAATGCGCACACAAGCCGAAACCTTCTACTTGGCTAGTGGCACCGCTTATCTCAAAGCTGACGCCTGCTGTGCAGGGTCGCATACTCCGCGTCGCCGGTCAGGTGCTGGAGAGCATGAACTATTTCTCAAAGATGCCGAAAAACGATTGCAATAGCTCCGGATCGGGGGATGAACGTGAAAAGAGTAACAGCTGCCACAGCATGCACAGCTACAATGGTAACAGTAGTTCGCGCAATCGCAAGTTGCCGCTGAATTATCAGCCGTTCTTGGGACTGATACAGACGTGCCTGAAGGGTCAGGATGAATACAAAGAGAATCTCTTGGTTTCGCTGTACTCGCAGCTGTCTCAGTGTTTACAATCGTTTCAGGATGTAAGTTTGAGGAAATTATTTTGTAATCAACTTGAAAGTAATTTATTTTCTCCCATTAGCTGGACTTGCTAGGCGGCATAGATGATCCTCAAGGGCGGGAAGAGATATTGGATGCACTTCAATTGCGTTTCTCGTTGCTGGGCGGTATGTTTGAGAACATACAAAGAAACAGCACACCTACTACTGACTGGGCCATACTATTGGCACAATTGGTCTGTCAAGGTGTTGTTGATTTAAGCTCGAATCGTGAACTGTTTACAACGGTTGTCGATATGCTGGCAACATTGGTGCACTCAACACTTGTCTCAGATAGTCAATCCGAACGTGATGAGAATAAGAAACTGTACTTGAACCTAATGAAGAAACTCAAGAAGGAGATCGGTGAAAAAAATAATGCTTCCATACGTGTTATACGTCAACTGCTGCCCCTCTATAAACAGACCACTGAGGTAAGGCTATCAAAGCGTCAGCCATGACATGCAATGCCTAGTAATTTTTTACCACATAGGTTATTGCCTGCGAGCCTGCTGGCGTCGATACGAAGGGTAATAAGATTTGCGACATGGACAAGAAGCAGTTGCGCATTTCGGACAAACAACGCATCAGCGTGTGGGATATACTCGAAGGTCATAAGAACCCAGCGCCGCTTTCGTGGGTTTGGTTTGGCGCTGTTAAGTTGGAGCGCAAGCCGCTCACATACGAGGAGGCTCATCGCAATCTCAAATATCATACGCACAGCCTTGTGAAGCCCAGTAGCTACTACTATGAGTCATTGCCATTGCCACCGGAGGACATCGAACCACTGGTTCCCGAGAAGATATGCATTGTAAGTTTTTTTACTGCAACTTTGTTGAAATGCAAGACGATGCTCAAACTCAACGTGTTCTGTACACAATTTATAGAAGGACGAAATTATGAAAGCCGATACGCCTTCCTCCGTCGATCAGTCGCCGAGCGCAGTGGTTACGGGCCGCGGTCGTGGTAAGGGCACGACGACTCGCAAACGTAAACCGAAGAATCCGAAAACGCCACCGGTTAATCAACAGCAACAACAGCCGCAGTTAACGCAGCAACAGCAACAGCAACAACAACAGCAGCAGCAGCAGCAACAACAACAGCAGCAACAACAACATCAACAAGCACAGCAACAAATAAACCCCAATCAAATGGGCCAAATGCAAATGAATATGCAGGTTAACATGCAACAATTTACACCCAACCAGATGATGCAGCAGAGCGCTATAATGCAGCAGCAACAGCAAATGCAACAGGTGCCCAATCAAATGCAACAGCAAATGAGCAACATGGGCAATATGCAACCGAATGCCCAAATGAACTTCATGCAAGGCGCCGGCCCGCAAGGAATGGGCCCACAAAGTGGTCTAAATCAGGCTCAACAACAGCAGTGGCCCGGCCAAAATCAATACCATAATCAGTATCCAAATCAGTCGAATTTGCAGAGTAAGTACACATATCTCACATTGCCATATGCACTAGTTGACACATACTCTTATACACACATTAATTTCAGTGAATCGCTTTGAGCGGCCACAGCTGAATGCAAATTCTAAACAGGCGCTCTCACAAATGTTGCGTCAACGCCAGCCGGGTTCGTTCAATCAAAATAATCCGGGTGGCTTCAATCCGATGCAGCAACAACAGCCGCAGGGTCCGGGACCGCAAAGCATGAACCAGAGCCAAATGCGCCAGCAAATGAATCCAAATCAAAATAGTCAGGCATTTAATGCCTTGCAACAACAGCAGCAGCAGCAGCAAAATTCACAACAGTTGAATCCTAGCCAGCAGCAACAACTACAACAACAGCAGCAACAGCAATTCGTGCGCACAAATGTACGCCAAATGGGACCTAATCAGCTCGCTGGCAATACGGGTCCAAATCAGCTGGGTGGCATGAATCCAGTAAGCATGGGTGGTCAGGGCATGTCGCAGAATCCCATGATGCAGCAACAAATTGCTCAGGGCATGAGTGGCCCCGTGCAGGGCCAACAACAGAGCATGGTCATGAATGCGAACAATCAAATGTTGAATCCCGGTAATAATGCTGGCAATAGTATGATGAATGCACAAACTGGCGGCAGTAGCGGTGGTGGTGGCTTGATGCAGCAAAATGTTGGCGTCAACCCAGGCATGGTTAATCAAGCGCAGGCGCAATTTCAGAATTTCCAAAATCAGTATCAGCAACAAGGCATGCAACAACAAAGCGGTGGCGGTGGTCCTGGCGGCCCTGGGCCACAGCAACAGCAGCAGCAACAACAGCAGCAGCAGGCTGCACTAATGGGCAATTTCAATCCACAAATGAATCAACGTAGCAATCCTGCCGATTTTATGGCACAACAACAACAACGCGTTCCGGGCGCCGGCGGTATGCCTGGCAATCGTGGTCAATATATGAACCAAGCGCCTAATGTGACAATGTCGAATATGATGAGCCAGGGGCCGGTGCCGCCATATGGTGCACGTCAACAAGCAGCTGGCGGAAAGCCGAGCATCGTCTCGACGCAACAGCAGTTTCAACAACAGCAACAACAATTGCGACATCACCAAATGATGCAAATGCAGGGCATGGGCGGCGGCGGCGGCAATGGGCCGGGACCACAGAACAATGTTGGTGGCGGCGGTGGAGGCCCTGGTGGCGGCATGATGCAACAACAACAGCAGCCGAATCAGAGCATGGGTCAACAGCAAACGCCAAATCTTGTCGCACAGCTGCAGCGAAACCAGCCGAATCCCATGATGGGTCAACAATATCAACATCAATATTAATAAGAAATATTAACGATAACTTTCAGTATGTTTAGAATTTTCCTAGCCGATAAAGTTTCCTTTTTGTATTTATTGAATCGTTCAAAATAAATGCTGAAACATTATTTAAAGAAAACAACAACAACAATACAAAACAAGAGACAATGGTGAGTATGTACATGGATGTTAAGTTAGGTTCGGTTTAAAGCGACCTATTACAACATTTAATAAACGCGGTCAAGATCAACAGTCATTAAGGTCAACACAACAAACAGTGTTTCTTCTGTTGGTATGTCTTTTAGAAAAATTATAATTTTCAAGTTCAAGCAAGAGCTTTGAGTGAAGCTTTTTTATACGCGCAAATAGTTAAGAGCTTTTGCAAACGCGTAGCGAAGCGCTTCCGCAACATATTGCCGTCCTTGTTCTTTAAATGCCGTCCTTGTTCTTCAAATGGATGTTTAAAGGCCAAGAATATTTGCGCATTCTGCTTCGTGCTTCTGTTCGTCGTACACCTCGCACCGCGCCGTGTGCTTTCTCGTCCGCCTTGTCCATGATACCTACGCCAACAACTTCTTACTGTGTTCCCGTTCGCGTTGGCCTACAGACCTAATTTTCGTCCGTGTGTCGTCGTCGTTCTCGTGTTTGCAGTAGCAGCCAAAACAAAACCCACAAAATTAAATACTCAAAAAATTTTTATATTCATGAAAATCAAAAGTGAATTTAGAGTGCAAAGTGTGAAAACGACGGCCAAGCAAGCAATCACTGTACATAACGGGAAATACGGGAATACGCTGATTTTATTTCTCATATGTACTCACATTGGCACATACATACAAGTATGTAGAATTTTTTATGCGCGCTGACGAAAAAAGTGCACAATTTTAAAATTATCGCATGTCGCAGTCGACGTCTACACCACAATACAGTAAATATACCAAGTATACATACACACATATGCACAAACGTATGTGTATATCTACGCGGTTGTGTCATATACTGTCTGCGACTGTTCTGTAAAATGGTTGTCTGAGCAGCGGTGCGGGGTGACGTGACATGGGCTTGTGTAGTATAAATCGAGGCGAAGCAAAAATTCAAGCGAAATACATACGTTAAAGCAAGAAAAAGAACTATTAGTTCTTTCCTATTGCAATTTCTTAATTCCTACGCTGCTTGCTTGCTGTGAAGCTTTCGAGCAGGCGTCACAGACGTAGTCGCAGCTGTAGCCATCGTTGTTGCTGCCGTTGCCGTAGCCGGCTGCTTAGCTGTCTTTGTCTGTCTTCATCATCGCGTCTGCAGTTTCGTGTTGATCCTCGAACGGCTGCGCGGCTTAAGCGACTTTATGCGCGTGATAAAATACATGCAAAAGCACTCTGTGAGAGACAACATATTATAGTGCGTCGGCGTTCTCGAACTTTACTACAAGCAATCTCCCACGCTCGGTGGGCTCTCTTCGAGCACGAGCGTGAAAGCAAATAAGTGCAGTGCAATGAAAGCGGCGTGTATTGTGAATATCATATGTGCAAATTGTATCTCTAAATTAAAACTATCAAAGCAAATATCGTAATAGCATACAACATTTCTAAAACATTTTTCGCGTGTGCTTATTGTGTGCCTGGTTTGCAAAAAAAAACCACATTTTCTTTTTGCAAAAATTATCGACTGCGCGCAACGCAGCGCAAAGAAAGAAAGAACGTGCAAAAGCAAACAAAAATATAATAAGAAATAATAGAATCGAAAAAAAATAACAGCAATAACAACAACAGACAAATAACAAGAACGAACGAATACAAAAAGCGCAAGCAAATGCGTTATTGCGTCTCCGCTGCCGTTGCCATCGCCGCTACCGACAACTTTTGATGCCTTCAACAATATGCTGAAAAAAAAGCTTTCGCAGCTGGCGCAGGCGGAAACTGTTGCTGCTGTCGCTGTCGGCGCTGCTGCAAAAAACGAGTCGCAGACCGCACCGCAAATTGAGTGCGTCGCTCCCCTATAAACGTGCAACTAGTGGTATACTTGTTCTACGTTTTTTTCATTTACGCTTATAAAACAACAACTGCAAAACAATTGACATCAGAAGCAACAACAATAAAAATAATAATTACTACAATAACAACGGCAAATCACCACAAAAACTTCGTCATCAGCCGCACATCTTCGTCATCATCTTTTAAATCTTTTCGTCTTTCTCGTTGTATGATTTCAATTTGTTATTTGCAAAAAAATATTCGCGTCTTTTATTTGTTTTTTCACTTTTTGGTGTGTGTGTTTTGTTTTTGCCTTCGCAGTTCTTGCAACGAAAGCGAAACAGAATTCGAATTCTGCAAAAGTAGAAGAAACGCGTGTAAAGCGTACAAACAAACTAGCAGCCGGATAACAACAGCAACAACACCAACGACAGTCACTACACAAGCATAACAAAAGCACCGAAATAGCAATATAGCTAAAAGAAATACACTTTTGCTTTCGGTTCCAACTGGTTTCTCGCACACTTTCTCTTCCCTTTTCCGCCTATCCGTCTGCCTACCAACCCGCCAGTCGACCGTAAGATCGGTTGTTTGGTTGGTTGGTTTGATGGTTGGTTGGCGGGTCGTGCGTTCGTACGTTTGTTCATTCGTTCGTCTCTAGTTCGCATATCAGACACTTTTTATTCATTCTGCAAACAACGTAACTCGTACGTTTTGGACCGAAAACGGCGCATGCGCAGCGCAGCGGTAGCAGCTTGTTTTTGCGCTAGTTTAGAAGGTAAGAAATGTAAAGTTTTTTATAACTTATTTTTTTTTTTTTTTGTGTTTTGTTCGAATTACTGTGCGGCTTATGAACATTGATTTGAATATACGATTACGAGTTTAAAAGAACAGAAAAACTTAATTTTGGTATGCTATGTTTGTATTATCTGACTCATAGTTTTTGTGCTGCATAGCTTAAACTTTGTATTGCTTAATATGTGCGTTTAAAATTATATTTTCGGTAAACGCAAAATTTCAATTTCTTTCGTATATGATAAATAAATATAGCTATAAATGACTTCCTGTTAGTATATATATTCTTGATCAGCATCGTAAGGCGAGTCGATATAGCCATGTCTGTCTGTCTATCCGTATGAACACATGGATCTCGGAAACGGTAAGACCTACAACCACCAAACGAATACTCTGCCAATCCATAGGAATAACGAGTTTATTTTCGATACTCGACCTATACCATATAGCAGCCATAGGAATGATCGGCCAAAAACTCATATTTAGTAACAAAAACCCCTTTGTTTTTCAAGATATGTTTACTAAATTTGGGATTTAATAGTTTTAGCTACTGTCCAATTATATATCTCAATATTACATATATCGGTTTACTATATCATATAGCTGTCATAGGAACGATCGGCCGAAAATCAACATTTACTGAGAAAAACTTTTTTGTTTATTAAGATATCGATACCAAATTTTGGATTTAATGATTTAAAATAATATCCAATCATATTTCCGAATATGGTAAATATCGGTTTACTATAACACATAGCTGCCATAGGAACGATCAGTCGAAAAATGGCTTTTACTAAAAAAAAATTTTTTTTCTTGAGATATCCTTACATAATGCATA
Source organism: Stegana nigrithorax (assembly GCA_037044495.1). Lineage (NCBI taxonomy): Eukaryota > Metazoa > Arthropoda > Insecta > Diptera > Drosophilidae > Stegana > Stegana nigrithorax. Next base: position 68,847 of record JBAMBQ010003786.1, read on the forward strand.
CAAAATATTAAAACAACAAAAAAATATATTTAATTTTTGACTATAGCCCTGCCTTTCTAGCTTGATTATGTTGATTTAAAAATAAAAAATAATGCAATAATGCCCATTATTGGTACACATAGCTTCTAATCACCTAGGCTTTGCTTCCACCAATTTTTTGCACCTTCCAATTAGAATTTTTCCGCATTCTTTTTGAAAATATAATTTCGGTTTCTGCTTTGATGTCAAATGGTGCACTCTGACTCTGTCTTCGATATAAGCTCAAAGATTTTCTAATTAAGACTCTGTGGTGGTGTCGGGGAATATTTAGTGTTGTAGTTTAAAGTCCACAGAGGTGTGCTTTGGATCGGTATCAATCCAAATTTTCTCACAACTGGTAAGCAAGTTTTCTTTCAAAATGGTTTTGCTTATCGATAGTACTGTTGATGAAGACAAGTTTCCCATCACCAAGTTCTGTAACCCTTTTGTTTTTCAAGATATCGTTACCAAACTTCGGATTTAATAGTTCTAGGTAATGTCCAATTCAAGTTATTTTCGTGTATTGGCTTATCAGTAATCCGAGTTAATTGTAATTCTTTAATCCAAATTTCATACTTTCCTTATGTTTTCAGTGGAATTTTTCATTGTAACGGAAGTATAGGCTGCGCCATCTAAATGTGGTCGAAGGAAATATTGAATAACTTGAACAATTCTCAATAGATTTTGAAAACCCGTTTATTTTTATTAAATATGAATCTTTACAATTTTTTCCATTCACTTTCCAAAAACAACGACGACCAAATGTCCATCTTTATTGCGGATACAAAATTCAGCTCTTTTTCTGGCATTCGCCATGACATTTACCAGCATCTCGGGCGACATCGCAGTAATTTCGGCTCGAATATTGTTCTTAATCTCTAAAGTCTTCGGTTTGTTGGCATACTCTTTACTTTTTAGAAATCTTCGCAAGAAAAAGTCCGGTGCAGTTAAATCGAGCGATCTCGTTCTCGACCGCGATACTTCTTACGTTGTATTGTAACAACTGAACGATTACATTTAATGAGCAATGTATCCACGAGGCAGTAGATACTTTCGTACGAAGTGACGCTCGACTAAATCGTTCAGACCCTCCTTACGCTTCTGATGATTCTCCTGCACAATTACATAATCATCGGTGGTTTTCACAACGATCTCGAATTGAATTGTCGCATTAAGATGTAAGTAGACAGAGTTTGAACAGCACGTTAACATTACATTCGGTTGCATTAGCTTGATAAGTGATGCTGCTAGCGCTAGATAGCAGCTGCCTACTTCACTTCAGTGTGAGTGATTATTTTAAAGTAAATATAAATATAATATGTATTCAAAAAGTATGCAGTAATCCACCCAAGTTGCTTTGAAGAAGTTGAAGATTTTTTATTTTTGGTTTTAAAAAGTTTGAAGTTGCTCAAAAGCGGCTGAAAAAGTTTGTCATGCCGACAGCTGAGCTCAAGTGTGGACCAAACGTGCTTTATTATATTTCTTTACTTTCGTGACGTGACGAGCTTAATGCTCATGATTGACAACAGCGAAACCTTTGTAACTGAAAGCGAAGAGACCCTCGATTAGGTAATGGTCCATGTAAGCGTTACTTAACCATGTTTGTTTGGTCACTATTTCCGCGCGTTCTTTGAGCGTAAACCGATTCATGTTTAAAATTTAATTGCGATAACCTTTAGAAGATGTGTTTGACAACGCCAATCGGTTGACATCCGTCAAAGTTATTCAATATTTCCACCGACCACATTTAGATGGCGCACCCTGTATAAAGTCGATATAATGTCTTTCACTGTGAAAATACACATTTTCCTTAACGATTTCCTTAATAATTCGTGTTATCAGCAATTTGGGGCGACCAGAACGGGCTGTATTCTCTATGGTACCATGTGCTTTGGATCATTTAATCGTGTTTTCTATTGTTTGGCGACATCCGTCAAACATATAATACATTTATTAATAATTAGAAGGTGACGCCAATCGGGCTTTTTTCTCTCTCGAAATCGGACCATTCTTACTAGGTAGAGAATTTTATAGCCAGAGGACCTTTTAGGTATTAAGTGTATTTTTGGAGCAGATCCATTTTAAGTTTTTTTGAATTAATAATAACCAACCAAACCATAAATTATATATGGAAAATTTTTATTCGATTTTTTTAACGTAAGTTGGTGTTGGGTGGCGTAAATTTTTAGAAATTATACCAAAGAACAATATACACTAAATAGCTATGATAGCATCTGACTATAAAATTCTCTCTCTAATGAGAGCGGTTCGATTTCTGAAAACCTTGGCGTCACCTTCTACTATATACACCATGCGTTTACCCTGATTATATAGATATACACAGAATCTTTGTATTTTGTCATTTTGGTTTACTAAAGCAGCAACTACGATCACTCTGAAATTGTACACAGCATTGACTTATTGCATTAGCAGGAAGTAGTGTCCGACTATAACACTGCCTTGGTTTTAGCCGCTAGGAGAGTGTGAATCTTGGGAAAGCATCGACCAATCATCGGAGAGCACAGCCAATGGTCATTCGGGTGCAAACGTGTACTGCGCAGGGTGAATACATGCATTGTGGGCTCAGTCGCCTGCCGGCTGCCGAGTCTGACGGACGTCTCCCACTGCGCTCTCCGCTTTCGCTGTGTGTACGGCCATATGCTTTCGTACATACGGCTGTGTGGGTATGACCGCGGAGTGTTTGAGTAAGCTGCGTCAGTTAGTTTGCAGCAAACGTTTAAAGTCCAATGACTTTGCCATTACCTTGCCCATTTTTCCAAAATAATTTATTTATCCCATGTCTTTAAGTGTTTACAAAATTTCAGCAATCTGCATCAAATAGTTCGAAAAAATATGACAAAATAGAACCCATTTCTCTCGACAAATTTACTAAATTTCATCAATCTGCCTCAAATAGTTTAAAAAATATGACAGTTTTATTTTTCTTTTACTCTTTAATAATGGATCCTATCTCTCCCGGTGTCATTTAAAAATGTAGGAAAATCTATCAACCTGTTTTTAAAGATAAGATTCTATCAGTTAATATGAAAGGAACACAACCTAAATAAAGCATTTAAATGTTCGGTCAAAATACAATATTAATTTAATTGATTAATACTTAAAGATTCGTATTTTCATAAATTTTTACGAAGATTCTGGCTAATCTTCAATTAATCCTAGTCGTTTTGCTGGCAAATTTCGTTTTCAAAAACTTTTATTGCCCAACATTTTTCATGCCTTTCCGACTATTCCTAAAGCACTTGCTTATTCTAAAAATGGTAGTAAAAACAATGTCGCAGCGTAGTTATTTCACCAAATTCTCAAGAAGTTTTGTAGAATACCCTGTATGGAATCCAAAGTTAAATACATTACTTTTTTTGTTTTTGTTTATTTAATTGTACTATGTAACGGTATATCAAGAAACAAACTAGAAAGGCAGGGCTATAGTCGGGCGTAACCGACTATAGAAAACCCTGTACCAAATCCAAAACTGAATAAATTTTTTTGTTGCTTTAAAATTTTGTATTCATTACGTAAGGATATCTCATAAAAAAGAAGGTTGCTCTAATGGCAGCTATATGTTATAGTAAGCCAATATTTGTCATATTAGGGAATATGATTGGATATAACTTAAAATCATTAAATCCAGAATTTGGTAACGATATCTTAATAAACAAAAAAGTTTTTCTCAGTAAATGTTGTTTTTCGGCCGATCGCTCCTATGGCAGTTGTATGATATAGTAAATCGGTACACATAATATAGAGATTCTAGCAGTCCCGGCGCGTTTCGCTACGCATTTTTTTTCTGTCCAGCTTGGGTTAAACCTGTTAAAAGCATGAGAAAAAAAGAGAGCACATACTTTTTCTTTGTCAAATTATTGATTCTTTTAATATTGTTATTAGAATCTGTTAAAACAATTTATATTATACTACAACAACAAAAACAACAAAATATAAGCAATAAACGTACGAACGTTTTTATATTGATTGCTTTGTTGTATTTTTAAGAACTTAATACTAAAAAAAAAAACATATTTAATTAAAAAAACTAAAAAAGTAAGTATGCCAGTCAATTGTTAACCACAAATGTGATTTATATTTAAAAAAAAACTTATTAAAATCGGTTCAGTATATTTTGTATGAAAGCGTTACAAAATTTTCGTGTTTAATTTTATGTAATTAGTATACAAGATGTGCAGCTATACTATACCCTGCCGCTCAACTGAATAGATTTAACGATTCTAAAAAAGGAAAATGGTAATATTTCTTCAATTATCTTGAATATTTTTATGAAATAAAATTTTTTGTATAAAATAATCAATTATTAATGAAACACGAAAGTTTGCGGTATCTAATACACGTATTTATACATTCACTATTATTTTCCCAAAAACATAACAAAAAATGTTAATTTTATTTGGCTCAATTGAATTGGTTCAAAAACTTTAAAAATAAAAAAAAGTTATAATTCACAGCTTCTTCTTTTTAACATAGTACGCACTATTAACCTATAATTTAGTAATTAATACTCCCTCCTTTGTTCAATATAACTTCTTATATACAATTTGGCAAGGACTTATACTAGTTTTCAATAATTTCAAGCGAAATTGTTGAACTGACTTTTTTAATGGCGTCAATTAAGGTCCGAGAATCCTCAAATTGTCTCCCGCCTTCATATACTTTTCGGGATAATAGCCCCCAAATTCTCTCAATAATATTTATGACCGGCGAGTAAGGCGGCCACTCGTATATCCAAGTTTTACCACCCTCGCAGTATGAATGGGGGCGTTGTCGTGCAGGCATGTCCATGGAATCAATCCAAAAATATTCGAAAAATCTGGAAACGCCTTTTGTAGGACAGTTTTGTATACATTCGCGTTCATTTTTGATGTAACAAACTGCAGCTCACAAGTCCCATAATGCGATGTGGCCCCATACCATTATGCAACTTGCGCAGGTGTTGTGATGACTTAAAACACATTCCTCCTTTGGCAGGTCATAAAAGTAATATTTGTAGCCATCCGGTCCATCAATGGTAAACTTCTTTGCTCTCGAGCAAACCGAAGACATGCAGCATTAGTCACTTCATTAAGAGCTGGTTTTTTTTTTTACTTTTAATCTTTTCAAATGCTTGGCACTCTGAATAATGCGTTTTACACTTGCCAGATTTTCATTAACATTGCATTTGATGATAAGTCTTTTGAATGCCTCATTTAATATTATTTCCATAGCTTGATTCATTTCGAATAAAATTACCATCTACATATTGGTTTCTACCAATCCTTTTAGCAAATCCCTTTGTTTAGTCTTATTCAAAATCGTTCAATTGCTTTCCGTAAAATTGTCAAATCCTGATTTAACATTTCACAAATGCCATACTTTTATTTTGCTATGTTACGTGTAAACAAATGAAGGTTCAAAGCATGAAATAAAAATAAATGTGTATGCAATATCAAATAAGAGAGAAGATGCAATGCATACTACATTTTTTGAACCTATTCAGTTGTGCGGCAGTATATGTTATAGGTTAAATATCGAAAAAATAAAAAAATTTGTTATGCCTACCGATTAGGACGTTCTTCGTATCCAATTTGGTGGTTGTAGGTTCAATTGTTTCCGAGATCCGTGCATTAATACAGACATGGCTAAATCGACTAGCCTTTCTAGGTTGATCAAGAATATATATACAGTTTGTCATGCATCCTGTTACATATATTTGAACAACCTTAATATAGGTTTTTCCAGCATATCATAGCATAGCATTAGAATAATGATTTTATAAATATTAATCAAAGTTACAATTAATATCTCGATTAAATTTTAGCGTTCACTTGGTGTGTTAATTAACGCGAGCGCCATGGATCACTACAATGTACCTATGCTCTCAGAGAGCAGCTATGCGAACACAACACATCATCACAAGGATCATATGCTTGCCGCTGGCAATTCTCCGGCCACACCCTTCATAAGTTATACTCTCGATGGCAACAAGGATGCTGTGTCGGCATCAAATGTTATCGCCAGTTCGGCAGGATTGATTAAGAGCGATTTTGCCGAATTCACAAATTGTATACAACAATCAGCGCTGCTCGATCATCGCAATGTCGTTGACACTAATATGGACACATTGCCCGGACTATGTGACCTAAAGTTCCCTAGTCCTAATCCTCATAGTAGCCATGATGTCAATATAAGAGGTTTATCACTGCTAAATAACTTGGAGGCTAAAGCATTGCAATCAACAGCGTCAACATCAGGTATCACAACGGCATCAACAATTGCAGCCACTGCGGCAAACATTTGCGCAATGCATGCAGTGGAGCATAGCAATAGTGCCATGTCGTCAGTACCTTCATTCACAAATCTACTTTTTGATAGCCGTGTAGACAATCTCAGTATTGATCCAAAACTAACGCAAACCAATTGCAGTCAAACGCAATTGATCAGTCGAATACCGGCTCAGTCTCAGTCGCAGTTGAGAGAGTCAGAAATAGCAACGATGGCTGCGTCGAATGTCACACAATATCATTCGCTCAAGTTGGTCGACACCGATTTGCCACGATCGCCCAGCAGTTATCTTATGGCAAATGTTGATGCGGTGAATACACCAACTGTAAAAACGACAGCTGCCATTTGTGAGACAAATATGGTTAGTTTTAATATTGCCAGTACGACGATTACCAAAGTTAACAACAACAATAATAGCAACAACAATAATGTTGAACCAAAATTGCATAATGTCAACATTGGTTACAATTTAAATGCTATTGATCAGCAGAAGCAAGGATCGGTCGCAAGCACCTCAAATTCACCAATAGAGATGCAAGACCTTAAGCATGTTTCAAATGCTGATACCGTCACTAAATTAACTGATAGACATATCACAATAACAACAACAGCAGCAGCAACGACAACTACCAAAATACCCCACTCGATAAATATCACTGCCGATAGTCAACACAATAAGTGCAACAACAGCAATCATAGCAGTAGCCACAACAACAACCACAGCCCCAATAACAATCAAACAAATTTGCAAAATAGCGAAGATTTAGCTGCCAGTTCCTGTTCATCAACGTCAATTGCTACTGTACCTAATAATAGTAATATCAACAACAACAACAGCAACAATAATATAAATAGCAATAATGGCCAACAACAACATAACTATCAGCATCAGCAACAGCCGAATCGTCACCATCGCCGACAGCAACATCATAACAACAACATCAATAACAAGAACAATAGTCGCAACAAACATGCAAAAGAAATATTCGATGCAAATGCAGCCAATAATCACCAGAGTCCATCCAATGCCAGTTCGGACTGCGAGTCATTAACATCGCAAGAGGATCATGAACTTATCATCGATGAACAAAGTGGTAAGCGAATGACATTTCTATTATATACACTTACATGCCTCTTCCCATATTAGTCCGCAATATTTTGTCATAGATGCAGTTGTTGCTGAAATACTACGATTTCAATTCAATTTAATTCAAGTGACATAAAATAATCAAATATAGTAAAAATTAAATAAAGAAATTCAAAAATTTCTGTCTGTTTCTCGTTTGCTTGATGAATTTTGTCTATGATATCAATCAAGTTAAAGTTTTCCATGATATATTGCTATACCGGCCAACGTGCCAATAAATTTATTGTTGAACCGCATAAATCTTCCTATGGATTACATCTGTGTATCTATCAATTGACTAATATTTTTATTTACAACTGAACTCCATAGTTATGTGGATGTATTACCTATAATCTTAATTTAGTATTTGACGACTTTAAATTATTTTTAGTATTACTATACACCAAGGTTATTATTGAATTATTGTTGAATATTTTTATAAATTGAGTATTAGGATAAGCTTGACCAGATAAAAATTTTTATGATGATTTGAAAAAAGAAAAAAAATCATAATAGTATTCCAAATAATACGGGGGAGGTTTTGGCCATTTTATTATAAAGATTTTAATGTTAATGAGAGACAAGGATTGGATGATTACATTTGAAACATTTTTATTCAAAAGAGTCATTTTGCAATGAAAGAAAACTTTTTTTGTATGTAACAGTAAACTGCCAGGTCTTTAGCGAATTGCCTGCGGGTTTTGCAGTGAGCTCTACGGGCTGAGAATGAGTTTACGGAATGTACCTGCACGCCCGATAAACCGAATTTTATACACGTTATTCGCTTGAATATTGCATTCGATGGTAACTGTTTACGGCATTTAAGGTTTCAGCTGCTAAAAATGAGTGATATTCATTGATGATTGTTCAGACTCAATAGAAAATGAAAATGTTCCTTTTCTGCTAGCGATTTCTGGACAATAAGTGAGATTCACGGCTGATTCACCTACAAATGCAGGGTTGCCAACTGTTCGTAGCCACTATGCACCGTTTTTATTTCTTTTAGTTTTTTGAACGCAGATGATTAATCCCATAATGGCGCCATTAGCAATGCTACTAGCTTTACGCATAGTTTAACAAACTTTTCAAATGGTAGATACATCTAAAGTAGCATAGTGACATTCTCACTGACTGCAGTTGAGCAATAAAAAAAACCGAATAGGCAACACACGCAATAAGCCAACAACAAACGCATTAAATATGTTTATACGATCAACACTCAATGCGCAACACTCAACATTCGACGTCTGCTCATTGACATTCAGCAATGTCAGTGTCTAGTATTTGTAATGCACTAATTATGCATGTTTGCAACAATAATTGTGGTATTGTTGTTGTTGACGACGCATAAGTGAAAGCAACAGATAATATGTGAGACAGACAGACATACTATTTGTCAAACAAGTGTTCGACCGTTTGTCAATTAATCTGTCCCAATTAAGCCTTTTATCTGCTCATCTATCCGTCATACCTTATACCACATGCAACTGACTGTATATTCTATAGTTAGCTTGTTTCTCCGTAGCTGACTGCCTGTCTGCCCAACTGTGCTTCTGCTTGTTTAGGGTAAGCCAATACATTTCTAGACCTTCTATGCACTTAAAACCGATAAGCGCATACATATGAGTGCAATCGTTTCGTTCCAATGTCGCTGCCGCCGTCAGGGCTTGTGCTTTCTTTTTCTTTAACAGCACACAAAATCAACAACAAATAACGGTCAGTGTGGCCACCTATGACATTCAAGCGTTTGTGTAGTTATTGCATTATATGCACATATCCTTGCTCGCCATGCTTAAATGGCACAAGGTCGTTGGCTGTGCGTACATACACACATACACACTGTGTGCATTGTATATAAACAAAAAATAAATAAATGAAAAAAAAGTTTTCTAAGTGTTCATGGCTATTGCATTATGTTTAAAAAGGGGCACCGGAGAGCGGCAATATTTGTGCGGCGTTGTAACAGCAGCAACAGTAACTGAACCTGCAGTAGCAGAAGCGGCAGCAGCTGCTGCTGTTACCGTTGTCGTGTCGCTGCTGTTGCAATTGGAACATGACGCGCACAGAATTTGGGTCAAGCGCAAGCGGCATTTGTTTCTAATATTGGAGATTGAGCACAAGGATGAACAACAAATACATGCATTATAGAAGAAAAAAGTGCAATAGCAACAACAACTGGAGGTCATTGTATGCATCAGCGAAACCGCAGCAACGTACTACGTTAGAGCGCAAACGGCGAACGCTCGCGTCACATGCTATCTCGCTCTTAGACGCTTTCAAACACTCGCGTGTGACTACACTCACACTCTTATTCACACACACACAGAGGTACTCAGGCGCGCGCACTCGTGTCATGCTTCACTTCGTTTACTCGTTTGTGTCTGTGTCTGCTGCTGTGCTTTGCTATGGCATGCAGCGGCATAAGCTGCTACACCGCCCCAACTGCTGTCGGCGACAGCCATACAGTCAGAGAGACAGACAGACCCTCAGACCGCCCGCTCGTACGTTCGCCGGCTTGCTGACATTGACATACTTTGTGCGCTGTTGCCGCGGCTTCTGCTGCTGCTTTTGCTGCCGACGTTGCTGCAACTGACGTCGTCTGACTGGCTATCTTTCTGTCTGTCTGTCTCTCTGCTTGCTTGCATGTCTGTTTGACTGCTGCTTACCCGGCTGCGGTTGTGTCCCATTCTTACTTCGATCGAAAGCTGTCTGTGTTTGTCTAGCTGTCAGTTTGGGTGTCTCTTTGTGAGTATGCATGTGTGTGTGTTTGCGCATTTGGCGCGCGCGTTCACGTAAAAATGGGTCAAAGTCAGTTTGAGCATTAAAGCAAAATAGAAAACGAGGTTGCGCCGCATTTGTTGCAAATTGGGGCATGACATTGCTACAGACGCTCGTATTCACACGCGCAGTCGCCATCGACGTAGCAGTCGCTTGCACTCACTCTTGCAACACACACTCAGCTGCTGCGTAAGTCTATTGGCAGTGGCATGCAATGAATTACAAGGTTCTAATTTGTGCGAAGGTCAGCGCTTGCTTTTAGTATGCATTTCTCACACTCTCGCTCTTGCTCTCGCACTTGCTAGCTATCGCTATCGCTTTCGGTCCTTGCCATTTATGTTATGCATATTTAATGAGCTTAACGTCACAAGGACATTTTCCCATGTCCTTGCCGCTCGTTCTAAGGTCACAATTTACAAAATTTAATGTACCACCTACTTACATTCGCGAAACCTTTTATAATATTTAATGTAAAATGCAGAAGGAACTTGCCTCGTGCAGTAAATACCATTTTCTAAGAGAATCCCTTTCCTATTAAGATATATTTTACTTGTTCTTATATTTATTTTTCAACTCATGTATTTATTTTCAATCACTTTACTGCATTTACATGCTTAAATTTTAGCTGTTTAAACTTGGAAGTTCTTGTAATGGATAAAAATTCTCTAAAAATCATCGAAAAATCCTGTTGAAGAGAAATCCGACTACAGCATCAAGAAATAAGCTGTTGTTTAGGAAACAGACAATCCCAATTTTTTTTTTGTTTCTTTCGGCTTCGCCACACTGTGAACCCTAGGCAAATTTAACGCGACTCAGTAAGGAAAAGCAACAACTTCCATTTTACCCTTTTTAAATAAAATTCTCCCATTGGATTGTATATACATACATGGGCGTAGCCAGGTACGGGCAGGGTGGGGCAGCTGTCCCCCTCTAGGCCGGTGTAGATATTTTATTACTTATTACTAAAGATTATTATTATCAAAGATGCTTTGACAACCATAGTTTTAAGTATCTTTAGTGTTAGAAAAAAGTAGTTTAGATTATAAAAATGACTGACAACAACTATATTGCGCTGCTACTAAGTCATAATTCATTATATGCGTTGAATTGATAACCAAATGCTCAAGCATATTAGAACCTGTTGCCAATGCATTACAATCAAAAACTATCGACATGTTATATATATTATTCGTGTTTTCTTCTTCTTTCGTGTTTTTGTTTTTTCAAAGTTCTGTCAGAATGTCTGTAGTTATGAAAGCAAGAGATCCACTTATTTGTATCTCATATTAAAATTTAGGGCATTCGGCTATAAGAATGGGTTCTTATGTCAATATTCCTGCATTTGTAATATTTGCTTTTTTTTCAATAATTTAGGTTTGAACCGGTTGATTTATTTTGGACATTCAGATCCCACAGCATCCATTTGCTTACATACATGATATCCGACATAGTTGGGGATTTGTTTGTAGAGGTTTTATATCTCTACATTTTTTTTTAATTTGATTTCGTTCAAGTTAAACTATAATTGAATAGAATATTCTCAGATGTTGTAACCAATCATTCCAATGTAATAATTCAGACTAATAATTCTAAAACCGATTTTTGTTGTTTTTATTTAAAAACCCTTAATCATAGATAAGCCAATTAAAAACCTAACAATTGTGAAGGATAACATTGAAAACTTTACAAAAGGGACCTTCAAAGTCACACGCAACAAAATTGATTAAACTCGACTAAACACAAAACAAAAATTAAACAAAACAAAACAACAGCAAAGCGAACAAACAAAACAAAACGGACCATATATAAATAAATGTGAACAAAAAAGCAGATTATTTTGTTGTTTTTGTTTTAATGCACTTTGAATGCCTTTTTACGTCAAAAAGCAATTGAAGTGTGAATTGTTGTTAATAACAATTTTTATTATGTTTTGCAAGGCACTTTTTGTTATTCAGATTATTTAATGTTTGCTTAATTCTGTTTTGGTCATTATTATATTTTTATTTTGATTTTCGGTTTCTGTAGTTTTTTTTTTTTTTTTTTTTTGTTTAAACCAAACGCTGCAAAAAAGTGCTATGATAAATGCATTTTGTTTTATGGTTTATAAATAGACAATATGCATAATGAAGCTAGTGGCAAGGAGGGGTGAGGTGAATGATTGCCGCTTTGTCGTTTTAGTTTGTTTTTTACAGGCGTTGCAGTGTGCAATGTGCAATGTAATTTTGTAATGCTAATTAGTTGGCTGCTGTTGTGCTTCTGTTTCTAGTTGTTGTTTGGGTATGAGTATAAATTATTATTTTGTTGTTTGTTATTGCACATTCGTAGTTTGCAGTTAACCTTAACTCAATGAAAAACGCCATTGTGGAAAAGTGTGCTAATAGGTCGGTAAATGACCCTGTGCTACTTTTGCAACGTCAGCGCCAGCAGCAGCGTCCGCATCGCTGCCAGCTGCCAAATGCCAGCCGTCGGATTGCATATGCACTAATTTCACACTTTAAATAACAGAGCAGACATTTGTGGGCGGCGAATGGGGTTAGTCTGAGTTGAGTGTGCGTGTGCGAGCACGTTTTTGGCTAAGGAGACTGTGCAAATGTGCAGTTGCCTTGCAGGCGTGCAGCCGCTAGAGAGCGTATATAGTAAACACATGCATGCATACGCATATGCGAGCGTGAGTCTGTATTTGCAGCAGACAGAGCGCGGCTATGCACTTACGCAGTGTCGACGCTCTCCCACGCTCTCACACGCTTGACGCAGCTATAACTTATTGCTAGAGCAATTGGTGGCCATAGGCGGTGCCTGCCTGTGTGAGATGCACTTTAAGATGCGTTGCATTGCCAACGAATGGCTTGCATTTAGTGGAGCTCTTTTAAGTGCGAGCACGCTCTCTCTCAATCTGGTTTTCTTTCTCTGTTTCTCTCTTTCTTTTTCTCAATTAAAAGTCTGTTGTGGCACTGTTGGCGCTCAGTTGCACTTAACTGCTTGCCGCCACCCCAATATGGTCGAAAGAGCGGCGCATATGTGAGAATTAGTGCGCTTATGTGGGGATGCACCCTGACCTAGTTACATTTATTCATTTTTTAATGCACACGTAGATACATACATACATATGTGTGCATACATATGTATGTGCATATTTATGTGTGTATATACACGTATGTACATACTTATATATGCACGTACATATGTGCAAATTGTTTCCTTTGGATGTTGTGTCTGTATACGTGCTTAGTATGTTTTTTTTTTTTGCTTTTCGTATTTTGTTGCATTTTTATTTACACATTTGTTAATTTTCGTTGCCTCTCTCTTGTTTAAAATGGCTTTATTATGTTGCTGTTGTTGTTGTTATTATTATATTTTGCTAGTAGTTATATGTTGCTATTTTATTTTAGTACTTTTCATTATTATTGTATATTGTGCATTATATTTACTGTTGTTGAAGTCGCGTCATTTTTATGTATTTTTTGTTGCGCTTTTTAATTTTTTTTGTGCGTTTTGTTTTTTTTTTTCTGCTGTCATTTTGTTTGCGTTGTCTACAAATTTCATTAAATTAATTTAAAGTCATTATCGTGGGCACACAAACAGGAGCAGCATACATAATGACAAAAAAAAAAAGAAGAAAAGAAAGACAAGGGAGCAAAATAAATAAACATAAAAGAAAACAGCAATATCAAGGCAAAAATCTAATAAATTGAATTTTTCTGTTCACGCAATTTGCTTTTACATGCCATGCAATTGTTGTAAAATGGCTTTGTTGGTGTTTATTTTTGCGCGCATCCCGTTTTTTCTAGCTGTTACCTAGTTCAGCTGTGATATACCTTTCTGTGTTCTCATTTAGCTAAAGATAAAAAAGTTATGTATGCGTGTATGTACATATGGGTGTGTGTGTGTGTTGTGTGAGGCAATTTTATTTGGATTTTACCGGCACCGGCAGCTTCAAACTGAAATGAAAATGCACTTACCTGTATTTGTAGATGTCGATTCTACATTTCTTTTATTTATTTTACATAAAGATTTTTTGCGGTATTGCTTGCACTTGTCTTGAACATCTACAAATTGCACTCCATTTGTTTTGAGCAAGACAAGGGTATTAACATTTTGTTCATGCCAACAACATTTTCTTATGTCCACAATTGACAAACATTTTAGATTGTGATGTTTGCTTAGATTGCGTCATACTATGTAAAATACAATGGACATATGTTATTTACATATGTACATGTTTAAGTAAAAAACTAACTTCGTTTAGGTGGTTGTTTCAGTAAAAAAATGTTCGAAAAAATATCTGATATCTTAAGCAACTTTAGCAGAAACTGTTCTGATTTTAGATATGTATATATGTATATGTATATGTATTTTAGGCTATTTCTAAGATTTTTCTCATTATTCAAAGTACTAATATTCTACACTGTAATAAATCTGCAGCCTTTCTGATTCATGTACACTTTGAAATAATTAAAATACGGTCAGATGGTTTATAAACGATGCATGCGCCTATAGATGCTAATAAAAATGAGCAGTCGAAGTTGGCAGTGCTCTCCGAGTAAAAATCCTTTGAGTGTCGCAGAAAACTTTTTAAATTACAACTTCATTTTTACATATGCTGTTGATATTGAAAAGTAATGCCTTACATACAATTCCATAAATTTTTTTTTAATCTACCTCGAATTTTGAAATTTAAATATTTTGCTCCGTTTATTTAGAAACCTTTTATTTAAAACTCCTTCACCTATTTTCGTAAATAAACAATTTATTTAGCATTGTTAAATTATTAGCTCAAGTAAACATGGGCTCTACAAAGCCAAGAGTAATTAATAATAAAGATATTTTGAAAGCGCATACAATTTATTCTTAAATAAAAAACTTGCCTTCTCTTCTAAATATGTGATGAGTCTTCGAATATATTCTGGTAAATTTTTAATATATATATTTGCACATATTCCTAATTTAATGAGATCCCATAATATCCAACAAATCAATCAAGTATTGAGTAAAAATATCAATATTCAAACTCCTTACGATCAAGTAAACCGCGCTTGAAATTTAAAATCATTCTTGCAGTTTCCAACGACAGTTCGAATGAAATGAATATGAAATCATTAATTGTGCTATAAAAAAATCTATGCATATTCGAAAGTGATTCTTAGGAACGGTTACAGATGTGTTTTTATTGGTAAAGTTTTCAAGAGATCTATTCACATAAATGCATTGCTGTCTATTAGATCTACCATATCTTTTAAATTATACAATCCGAATAAGTACTCCCATGAAAATTTCGTTAAATTCTCGCAAGAATTTAATTTCTTTTATAACGTAGCGCATATGAAAGTGTCAGCAGTTGACTCAATTTAAAAGTTCCCTACAAATAGTTGTACCAAAGAAAAAAAAGAAGAAAATAAATAAATAAAAGCAAATGTTTATTGCTTTATAAGCACACACACACGCACTGACTCACAGACACATATTCACTATAAGTATACAAACACGCACGCTGAGAGCTTTAAGCTTTTTGTTTTAATCTGCATACGTGTGCGTCGAGTTTGTATTTGCCATTGTGTGCCTCCGCGCGAATATAAACTTAAGCAAATGGCGACTAAAACAGCAAACTTAGTTTATTTTTTTCTCTAGTTCTCTTTTTTGTTGGCTTTTTTTGTTGAAAGATTCGTCAGTGTATTCCTAAGCTGCGTGCTTATAGGAGGCGGCACCCATGCCGACGCGCATTCAAAGCTGTTCTTCGGTGCATTTTTAGATTGTTTTAAATGCTGTACTCGAGCTTTCGCTTATTGATAAAGCTCATGCGAAATTGTGTGAACGATGGTTGCTTGGACTGCACCGGCTAAATGGGTCGACGGGGGCAGCAGAGCACGTTCAACGGCGCATCAGATTTGCAACGACGACCACAACGACGACGACGACGACGCGCCATGAATTTCTGAGGCAAACCTAGCTAAAAAGTGTCCAACTTCGCAAACCTCTAACCCCGGGGGCGCGCTGCTTGTTATCATCGCTTGCTTTATCTTCTGCTGTTTTCATTTTTACACTCGCACATACATACATATGTACATGCATATATACATACCTACGTACTTACTCATCCATATCGTTAATTTCTTTTTGTTCTTATATTTCATATTTTCTCACTTGCTTGTTTTTTTATTGCCTTTTTTTTTGCTGAGACAGACGCTTTATTGTCATTGTCTCTGTAATGTTTTATTTGTTTTTGCCATTTTAATTGATATTTACGTATTACTTAATTTCCAAAATAAATGCTTTTATGTTATTGTCTTTTTTTGTTTAATTTTTTTATTAAATCAACGTCATCGACTTTTTTGGCTGTTTATTTATTTTGTAAAAATGTTACGGCAGGTCTGGTTTCGTTTACGTTCGTATTTTTAGATTTTTGTTTTTATTTTTATTTTCTTGCTGAAATTTATTTTAATTTTATGATTGCTATTTGTATACATATGTTTATGTACTTACAGACAATGAAACAAATGTTTTGTTTTACATTTTTTATTAATTTTTTGAACGAATTGGTGTCATTTTGTGAATAATATTGTTAAAAATTCCACAATATTTTATATATTATTAATATGAATGCCTATTATATTGTACTTTAAGAATAACGAAAAAAATACTTCTACATTATGAGTATGTATTTATTAAGTTTATAATCTCCTATTTTACCGATATTTTTATTTTTGTAATAATTTAAGAGTAAAAGAACTCCTGGAATTCGAACTGAACTGCAAAAATTCTCTTTTTGTTGGCCCTTTTTTCATTGGGATTAAACCAAGCGGCCCTTTAGCCAATAAGAACTTTTTCAAACAAAATGTGATTGGACACCGGCGTTTGAGTTGAGCGTTTCTCAATTATTATGAATGAAACATTGGTAGCTGCCCTATTGAAAAATTCGATATCTTAACCTAGGTTTTTAAATAATGGAAACTTAAGTTAAGAAATCGAATATTAATAATGTATTTAGTTTAAACTAATTAATGTATACATATATTTTCTTATTATTATTATTTTTTTTTTTAAATTTTAAAGAGAATATCATAGAATACTTATATAAGAAATCGATCTTCTGCTTTCTCCTTATTCTTCTTTCTTATTTCTTTTTTATTTTTCCATACAAATTTTTTCTAAACACCTCAGAAAAATTATAGAATTCCGTTAACCAATATTTGTTATTTATTTTAAAATTTGCTTAGATAGTTTTCTGTCTGAAAATTTATGACATCTTCTCCCAGTATAGAGGTTTTCACGACATAAAAAAAAAAAAATTAATTCGTTTTCATTTATTGAGGTAAGTTTAATAGATCCCTATTTTCGCATTTGTTTTTTGTTAAATCGCTGCAATCAGGTTTATTTTTGTCTAAGCTATATTGATTACTTATTCACCCTTTTAGTTCAATAGCTTATTAATTTAATTTTATGACCTGTTAATATTAGTTTCCGTCATTCGCCTTAAATTGATTAATCTTCCTACCTTAGCTAGTCGGAGATCCGTGTAAGGTATTCTTTTTCTTCATAATCTGATAAACGGCAATGTCAATTCTCCTTATCTACTTGGGAAAATAAATTGTAACGTGCCCTCGCGTTCAACAAGATATAATTTTCCCATTAGACTAAACACTGCACGTTCATCTTTCCTACTGCATGATCCCTTTTATGTTATGTGTTTGACTTACAACTCTAACTATAATTTATTTTCTAACATAGCCTCTTCTCACATTTAAAATCTTTTCTTACTTGCAGGTTTAATGAAATTACATAGAATTAGATACTTATTTTAATTTAGACTATTAATAGTCGTATTAATTTTAATTTAGTTTGTTTAATTTTTTTCATTAGTGTTTTTTAATCTATAAGTAAAAATTTGTTAAGGAGATAAAGCAGTAGCTGTTGACCATTTGGTCGTAGTTGTGGAACAGACACTAAGTCTGGTTTCGTAAGTCCTCTTGCTTGGTAGTCCGCTACCACAACATCTGCGAAAAAATAAAAAATTCCAATGAGGGAAAAAGCTTTTATGGTGATTCGCCGCCAAGTATTATATTTTAATGCGTAGTTTAGTGGTTCCACATTTTTTATATTTTTTAATTTTTTTATTGTTTTTTTTTTTTTTTTATTTTGATAACCTTATCTTTATTTTAGATAAACCTTCCTCCACTGTCGAATTCTTTGCACTTGTAACCATAGCAAAACATTTAAATTTTTATTTGGTTTATTCAGTAAAGTTGTTACAATATCTTCAATTTTAATAACTCGGACCAAATCTGTAGTAGTGTCATTTAAAGAGGCTAATTTCACAATAAAAAATTTCTATTCATTAAATTACTCTAAAAATATTTTCGTCGCAAAAGAAATACTAAGAAAATAACATTGGAATTATTGGTAACAAATTCATGCGAATTTCTTTTCATAGGTATTTTATTAAGCCGTCATAAGCTTCATGAAAATAGTGCTATTCATTGATAATCTATAATATGATAAGGATTGGTAGGTAGGATTTGAATAAAATTTGGTATCGTGATAGATTATGTCCTGGTTGTGTGTTTTCCAAGCCCCATCAGCTATGCATGCATTCCATATTGTATTGAGTTCGCTAAAAGTTACTTTTTGTCGTTTTTGCAAAAATTTTTTTCTTAATTGAAAAGCTAATGTTTTACACTATTAAAAATCAGACATTGTGCGTATACGTAATCATTGACGATTGCCACGAAATAATTACTACGCACGGTTATCTAATGCAACGTTTAAAACGCAAAAGCGAGGTCACATTTTTTTCTTTTGCAACGCCAAAACATTTTCGCATAATAGGCAATATCTTATCGCAATATATTAACAATTGAAATTACAATTACAATTACAATTTCAAAACAGATCAAAGTTCTCATATGACTCTTTGAACCTAACTACAATTATACAACAACAGCATTAACAAAAAAATTTGTAAACTCTGTTTGACTGCTTTTATATGTTTCGGAGAGCAACAACAACAACAACATAAACTAGAAAGGCAGGGCTATAGTCGGGCTTAACCGACTATAGAAAACCCTGTACCCAATCCAAAACTGAATATATATTTTTTGTTGCATTAATATTTTTTAATCATTATGTAAGGATATCTCAAGAAAAAAAATTTTTTTTTTAGCAAAAACCCATTTTCGGCTGATCGTTCCTATGGCAGCTATATGAAATAGTAAACCTATATATATTATATTCGGGAATATGATTGGGTATTACTTAAAATAATTAAATCCAAAATTTGGTAACGATATCTTAATAAACAAAAAAGTTTTTCGCAGTAAATGTTGTTTTTCGGCCGATCGTTCCTATGACAGCTATATGATATAGTAAACCGATAGACATAGTATTGGGATATGTAATTGGTCATTAGCTAAAACTTTTAAATCCAAAATTTGGTGAAGATATCTTGAAAAACGAATAGGTTTTTGTTACTAAATGTGGGTTTTCATCCGATCGTTCCTATGGCAGCTATATGATATAGGACGAATATCGAAAAAAAAAATAAACTTGTTATGCCTATGGATTGAGAGAGTCTTCGTGCAAAATTTGGTGGTTTTAGGTCTTACCGTTTCCGCGATCCGTTTGTTCATACGGACGGACAGACAGACAGACAGACGGACATGGCTAGATCGACTCGCCTTTCGATGCTGATCAAGAATATATATACTTTATGGGGTCTGCCACGCCTCCTTCTGCCTGTTACATACATTTGCACAACTTTAATATACCCTTTACCATTTTTTGGTACAGGGTATAAAAAGTAAAATAAATACTCGGGCAAAAAAGTATTACAGTGCACTCGCGGTAACGTGAACTAATTAAAACCAAGGGAGTTCATGCTAGCGAGATGGTTCACGTTAGCGATTGTCGAATTTCATGAAAAAAATAAAACATTTTACAATATAAACTATGTTTTACACGCTTGAACGTGAAGCTCTTTTATTATTATTTGCATTATTAATATAAATATAAAACTCAAATTATTATTTGAAATTCATTACAAAACATGAAATTACATAGCAAACAAAATTCCTTATTACATTTATGCATTAATAAAATCCGTTATCTTTATCTTTTCTAATACCTGAAATACTACTTTCTCCCTTATGCGTCTAAGTACACTCATGTCACTTTGATCCATCATTGCATCGAATTTAATATATTTCATTCTGACTTTGTTCACGTTACAGGGTAGTCAATGTAAAAAAAGGTTGTTCACGTTAGGCGGTGTTCACGTTAGACGGTGTTCACGCTACCGCGAGTGCACTGTATTTTATTATTAACAACAACAACAAGAAAATTAAATAATTTATGAACGTATATGCCTTTGTTTGATTTTCTGTTTGTTTGTTTTTGTTTATGATGTAACAATATTATTTCACGAAATTTCGTACGCATTTTTTTCTACAGCGCATTTAAATAATTTTCAGTTTTTATTTATTTTTTGAATTTACTTTTTGGCGTTAAAAGTCAATGAAAAAAACAAGCGAACAAACAAAAAAAAAAAACAAAACGAAATAAAGAAGAAGTAAAAAAAACGGAAACAAAAAACACAAATCAAAAAAACTTAAAAGCCACGCAACGAAAAAAGGTACAAAATCAGCTTTAATGAAAAAAGCTGATACGACGAAAATGAGTTTCGTTGTTGCTGTCGTTTCAAGTTGTTGTTTTTTTTTTTTGTATTTAATTGTATTTGTTTTTTTTTTGTTTTTACTGTACAGTTGTTGTTGTTTGTGTATGGTGTGGTTTTTGCTGTTGATGTTGCTAAATATGCCAGCAACAATTGCGGTAGTTGAAGTCTGTTTATTTTTGTTGTTGCTTTTTTTATTGCTCACTCGCTTGCTTGCATGTTGGTGTTTTTTATTGTCTGTATTGTTGCTGTTAGTTTGCGCGCACTCGTGCGCCGTTTCGCATATGAACGAGCGGTACACGAATATCTACGAACGTGTTGCGTTGCGCTGCGATATTCATTGTGCCTTATGTGTAAGTGTGTGTGAGTGTGTGAGGCTAGGTGAGCGCGCGAC
Organism: Stegana nigrithorax; assembly: GCA_037044495.1. Lineage (NCBI taxonomy): Eukaryota > Metazoa > Arthropoda > Insecta > Diptera > Drosophilidae > Stegana > Stegana nigrithorax. The sequence continues at coordinate 90,111 of JBAMBQ010003786.1, forward strand.
GGCGACGACATGCTGTCGGTGGTTTTCAGTTGAGGTGACCCACTTTGCTATTTGCATGGCCTACTGCACTTGGCCAATTTTTCGTCTCGCTCTCGCCGAACGAGACGGCAACACATGAAAACGAAATATAAATAAACGAAACTTATAATAAAGCAGTAGCAGCAAAAAAATTTAAAAAAAACCGAAAAAAATGTGTGTTTTTTCTTTTATGACTGAGTTGATAAGTGAGTTGTGTTGGCTTTGACGTGAGCAGCTTGCGGCAAGAGACGGCGCAATGGGCCTTTTGCTTTTTGTTTGTTTACTTATTTGGTATTTAGTTTTTTTTTTTTTTTTTTTTGTTGGTAGGTGTAGCAATAAGCGCGTAACAAAACGACGATGAAACGACACACTGCCCAATACACGAGTAACCAACAAATAACAAGAATTGATATTCAAAAATTTACAATTCAAACGCCAGCTGAGTGTCAACGCGACAATTGGACAGGTATGCCCTGTGAGCATAGCAGGCAGGGAGGCAAGCAGATAGGCAGCCAAACAGCCGGAAAGACATTTAGACAGACAGACATGTCAAAACGTCGCACATATTTACATATGGATATATATACATATGTATGTTTGTATGTACTTTTTTGATGCCTTGTTTATTGTTTTTGTTGTTGTGACAAAGGTCTTGTTTATAATACGCACCACATCCTATCTACATACATATGTAAATAATATATACTTATGTGTACATATAGTATATACATATAGTATACATATGGTAAATACCCATGTGAGCTTAATAAACAAATTTATTTGCTTTGGTTTTAGTCTTACGTTTTTAAAATTTGTTTCTGAATTTTTATTTTTTCGCGTTGTTCTGTTTATTTTAATTTTAATTTTTGGTTTTTGTATGTGCTGCTTTTTTTTTAAGTTTGCCAGTTACAGATACATTTGTATCTGCTATATACATATGTATCGCGTGTGTACGTTTTGTCTTTTCTTATTGTTGGTTTTTTTTTTTTTTCTTTCTGTGGTTTGCTGTGCTGTGTTGTGCTGAGCTGTGCATGCCGCAATAATTGGTTAAGAAATTTAGATCATGGCAGCCGTATAACATTGTAATAATTGCATACATACAAACATACATACTTACAGACATACATGAATTCATATACTTAAGTAAAGTAGGTATGTAGCTGCGCCTGTATAAAAGCATAAAGATTTGCATTTATACAAATGTCGGTAATTTGTATAATTATGCATTAAAATATTTTTTTTTTTTAATTTTGTTCCACGTGCAATTACATAATTTTGTTTAACAAAATACGAAACCAGTCAAATTGTATAAAAATTGTGCGTTTATTATGAAATTCAATTTGTATACACAAGCACACACACACACACACACACACACACACACACAACACACACACACACACACACACACACACCTTTTATACACACATAATAATACGATTTTGTTTTTACTTGATTTTTGACTGTGAGAATGTGCGTTTAAAAAAATTGATTTGAAGGTCATTTTTTCTAGTTTAGATTTTCTTAGTTTGATTAATTATATTCATTTATTTTTACGCATAGACTTTTTAAATAATATTTTAAGATCATAACAAACAACCACAATTTAACTATGACTTCTGCTGCATACTTTCGGGATAAATATAATTGGAGTGCTTAGATTAAAAAGGATGAGTGACAAATGTGCAAAGCAGCAGCTCTACATTCATCTCCATTCTTCTCATGAACTCTTCGAAATAATGTGTACTTTAGAATCGTGTGTGTTGTTATTTTGTTTTAATATTTTGTGATCTTCTTTTCATCAATTTTTTTTTTTAATTTTGCAATGAAGAATATTAATACTTTCGAGGTAGTACTGTTCATGCATATAAAGAGCGCATATAATAAGTACAATTGATGTGGCTTCAGTTGCTAATGACGGCAGCACAATATCACTTAACTGAAATGGCTGCTACAAATGAGAATTACGTATACGCACCGTATGGTTTGTATAAGTTGAGCATTAAACCATGTGTATAAAACGCCCTCCGAATTGACTAAATTTGATAACTGCCTGAAGATTCATGCCTGCAAACATACATAGATAGCTACATCAATGTATAAAAGCATGCTGGCTTTGTTTAACACGATTTACTTACAAACGTGTCTAGGCATTTGCCATGACGTGTGTATAGAGGCATGAGTTCCATGGATAGTACAGTTAGTTCGACAGTATATTAGTTATCCTTCATACTTTCCTTTGCTTAATTCGAAAACTGAATAGCACAAATGCCATTAAACTGAAAATAATGCATATGCCATGAAAACAAAACAAAAAAATATGTACATATGTAATAATATGTTACATGTCTATTGCATTAATATTTGTGCTTTTAATTTTACGAGAGTGTACGGTTACGGACCGACTAAAACTTTTGATCTCAAAGGACACGTGCAGTGCACGTTGGTGGTGGGGCGCCATGCTGTTTACTATATATATGTGTGTACATACGTACTTGTTCAAACTGGGTTAAGTTAATTTAGGTCACCTAGATTATTACCAACCAACTTAGCTAAAAAAAACGACAACAACAACAACTTTACTAAATAAAACTTGTCATATTTACTGCTGGTGTTGTTGTTTCGTTATTGTTGTTGTTGTTGTTACTGTTATGACAGTTGCAGCAATTTCAGCTTCTGTTGCAACTAAAAACTGTAACGGACACTAAAAGAAAAACTTAAACACTGAAAAAAAAGAATAAAAACAAAAAATAATAATAATATGCAGTAAAAAGAAATCAAATAAAATCAAATAAGTGGTAAAAAAAAATCCAAATGCTTTTGTCTGCTATTGGAACAAGAAGTTTCCAACAAAATTTGGTTTTAATAAAACTCATTTGCTTTTGACTAGCCGAATTCAAAATTAAATGTAAATCATAAATAAGAAAATAAAGCAATAAAAACTTGTTTGGAAACAATCTAAGCCAAGTGCACTTAGCCATGATTTCACTTACTTAGGGTATAGGGAAAGCAGGGGCGCTGCAATACAAAATTTCAGCATTAAACTAAAAAACCTAAACCTCAAAATGAAAACGAAAGTGCGTGCGCTGAATGAGCACAGTTGCGCAAACGATCGTGTAGATTTGTGTGTATTTGTATGAATGTGTGTGTGTATGTATGTGTTTTTTTTTTCTGTCGGTTTCACGCACAATAAACAACGCACAGCAGCCAAAAATACCACGCACATTTTTTTCTTCTTAAAGCAACGCGTACGAGTGAAAGAGATACAAAATGCTTATGTATACACACTTTTTGTTGCGTTTTTTGTTTTTTTGTTTCTTGTATTTTGTGGCTACAAAAGAGTTTCATCGCATTTTATGTTGGGTTAGGTTCAACCAAAATTACAAATTTTGTTCAACGCACAAGACAACGAACATGTGTCGAAGGGCAGAGGGCGCGCGCGCAGTTGAGCATCGCGTAAAAACGCGTAAGCAAACACAAATAAAGTAAGCAAAGCAGGCTGACAGGCAGCAGGCAACAAAGCAAAGAAACAAAAATTCGTGTTTTTGTATTTGATTGTTTGTCTGTGTGGGGAATTTCGGTTGTTGCCAGCATGACTCTATTCGCCTGTTGTTGATGTTGTTGTTGTTCTTATTTAATATACATATATCGATGTTGTTGGTGTTTGTTGTTTAACTGTTTAACTACTTGCTCATGTTCAATGCTTAATTTCTTGATGGTTTTTAGTACTTGCTCCACGGTTCGTATACAACAGACATGAGCACGCATACGCAATCCATTCGCTCTCTTGTTGCTCTCCGCTTAACACTTTGCTTAAATGCCGACACAGATACACAATGGTGCTCTCAATTTTTTATTTTTTATTTTTGCTGTTGCCGTTGCTGCTGCTGTGCTCAGCAACAACGAACATGGTAAGCATACTACGCATACACTTTGGCGTTGAGATATATTTTTTCTTTTCGTTTTGTTATTGCAGTTGTTGTTGTATTTATGTGTCGATTGCGTTGTTGAATATTTCCACTTTGTTTATATAATTTTAATCAAAAAAGAAGCAGAGTAGAGCAGAAAAGCAAAAAAAGTACGAAAACAAAAAAAATAACGAAAAATACGAAAAAGAGCTTCACATTTTCAAAAAGTAGGTTAGTGGGTCACTATATCTAACAATAACAACAACAACAACAATTGCAACAAAAACCGTACTGTTGACGACTACGTCGATGTTGGTGACGACGATGGCGATGACTACGACAACAAATACAGCAGCAACAACAACAAAAGTAAGCTTCAATGTTTCGTTTTCGTTTGTTGTTTATTTTATATTCTTTTAAATCTTTTTTCTTGATTCATTGGTTTTTTTTTTTATAAATTTTCGTGACTGAAGTTTACTTCGTGTTATATTGTCAATGTTGTTGTTTTATTATAGACGATTATGTATTCAGTGTATAGTGGTGCGAATAAAAAAATTTAAATAATTTGGCGTTCCTTTTATTTTTAGCTTGCTAGCGTGCTTTTTTTTTTTTGTAATTCGATTATAAGTTTATTTGCCTGAATGTCCGTTAAATATTTTGTCAGCACGTTTTCCAGCGCCAAAGCACACAGTGGGACAGTGCACTTTTGAGCTAAGCATCTCTATAATTTGTTTAAAAAAAAAATTTTTTTCTATTCTACATCTCTCGAGGCCAACACACTTTTCACTTGGGTAAATAGTATTTGTTTTTTTTTCCGCTACGCTATATGAGTTTTGTGCTTTCGCAAACTTTGTTTTTATAATTGAAACGATTAGGATCAGCTAGTTTGGCACGCCTTAGACGCTGCCAAAAGCCCAAGACAATTTTAGCTTTTTTCCTGCATTTGATTATATAATTTTTCGGTTTTTATTTTTTTTATTTTTTTGTTTTTGTTTATTTAAACATTTTTTTATTATTATATATTGTTGTGTATTTTATATTTTAGTTAAATATGTTAATAACTTTAACATACAAAACATAAAAAAAAATTTTTTAAACATAAAAAACTCATGTTAATTATTGATATAACAAAAAAAAGCTGTGCCTAATTAGGCGGTAGTCGGCAGTTAAAAGCACCTTGGCTTCAAACAATAATTAAATTTTTTTCTGTTTTTTTTACGTACATATGTATGTATATATATATGTGTGTATGTGCACATATTTTTGTTTTTATTTCTGCTTAAATAAATTTTTGAGGTTTTTAGCGCAACGCCGCTGACTTGCAAATCGCTGAAATTCCAAAAGCAGCGAAACTTAACTGATTGGAACAAAAAATTAATTCAATAAAAAAAGTATTGATTTTATTATAATATTTAATGCACAGGACAATTTATGGCACTTGTGAGATTAAATTGAATATATTGTGAATTTAAATGAATGTTTTTCTTTTCTTTTTTAATTGCCAAGTGCGCAAATTGCGTCAACCTTCTCAAACATGCACTCAAAAAACTTATATGTATATGTGCAATAACACCCCAGAGACTGCATCATCATACGACACCATACCACCCCACACCATACCTCACCACACTACGCTAAACTGCCAAAGCCACAGCCACCGCCCCTTAATTGCTGCTGCTGCTGTTATTTGTTATTTCTACGCAATTTTCTGTGTATGCACCACCCACATACGTCCACCGTCCCACCTCATCGCCCGTGCATTCCCGCTTGTCTGTCCGCCTGCCTGCCAACCGCCTGCATGCTATGCATTTTAAGCAGCACTGCTGCAATTGTTTTTGTGGCCTCGTGACCTACTTTCGAGCTGCGTCGACTATGACTGAGACTGAGACGATGATGACGACGGCAGCAGCGACTGCAACTACGTCGACTGCAGCAGCATATAAATAAAATAAATAAATCCACATAATGATAATCAACAAAACACAAAATGAAAACGAAAAAAATATATATTCTATATAAACTTAAAAATAACAACAAAAAAACTGCAAGTTTGCCATTATATTTTTTCATTGAAATATTTAAAATAAATTGCAATTAATTGTGATTTCATTGCATTTTACGTCAATTAAAAAGCAACCAAATGCCAATGAGCAAAATAACAAATAAAAAAGTAAAGAACTCACACACAAATATAGATAACAACTGGTGTATGATTGCATGCAATTACCCGAAGCTGCCAAAGTTGCGATAGTTTAATTATTAGATGATTGTTTAGATGGTTGCTTATCAGTGAATATAGACACAGTTAAAACAACTGGTGTACAGTAGCGGATTCGAATTCCAAACGAAAAGCCAAAACACAGCATGCAACTCATATTTATAAGTATTTTTTTGAATCGGCTTTGTTAATGTCCCCATTGCTTGCAATCGTCAGGGGATTTGCTTACTTGCTTTTTCGAATACATAAAAAGTACACATACTAGATTGTGAAAAATTATGCAAACATTTTAAAGCTCTCATTTCTGTATAATTCACATTTTCAAAATAGTACTGAATATTTTATTTTTGATTATAAGAAGTTAAGCAAAAATATTTCAAAAAGCCAGTTTGTTCTTTTCTTTTTTTATTACACTTTTGTGAAGTTTTAATTTCATGTTTTTTTTGCGCTAATAAACTTTATTTTTCATTTAATAATAAGCGAATTTGTTTCTTTTAAAATTATGTTTTTTTCGTTTTTCTTGTCATAACAAACCTCGACAGGCAAATGTTTTTGCACGATATTGTCTCAGCTGACATTTGATGAATTGGCAACGAAATTGGACTAAATTACATTGCAACTCATTGCTGACCTCATTATAGAGTGTGTGCAAAAATAAAAAACTTTTTATATGAAATTTTAAAAGCAAGCACATAAAAAATATTAAAGATTAAAAAATTGTACATTAATTCCATATGCTATAGCATTAATTAATTTTTTTGCTTTAATTATTCTTTTTTGTTTTGCATTGAATGCAAAAGTGTGGCAAGCGGTCGGTTGGTCAAATGGCCAGTCTGACTGACGATCAGTTGGACAGTCAGGCAGTGGGACATACGGTCACATGCACAGTGGACGCGTAAGCATGCATACAGTAGCGAATGCAATTTATTGCTCATCCGCTGGTGCGAATACGAAAATGGATTTTTACGCAGTATTGTTTTAATGTTCTCTGATTTTATTTATGTTTTCGTATTCGTTTTGGTCGTATTGTTGTTGCTTTTGTTTTTATTATTTATACTTAACTTATACGAACAAACAAACTGACCTCCTCACGATGAATTGCGGTCGAAACCGTCCCTGGGCTTGTGTGGCGCAAAAGTATGTCAAGGTTTCTTGAATAATATTGCAGCGTCGACTGCGAGCTACGACAGCAACAGCAACAGCAATAGCGACGGTGACGGCGACGGTGATGGAGACGGAGACGACATTCTCATACACATACGTGCATACATATATATGTACTTACATACATAGGTACGAGCTAACATGCCCATGCCGCTTTAAGCACACACAGCCCCAATACTGACACCTTTGCAGCGCTGCTCGCAGTTTGCTGCTAACTGCCACCGCCGGCGTCGTTGTCGTCGCCGCCTGACGCACAAGGCGCACTAGTAACAACAATAACAAAGACGATTCGTTTTTGTTGCCGTCGTCGCAGTAGTCTTTGTTGTAGTTGTTATTTTTGTTGTCTACTTTAGTCATGCGGTGTTTTTTGTCTGTTGAGAAGTTGTTGTAGCCTATTGTGTGCGTACGTATTACGTTGTTGTTGTTGTTACATTCGCTGCGTCGTGCAATAAATATAAAAATAAAAAACAAAAATATGAGAGATGTGTTTATGACTCGCACAACAATGGCAATAAAAAGCACCAATATTTGCGCATCCATTATATATTTTGTTGTCATCGAAAAATAAAATAAATATTCATTGTAAATGAAAACATAGAACTAGAAAAAATAATACTTTTAATTTACTTTATTTTTCTGTTTTGTATATGCTTTGTTTGTAATCTTTTTTATTAAAATTTTCCCAATGCCGTTTTATGCTGGTCGATGAAACATTGCTTTACTGCTTGTATACTAACCAAAGTCAATAAAGCTCAAATTTAGTGTAAATGCAACGCCCACAATTGGAAAAAAATTAAATACGGCCTGCCCACGCATCAAAGTCAACTTAGCTCAGCGACGCAATCAACCCAGCTTACCAGCCAACCAACAAATCAGCCAACTTACCATGCCATGCTTTTAAACATAATCCATTGCCCACTGCTCTATTAATATGAAACCCATATTCTAAACTAAATACGCACAAAATCCACATTTGTATGTATGTACGTCAGTGTATGTATATGTGTGCATACATACGCAAGTTAATGCGTTGGCAACTGAACCTAGCCTAATGTCTTTCCTGGTGCGCTTTTTCAAATAATGCTCATGCTACAATACCACAAAGAAGCTTTTGCAGAGCATGAAGCACTCAATATGGCTTTCGTTGTCCCACTCTATGCACGTTACATACTATTTATGAAGGAAAAAGAAAAATAGAGAAAAAAAACACGCCCACACAAGCTTACGCACCGCACACAAAAAATACCAAGAAAGAAAAAAAAAAGCCAACACGACGAAGAAAAATAATAATAATCATACGCACCCATTTCCCACTTTATGGGCACGCACAATAAATACAAGCAACAACAACAATAACGCAATGCAAGCTCAACATAAAAACCAAACCAAAAAGAAACACAACGCAACACAGCGAAGCTGAAATGGCTGAACGAATGAACAAACGAATGAAATCGAAATTAATCTCTCTAACATAGACCTGAATCTGTACAACAAAAAAGTAGGTCAGCGGCGCTCACGCCGAGCGTCGCGCTGTCATCGCGCCACACACTTTCACTTATTACATTATTCAATGCTGTACGAAATATACGCCCTCAAGCCCGCTACGCCACCTAATTGTTCAGCCGTAGCTACAACAACAACACAAACTGGGCTGCCACTGTCAGAAAAACGTGAGCGCATGTGGGCGACAACAACAACGTAAATAGTGTAGCAAGCCATACACTCGAATGAATACTCATACTTACACTCTTGCTCGCGAGCTCGTGTAGCTGCGTCGTGACGTGTGCGCTCGTTTTTGTGCGACGCTGCCGACATAACGATAGCGTAGTAATGGCAGCAACGCTGACTTCGCGATTATTTCATATTGAAAGCAAAAGTAAAATTTAGTAGTTTATTTGTTTTTTGTTTTTGGATGGGTTTCGTCTTCTGATCGTTTGTGTTCACTCTCTTATTTGCTTACATTTGTACTCACGTGATGGCCTACGTATACGCCGCGTTGAACAAGCTCTTTCATGCTTACGTTCGCTCTTTGATTTTAACACTCTCACTGACGCGCCTGTTCGGTCACTGTGTTTGTGTTGCTGTAGGTTGTGTTGATTACATTATTTTTTTCGACGTTGCTATTTGTTGTTTCATTTTTTCTGTAGAGCTTGCATGTATGTTTTTTGCATGCCGCGTGCGTCTGCTTCTTCTTCATTGTTGTATGACGGTTTCGAGTATTGAAAACCGGCACGTCTGTATATGTGTAAAGTGTTTTGTACATATACATATACATGTACTTATTTCTATATACATACATATTTATATATACGAACGTCAATTAAGTTGAGAAGCAAACGGAAAAATGTTACAAGGTTTCGTTTCAGGTTAAGACGAGTTTTTTTTCCAAAATTTTTATGTTTTTAGTTTTTTTCTACATTTAGTTTGTTTTGATTGCTGTTGCTTTTATTGTTTTCGTTATGCATCTTTTTTTTAGTTTACTTATTTGGAAATTGTTTCATTTGAAAATTAGAGCATTTGCCTTCTTGCATTCTTGAAATTTTTAGGTGAATGAGCGACCTGCATTAATAACTTTTTATTTAGTTTTGTTTATTTTGGGTTCCCTTACTTTCGTTTTTAGCAAATGCATTAAAGGGTAACCAAAGGTAAACTTATTTCGTCAAATCCCCCAAATAAGGCTAGCCAAACCAAAAATCATATATACAATTTAGCTATACTACGCAAAGAAATTAACATTTTAACTATGGAAATTTTTTGCAAGTACCAAAATAAATTAAATTCCTAGCAATAAAAAAGCGAAACCAAAGCCAAACCAGAATTAAACCACAAACTACATTTAACTGTTGATTGCGAAAAAGACGAAAACGACAGCAAATGACACTAACAGTACGAGTACAATATGTCGAAAAATTAACAACAACTACAAAGCAACTACAAAAAAAACCTTCAAGTACCTTAATGACCAATGCTTGAAATTAAAATAAATGCAATTCGTATTTTGACCACGTTCCAATGAAAAACAAAGCAAACAAAAAAAAAAAGAACTACGTTAAATGTTTATTATAAAATTTAAAAAAAAATATAAGAGGAAACCAACAACATAAACAAAGCGAAAAGACAACAACAGCAAAAACAACATGCACGACAGCAACAGCAATGAATACATGCCAGTGATGCCAAATTGGGCACAAGCAGCCACAATGGTAACAACAAAAACATGCGACAAGTTAAAAATGCTTGCCGCCGCCGCATGCATAAAAATAGTGCACAAAAGTACCCAAAAAATGTTTCTACCACGACATTTGCATTTGCGCCACCAGCGACATCGCAGTAACAAAATAAAAAAATAAAAAATCAACAAATGACTTTACTTCACTTGGCTGCCAGCAATTGACAAACAACTGTCGATGTGCACTAAAAATGAAACACTCAAGAGAAGAAATAATATCAAAAAAAAAAAAAAAAATCTCGCATGCAACAACAGCAATAACGACAACAAGTTGCAACAACACAATAAACCATACATAGCCAAAACAGCGTGCAACGGAAGTCAGCGGGAGGTATACGGAGCGCAGCCAAAAGGCGCCACTCAAACCAAGCAGTGAGCCAAGGCGACACTCAACAGATTTTTCGGCAATGAGCTTCACTAGCTGTTGTTGTTGTTGCTGTCGTTAATTGGAGTAGAAGAGGCGCGCAAAAATGTAGGTCTCCAACTCGAAAAAAAGAAACCAGTTTTGTGCTGTCGGTGCTCTTGCATGCGTGCGCTCTTGCATTTTGCAGAGATTGTGAAGGCGAATGTGAATAGGAGTAGCAGTGAGAGTAAAGTTCGGAACTGGAACTGGTAATGGTCGACAAATGCGGCAGGGCATGCTTCATAGCGGTTAATGCGCGGTGTGGAGCGGAGAGAACACCGTAAGTTTTCGTGATTGCCTCACACAAAGTAAATCTTCTTTGTTGTTGTTTGGTACGATTGTTGGTCGTTTGTTGTCTGATCGGTTGCCTGTTTTTTTATTTTTAGACGCATGCGCATGCGCTCACTCACTTATGCTTCTTTTCGTAAAGTTTTCTGCTGCTTTTGCACATTAATGTACGTGTGCTTCATCCTATTCTGTGGTGCTTATTGAAGTCTTTGGTTTCGGTCACGAATGGCATTGTGGTTGTTGTTGTTTATTGCTTTTGTTGCTTTGGAAATTTTTCTGAGGAAATTGAGTATTGGCATAACAAAACGAAGGAGCCAGCACCTAACTAAATTCACTGTTTCATATTTGTTTATAGCATCGCATACTTGTAGCCATCATCATCATCGTGATCATTGTTGCGCGCACACTCTTTTTTGTTATAGCAAAATGTAAATGTGAAATCCGCTTTTGCTGATCGAGCTGGTCAGTTGCTCATTTGTCGATTGCTGTTTTAGCCGCCGGCATATAAATGTGCTCACTTATGTACCATATAGAAATACATACATCTGTGTCTGAAGCAAACAAAAAAATAACAAAAAAGGAAAAATATTAAACGCATTATTTCGTAAGATCTTTTTGCTTGCTGCACACCGTCAGCCCCTTGACATATAATTGTACTTTTGTAATCAGCAGACCAGATGCATGCATTATGCATCGAACACGATTCGCACTTTTGCCTCAATTCAGCGCGCGCTTGGCGGGCAACGACGGCTGGCTTACTGACTGCTTGGCTGGCTGATGGCTGTGAGAAGCTTTCGTGAAGTGTGAAGGTGGCAAACGTGTTTCGGTTGCTGCATCCAAAGCGGGAACCTCTTTTTTTATAGTTTCGCCTTGTTGCCCTTAGCAGGTCCGCAATGTTTATTTGTCAAGTCAAAGGCATGGGATGCTGAGATATAAGAAGAAGCGAGTGTGCGTGAGCGTAGAGAATTTATTGCGTTATTGCATGGTAAATGGGTCTTTTTTGTTGGTGTACATTTTGGGATTTTCCAAGTTTATGAACTACGCAAACACAAATGGATGACGATTTTGTCGGCGTCGCACATGAATCATGAACAAAAGACGGAACTTAAAAATGCAGTTTATCGCTTTTGCTGCTTTGGCTTTTGCCTCTTGAGTTTATTAAGCAAAACGAAAGAGATTTACGTCCGCGCATCATATAAAATAGTATAGTATTTTGTAAGCAAAAATCATGGTGAAAGTTGGTTAACAGAGCTGTAACTTGGTGCGATTTTTTCTTTTTTTTTGCATCTTCTGGTCTTCTTAATTGAAATTCGTCACTTTGATGCTTTGTTTTGAAATTCGTTATAAGAACTTTAATCGTTGAAACTATGCCTAGCTAAGCATAGGAATGCCTGAAGTGGCATATTCTATACTAGGCGACATTAAGTTATCCCTTTTTTATTCATAACTTCCGATTTATTTTTCTCAATTATACTATGCAGACCCATATACAAGTGTATTGAACCAAGAAAACGAGAACAGACAGAATAATAATTTATCAAATTTGATTATACAGATTAACGAATAGTTTAATACATGAAAACGCTTAATACGTTGAAAAAAATACATGTTAAATAGGAAATAAAAACGCATGCTGAATCGATGTCATGAACAAATGCAATAAAAAACAAAACGCCATCCAAAAATAAAACCAACAACTAATGGAGACCAATAATCAAAGAAAAAAAAAACAAAACAAAAAGCAAATCGAAAAGTTAAAACAAAACGCTACACAGCAATAAAATCAGCATCATCACAACATCTTAGCAACAAAGAAACAGCAACAACAAAAAACCATATGAAATTCCCACTTCAAAGCGTAAATTTCAAAATAAAGTCGGCAACAATAAGAAACTACAACAAACATATTGCAAAGTTAACAAAAAATCATAAACTCAAAAATTATAAAAAACAAAAAAACAAAACTTAACGCTTTCATAATATTAGCAACTTAAATATTACAGCCAAGCCGAATCAAACCAAGCCAACAAAATCAAACAAAAATAAAACCAAAAAAACAAAATAAAAAAAAAAAAACAAAAAACAAAGCAGAAATCCAAAAAAAGTAATGACGAGCGACAAGCATAAAGCCAAGCTGGCCAGCGTAAAAACCAAGCAAGCAGGCAGGCTAGCGAGCAAACTAACTAACAAACGAAACGACAACACAACAAGAAACCAACAATTGAATGAAAAAACGAACGAGCGAACATAAGAAAAGCGAAACTTTTGAGTTTCACTTTCGCTTTCAGTTTGAATTTTGAGCAAAGATATTTCAGCGCACTAGCGGCTAAGCAGAGTAAACGAGGCAATACCTGGCTTACAGTCTGCAAGTGACACACACATACACACAGCATTGCACAAAAAGGGGGACAGTAAGCCAGCACAATATTTGACTCATACAGCAGCAACAGCAACTACAGAGAAAACAGGCAAGAGCTTAAGAGAGCAACTAACGCCGATGCTATTGCTGTTGGCGTCGCTGCCGTTGCTTTTGTTGACGTTGCTGCACGCATACAAGAGCTTGAAAGTGAAACTGCGATGCCAGCAGCGTCGAACGAAACTCACTACAATAAAAACAACAGGCAATGTCGCTCAGAGACGCATACATGTGTAAAGCGCTTTTATTACTATTACGTATACGTAATCTTTAATTGAGAGCGAGAGTGAATGAATGAGTGCTGCAACCAGCCAGCCGAACTAAATGTCTGCCAACGTCGTTTCGTTTCGTTACCGCTGCCGTTGTCGCTGTCATATTGCGCGTACTGAGCTGTACATGTACGTATTGCGGCTATCCGTATCCGCAGCATTTACTTGGGTTTAGTCAATCGAGATACGTGGTTGATGTTGGTCGTGTTTTTCGGCATTTGAATATATAATTAAAATATCAGTAAAAAAAATAAAAAACAAATAAGCCAATGTAAAAAGAAATAATAATTCATTAAAAACACAAAAACAAAAGCAAACCAAATTCTTTACTAGGCAACCTACTCGTTCATATATAACACACACACACACAAAGTTAATTCATCCAAAATATAAATAATAAAACAAAACAAGCAAATGCTGCTCTGCATAAACTGTCTGCCAATGCAATCGTACAATAGTTCTCAATAGAAATACGCGTCAAAATGTTAAAATTCGTATCGTCGTTGCGCGAATTAGATGCAACAAAAGCGAATGTACCGCCGTTAAGTGAATATTAATATTATTTAATTAATTTATAATTGAAATAATCAACGCAACAAACCAGCAAAACCATTTAAACAATTGATTCGCAACGAACTTACATCGCATGTGCTTATATAGGCTTTAATCATTACTTGGCCCAAATACAACTCAATACCTAATAAAACCAAACAAAACGACAACAACAATAGCAAAACGAATTCTTACATATTTATGATCAAATATGCACACGTAGTTGCATTTGTTTGTACAATAACAGCCCAAGGATTATGTTCATTGTACAGACATTGCAACTCGTGCCAACTGCAACAAATAAATGCATAATAATTAATTAATCAATCAACAAAGAAATATGTTAAATGTGTACAAATTAAGTTTGTGCTTGATAAAGAAAAATTAAACAAGAAAGAAAATGTTATTCAACGCAATTAAATGTATAAAAAAAAATGTGTCTGTGCCGTGTCAAAGCGTAAAACTAAAAATAGCAACAAAAAATTAAAATAAATACAAAGCTACACAAAAACGAAAAAAATTACAAATATTAATAATAATCCTCAAGGCAGCATATATACACGTACATACATATATATAAAGAAGATGTATGCTGTTGTTGTATATATCAGTTATTACATGCATATGTACATATAATATATTGTATTGAATAAGCATTCAAATATGTGTTGTTAAAACGATCGCACACAAATCAATCCAGCTATCTCTTTCTAACATGCACACACGCATACACTGTTAGTTAAATAATATACTTACATATATACAAGAAATTTACAACGATCCTCTCACCTCGGAAAAGTACCTGCAACTCTTTGGAACAAACTGCAACAAAACTAAGAAACAAAAATTTCAAAATACAAATTAAAACAAAAGCAAATACTGCAAAAAAAAAAAACAAACACAGTAAAGCAAACGAAATTCAACGAAGTCTATTTATATTAATTAATTAATTATTTTGTAAAAAATAAAATTGTTTAATTAGCTGGCTGAGAAAAATGTTGAACATAAAAAAAGTGTTGAGTGCAAAATCCAAACCACCGTTTGAATTAATGCTAAAGATCTATTTTATAATCATTTATAAAGCAAATTAATTATAACTATATACATGTTATATATATCCATATATTCTAATTGAATAATAATAAAAACAAAAACAATGATATGCCAAAAGTGTTAAACGCAAAATTATTGTACGCACGTTAAAAGAATACTTAAACTTAATTACTTGAAAGAAAAAAAATTAAAAATAATCAACATAGTGCAAGTGCCGTCCACAAGAAAACAGTGTTGTAAATAACACTTAAATTATTTCCAAAAAGAAAAGAAAAAACAAACATAATTATTTCAAAATTATTGAAATAGAATATCAACAATACGAATCAATCCACATAAGTGCTTTTAAGTAATCCAATCCCAATCCCCCATAAAGACCTAAAACCTATCCAAGGACCACTTGACGCGTTTAGAAAAATTTACTGTGGCGAAAACTAACGGAAATTCGTCTACGCCTACTCAACTTTTAAATAAAATGTTATTAGAAATGGAGCAGCAACAGGGGACCGTATCCTTTATATCGTCACTAAACATGTCCCCATTCTCAATGCAATTGGAGCAGCAGCCAGCCAGTCCGGCGTTGGCGGGCAATCAGCAGAGCGGTGGTGGCACTGGTGGCAACAACGCGAATAATGTCAACAACAACAGCAGCAACAACAACAATGATAATGACACAAACCCTCTAAGCAATTCCGATGCAGATTACAGCGCCTACACGTTGCAATTAGCAGGAGGCAGCAACAGTGGAGGCGGCGGCAGCGGAGGTGGCGGCGGCGTCAGCACCAGCAATCAGCACCACCAGCAGCAACACCACCACCATCACCACCAACAGCCGCAGCAGCACCAGCAACAGCAGCAGCACTATCAGCAGCAACAGCAGCAACAACAGCAAAATATTGCGAACAATTCAAATTTCTCATACTCGTACATTTACAATTTCGACTCACAGTACATATTCCCGACAGGCTATCAGGACACCACCTCGTCGCACTCACAGCAGAGCGGAGGTGGCGGCGGCGGCGGCAGTGGCGGTGGCTCAGGCCTGAACGCGCAGCTGCTGAACGGCGCTGGCGGCGGCGGTATTGGCGGCAACTCAGGCAATACAGCCGCCGGTGGCTACATGTCATTGCTACCGCCAGCCAGCGGTGCAGGAGCGCATCTCGGTGGCGCCGGTGTCGCTGGTAGCGGCGGCACTAGCGCCACATCCGGTGTCTCCGGTGAGGCTATTGATTTCAAGCATCTCTTCGAGGAGCTATGTCCCGTGTGCGGCGACAAGGTCAGCGGCTATCACTACGGCCTGCTGACGTGCGAGTCGTGCAAGGGCTTCTTCAAGCGAACAGTACAAAACAAGAAGGTCTACACCTGCGTGGCTGAACGATCGTGTCACATCGATAAGACGCAACGCAAACGTTGTCCTTATTGCAGATTCCAGAAGTGTTTAGAAGTTGGCATGAAACTTGAAGGTGAGTACCTAAAAAACTCTTAGCACATATGTACAGTCCTCACGCTGCTTCCGTTTACTAAAAAATAGTTCGAAAAAAAAAAAAAAAAAAAAAAATCAAAGGGCGCACATTGCGTATGAGTAATTTGAAAAGCAGCTGCAGTTGTTTAGTCTTGTCCAGCATGTTTTTCTTTTCACATTTTGGACGACTGCTAAACATTTGCTGCCACGATAAGCAACTTAAGCGATAACTCTGCTAAAGAGTTTCTCTACTGTTTTGCATTAAAGTCTGTCAAAATAAAAGAAAAACATTATAAAGTTGACTAACTCAAATCATTGGAGTACAAACTTACGCATAAATGCCTGTTAATGCTTTGAGAAATTGGCATATGTTAATTTTTTATTTATTTTGTTTTTCCTTTTATTTATTTTTTTGTTTCTATAAATTTGTGGTCATCGCTGCTGCTTCCACTCAACACCTTGACAGCAGGCAGGCAGGCATTACCTTGACTTAAGCAATCGAATTGCATTACACGCTAATAGACGAATTGCGTCTTATCATATACTACATACACTAGTACACATATAAGAAAACGCGCCGCAATGAAACTGCGCAATCGTTTTTAAATGCGAAACGCACATGTAACGCTTTCAACATAATTTGCCTTGCCATACGCTGCGTATACGTAATAACGTGTAAAAGCCAACGCTAGTCAAGCACGCTTACGATGCGGGACACAAGAAACTGTGGGACTCTGCTAAAAAGCGTGCTGTACCTGACCCTAGCATAAACTAGGTAGCGACTGCGACGTGTCGCGGGACTCGCCCTCCGTGCTACACTCGCAAAAAACAACGAAACGAGTTAAATCGATATTCCATATTATTTATTGCCAAACGAAATAAAATGCACTACGATGTCGTCGCTTTGCGCGAGGCAAACAAATTTCGTTTCATTTTTGTATTTTTTTCCTCTGTTTTTAGTTTTTTCTTTGTTTTTACTTTTGCAAAAGAAATGCTTTTCACGTAATATGCAAAGAAAAGAAAAAGGAAATTTAAAAAAACGGCAGAAATGTAAAGCTGTATTTGAATAAAATAAAAAAAAAATGAAAAAATTAATGGAAAACTTTTCAAAAGTCGCGAACAACAACAAAATGTGTAACACGCTGATTTAGATTTTTGTTTTTTTTTAAGTATTAAGCCCACGAATTATGATTGTGCATTGCGCATTTCGTTTGACCGTTTGTTTGTTGCTTTCTTGTTTCGTTGGTTTGTTATTGCTTACACATGTTGGCCTCTATGCCTTTAGTGCGACCTATCCCAAGAGCCAAAAATGTAAACTACTGTGTCGCCATCAGCAGCGGCAGCGGCAGCGGCAGCAGCAGCAGCAACAACAACAACAATAACAGCGGCAGTGGCAGAGGCAGCATAATGGCGTTTTGTATGCTTATGTTGTTCTTCTTTTTTGTATTTGTTTTCGTGTGCGACATCGATTTTGTTTTGTTCGTGTACACACATACCCAGCTACATACGTACATACAATAATAACGTAAGTCTACATATGCCTACATCTACGAAATATGCACGCGTATGTGTTGTTCTGTAAATGCGTTCATATGAATTTGCGCACATATTTTGTTATATAAAAAACCAAAAAGATAATATTGCGCCCAGCATGCGGCTCTTAACTCTTTACAGCTGTCGTCATATTTGTCGTGATTGCGCTTTCTACTGATTATCAAAACAAGAATAAATAAAATGTTTTTCATATGAGCAAATTTCTGTTTTGCTGTTGACTTTCCGTCAGTTACAAACAAACATCGACACTATGGCATAATTGGGAAAATAACAGAACTTAAGCGCGTTCCGCATTTTATTTATTTATTTTTTTTTTAAATTTTTTTGTTTGGGTTTTTTGTTTTTTCTTTTTTTTTACGTTTTGGGTTGCTCATAAACGAATGTTGTTGTTGCTGCTCCTGTTGTTATTACAAATGTTTACTTGTACGCAATTGAAAGAGCTCTCGGAAAAAAAGAGCGAATTCAAGAGAGTGTAGCACGCGTTCTCTTGCACACTATTCTAAAGCGCATCTCAATATCAGTCGTAAGTCGGATTGTGTGCAACATCGTTGCACGCGCTTTGTACGACGATGCTCTTTAACATTGTTTAAATTTTGTAATAACTGCCGTTGTGGGTCGCTCACAGTCAACTATTGCGCTGCACGTTCACTTATCTTGTTAAATAGGCCAACAGCTGTAAATTTGTTATTGAAACAAAGCTAAAAATTTTAAAATATTAAAAATGCATTTTCACAAGCAATATATACATATGTATATAATTTGTTTCAAGTCTTTTTTTCTGTAAGTTATTGAATTGTGGAAGAGTATTGTGTGATAAATACGCAAGCATTAGTTTCGATTTTTTGCATTGAGTGTAGTACCAGCAGAACTCACTCGCAGCTGACATACGCTCATTACACATATAGCGCAGAAACTCATAAACATGCATACAACAGCAACTGCCGCACACAAATACATACATAATATAGACAATGTTATTTCTAAATATATCCATCTCATTTCCGCTTTTGCGCACTTGGTTTATAACGCCATCTCTTGCGCTCATGACCTAGATTCCAAACACCATTGTATGTGTGCATGTGTGTGTATTCATTAATATACACATACGACGCATTCTCCCTGTGTGTGAGTGTCTGTTTGTATGTTTGTGTGAAATCAATGCAACATGTAGAGAGCTTTATGCATACATACATACATGATATTTGTATGTGGAAATGTGTTTATGTTTTTTTCTTTCAATTTGTTTTTTCTTATTTTCTTATTTTTTTTTTATTTTTATACATGCTGAATATTATGATTTCGATTTTGTTTTTGCCATTGCTGTTCGCACGTTGCTTTGCTTTACTTTTTTACTTTACTTTGCTTATTGAGTGCGCTACGATGGCTGCTGTTGGACGTAAATACGTTCCTTAGTTCGCCTGCTGTCTGCCACTTGCCGCCCGCCTGTCAGCTTGCTTGCTTGCCTTTCCGTTCCAACATTGTTCCGTACCGTTCCGTTCCGTAGCGTTTCGTTCGTTCATTGGTTTATCCGTCCGACACTCTGTCGTAATCTCTTGTCTTGACTTTCGTCAGCCAACAACGCAAACAGCGCACAGGCAAACAGCATATCGCACAGGCAACACTGGCGCTGACTGAGCTCGAATCAGCTCAATTTGCCGCGCCTCGTCCCGCCTTGCCTTAGCTTGTCTCCCGTCGCCTCTGAATGGTAGAATTGAAACGACAACGCGGCACTTGGCTGCTATTAAGCCCAGCGTGTACCTCGCCGCTTATACTCTTAATTGCGGCATTTTTAGTCGCTTTCAGTTGTTGCAAATGTATGCTTTTTTGCTTGTTGTTTTTGCGCTTATACATACATACACATACGCATATACATATATATATATATATTTACCATTATATACATAAATATTTACATGCGTATTCGCATATGTATGTACATGTATAAAACTAAATACTGAATTATTTTGGGATTTTTTAAAAGAATTTTTATTTTTTTATTTTAGAAGATTTTTGCATTAAAATAAATATATTAGTTCAGTATTGCTTATTCATTTAATTTTTTTTTTTTTTTTTCTTGTGCAGCTTTTGTTGTAATTTTTCATTTTAAACTGAGATTTGTAGTTTTTAGCTATACATATGTCATTACAAAAACCATATTTTTAAGCATATATGTATGTTTGGTCTTCACATCAACTTAAATCCTGAATAAATTTTCTTAGTATGTGTTTTAATGTGTTATATACAACTTACCAAACTTACTTCAAGGTTCACCTTAGCAGAGTTAATGTTGAATTTCATAACGGTTTTCTTTAAATTTCTGGCTTATTGGCTGTGTCTCTGCGCAGAAAGCCAAGCAACGTTCGCTATTAGCTAAAAGCTGAACGCTGACAAGTTTTTTGTTTCGCATGTAACTTGCATAGAACCTTATTTATCCTTTCGCAGTATACATTAACTATAAAACCTTCACTGCAATTGTTTACAACTTGCCCGAATTTCACTACATTTTTGGCTCTCGGTAAAATAAACATTTATTAAAGTAATTAATCTGTACAAATTAGAGACTTAAACCTAGCTTAAATGTAGGTCCATTTTTTTTTTCTTTTTCTATTTTGTATTTATGAATGGTTTGAGCGCAACGTTAACGGAATTCATTAAAAAATAAACATAATTGTTCTGATTTTTAATTTTAAAATATAGCAAAATTTAACATGACTCCAGAGAACCCCAAAAGAATTCCTAGGAGAATTCACAGCGGAATCTGTTAAAGTAACAGAAAACTTCTATTCGGCTACAGCATCAGCAGTGAAGTGATATCATGTATTATTTTGACAGACAGACAGACAGATATAAGATATTAACTTTAAACTTGACAGTAAATCCCGAATGTTATTTATTAAGCTGACATAGCTAAGTTTTTCAAGTATGCCAAGTGTGGTGGCTGCCTGTAGCATTTTACATGATGTGTGCAAAATACATATTCAACTATTATTTGTAACATACACATTATGCATACGCAACGTATGACAAAATCCCATGGGATATTAACAAAAAATAAAAATAAACTCTTGCTCTACTATTCTGTTGTTGTTTTGGTTGTTGTTATTGTTCCCTCTGCTGGTCTTATTGTTGGCGCTTATCGATTTCGCCCAAATTGCTGAATTGAATAAATAAATCAATTTTAACCAACGGAATCGAACGAAAGCTTTTTTAAATACACATAAATAGCTCACAAAAATAAAAAGTGAAAATCTGGCTCACCAATAAAAATTAAGAAAAAACCAATAAAAAACAAATTTAAATTAAAATATAATACAAAAAAATGTCAACCGATTTAACAGCAAGCAAACAACAAAAGAAATATAACGCGAAGGTTATGTAAGCCAACCAACATTGCTGGAAAGGTTTTTTTTTTTGTTTTTTCTTTCATTTTACGGTTTGTATTTTTGTCGGCCTGTTTGGGCATGCGTTCGTCGTTGGCTTGCCGGCAAAAGTGGCAGAAAGGAAGAGCACGCACATGTGTGATGAATGGGCGCGTGTTGCACAATCGAACACATGGTTAGCAGTAACTACAGCAGTAAAAGCAACAGCAAAAACGACAGCAACAACAATGAGAATAGCAAATTTCAACACAATGACATTAACAATAACCACAACAACAGCAAAAACACAGACAGATGAGTTTTCGATGTCACGCGGATATTGCAGTTTTCACTTTTTATTTCTTATTTTTGAAAAGACTGTCGTTTCGTGCGCTTGGCCCCAATCTGATGATGACTATAGCGTCCAATTTTCAACCACAAAAATCGAAGAAAAAAACAAAATAAATAAATACATACAAAAAACAAAAACTCAAAGCAACAACAAACGAAAGCGAAACCAGTAAAACAACATTGAAGAGCCTAAAGCGGAAAAAAGGCAGCCAAACGAAGCCGAAATAAAAGTTTAGCATAGATATTTTCATAAAGGCCTAACACAAATTATATTATCCTAAGCTCGCTCATAAAAAATAAATAAAAACGCACACACACCCATACACAACAAAAAAAACAACAACAACGACGGCTGGCAACGGCCTATTGTATTGAGAAAGTGGAGCAAATAAGTAGGCAAATGCAACAACAACAGCAGCAATAATAAACTTAAGGAAAAACAAAAGAAGCGCCTCTTATGTACGACACGAAAAGACCATCACAATATTCGCTAACGACAAACAACGGTAGCCAACTTTCATATTTAGTGAGAGCAAGGGAAAAAGAGCGCGAGAGAGTGAGAGTTTGTTGTTGTACTTTTTTTCTCAAAACAGTTTCTTAGACGCTGTATTTGTGGTGTCCCAATTTTCATACTGTCCTTGACCTACTCCACTCTCAATAGCAATAGCAACAGCAACAGCAATGAAAACCACAAACAACAGCTTTTACTCACTACTGCTTCGCCTAGAGACGAATAGACAACACGAACGAAATGAAATGTAGAAGCATTAGAAATTTCGTAATCGTGAAAGAGTGTATCATAGATTGTAATTGTGCAAGAAAGACAGGGATAGAAAGAGCCATAGAGAGCGAAAGCACGCTGGTGAGCGGAAGTTTTTTGTTGGAAAAATTGTGTGCTTGCATTTAAGCATTTTTAGAAAGCTTTTGCTTTGAATTGCACGTGAAATCGTAGAGTGGCAAAAAAGTGCGTTAACAGGAACTCGCGCTATGTTATGTCTCGAAAATCTTTTTGCCATACTCTTAAAGTTTTTCTAATGTGCGCACACCACATACACTGACACAAACTGCGTCTTTTCACTCAACGCAGCTAAGCTGCTGCGGCGCTCTAGCTTTGCTCTTGCGTCAAAGAGTGTGAGTTCGCGAGTGTTTATATGTAAGCTAGTAAGAGTATATGACACAAATACAACTTTGATTATTTGTAAACAATACGCTTGACCTAAATTACAGTTACTTGTTTGAGTAAAATAAAAAAAAATTTTAAAAATAAAACTACAAAAACAAGCACAAGCAAAAAAAAAACTGCCACTGCAGTTGTTATCGTATATTCTTGTTGTTGTGTTCGCGTTTTCTTTTGCCTTTTTTGCACTACATTTTTGCGCGTTTCTTTAGCACATGTACTAACACATATGTATATATAAATGCAAATGTATAATGTTTTTCCTTTTCATTACTTTCGCTTGCCTGCCTGAATTGCATTTAGAAAAAAAAATATAAAAAGTTCTGTTTCCACCATCGAATGCCACCTGCCAGTCTTCGCTTGTCGCACTTGCCGCTATTTCTAACTCACATGTGTGTATACATATACACATGCATATATAATATGTGCTTCTAAGTACTATATTATTTTAATTTTTGTACTGCAACGAATTCAATCTTCTTCAATCTTTATATATATTTTTTAATTTAATTTTTTGCTTAGTTTTGCTTGTTGTTTCTTTAAAAAAAAAATTAGATCCTTAAAATAAATAATCGCTAAACTTTTGAATAATTTATAAAGGCATACGATATTTGATAAATAATTAAACAAAAGAGAAAGTTAGGCGTAGGCTTTTCGAAGCTATTGAGCCAACTAAGAAGAAAGAAAATGATCTAACTGAATACTCTGGACATTTAGTCTGGATTCTTCTATTACCACAATTCCTTTTTTTCTTGCGAATTTGGCTGCCATAACAAAACCCGATATAACAAACGCCAAAGTATTGAATATTTGATATAACATAAAAACACTTTTACAACTTCTTACAAGTTGTATACTGTTCTTTCTGGATTTATTTTTTTTGTTAACAAATAGTGATTAACTGGAAAACTCATGCGGTTTGATTCGGTTATTGTTGGAAATTTATCGGATATCCGAGAAAACATATATATTTTAGAAGTTTGATTTCGATGTACTTTTTACTAATTTACATATTTTACGTAGTAACTGAGACTTCTACAGAAGATTCAAGTCCCACGGAGTTTTTAAAGCTTTTGTTATGGTTTTAATTATTCTTTAAATAAGTTATCGATTGGAATCGGCTCGAACCGGACTTAACTTACTACTTTGCTTAACATATTTCGAAAAACTTCTTTTTGATGTGTAAACATCTTTACGCTCAGGGGGTAAAAATCTTAGTTCACTAAGACAGAGAAACACAGAAGCTTTTCTTACGCTGTTTATGTCTTGGTGCGAAAATATGGCTGACACGGTTTCAAGATCGTCCGAAAAAAGCCAGTTTGACACTAATCGGACCACTCTCATTAGAAGGTCGCCATTTTCTAGGTGTGAAATAAAGGACAATTAGTGTATTTTTGGAGGTGAAATTAGTGTTGAACACAAATAGAGAAAACGTATCGCAAATAGCAAAACTAATGTTATGAATTGGATTGATATAAATGTTAACACAAAAGTTCCAAATATTTTGTCAATTTGATGGCGCGGAAATCCTTTTAAAAACAAAGTATTCACAAAAACTCGTACATGCCGTAATTTTTTCAATCAATTAACATATTTCTTTATATACAAAAATAACTTCAATTTCCGAACATATGATAGTGCTGTGCGGCGTAAAAATTTAGAAAATACCAAATCGGTGTTAGGTTATATGAGAGTGTATTGGTCGCCCCGACAGGGTTTCATGAAAGGGAAGACGAGATGACTTCATTATAATAAGATTATAATAAAATGAAAGTTTAGATACTTCAAATTGACAAAAAATATACTGAGATCATAACTACTTGCAACTTACAAAATTCTTCAAGTACTCTATAGGCTTACACATCTCCCGTGTGATCCGACTCACATTGGTTTTTTTTGTTAATTTAACGATTAAATCATGCGTCAATTAGTAGAGTATTGACTTAAAGTTTCAAATAATGATTCCTTACTCATATAATTTGTGTGAAACTAGCTTTATATAATACAAAGATCTTAATTGAGTGAAAGAGAAATCTAAAATGAAGAAGATAAATAAAATCAATAGGAGAAAACTCAAAATTATGCTGAGCAGCCGCTCAAGGTTGGATTATGAAAATAAAACTTTGTTAGTTTGCTTCTTCTTCGAACAAATTTAATAGGTTTTTTTTTCAAATTCAAGGTTTCAAATTTTAAGTTGAAGGTTTTTTAAAACAATTTAAAAATGGACAAAATGCAATATTAAAATTATTAAATTTGTAAAAGATTCCATGGAATTATTTGACCATTCTTTGGTACAGGGTATAAAAACTTAATACTGTTCCTACTCGGATTTATACAGTTATACATAATTCGTCTATATATTTCGTATACTTTCGTCTTTTCAGCCCAGTTCAAAAGGAATATGTACTGTGAAATAAAAATAGTCTCTTTTTCAAGATTTGCTGACTTTTATATGGGTTTAGAATGAGCCAACAGCTTTTGTGGTAGCCTATGACGTGAAACTAACCAGTTATACCAATCATTTCTATTGTTTATTTAATAAACTGACCAACATATCAATTCATGTATATAATATAAGCTAGTGTCAATTTATTGGAGATGCCAAAAAAGCGCAGTTCTAATCTAAGTTATCTACAATGTGTCCACCTGCGTGACAGAATGCATTAAAATCTTCCTTTATATTTCTGCAATTTTCAGCTGTCAGAGCAGACCGCATGCGCGGCGGCAGGAATAAGTTCGGACCCATGTATAAACGCGACCGGGCGCGAAAGCTGCAAGTGATGCGTCAGCGTCAGTTAGCGCTGCAGGCGCTACGCACCACAATGGGATCTACGGACATGAAGCCGACGCCATTGTCGCCGGGCTATCAGCAAGCATATCCAAACATGAATATTAAGCAGGAAATACAAATACCTCAGGTGCGCCGTGACGACCGAGTGGGTTTCACCCTTGTGTTTGCAACTAATGAGCGGTCATATTTACAGGTATCCTCACTCACACAGTCACCAGATTCGTCTCCCAGCCCTATTGCAATCGCACTGGGTCAGGTCAACACCGGTTCGGGTGTGATAGCGACGCCGATGAATGGCAATGGCGGCACCACCGCTGGCGGTGCCACTGGAGGCGGTGGCAATGGCAGTGGAGGTGGAGGTGGAGGCGGCGGCGGTGGTGGAGGCAACAACAACAGTAACAACAACAGCAACAACAGCGACATCATCAATCGCGGTAGTGGCAGCAGTTGTCACGATGCCGGAACTGGATCTCTGCAGAATATAGCTGAATCGAAATTGTGGTATTATTCAATTTCAATTGTCCACAAAACCAGAAACCAAAAAGCAAAGAAAAAAACTCAAATTTTTCCAAAGAAAAGCTAAGCAATATTTTTTGCAACAGTTCCCTCCGTTACTCTTTTAACACATGGTTTTATTTTTCTTTTAATTTTGATCTAATTACCCAACCTCGGTTGCTTTTTTGGTATGCAGGGTAGGGTAGAGGGCACGTGTGTGTGCTGGTCTGCCCAAGCAAGGCAGAGTTGCTCTGCTGTCAATACAGAGCAGAGACGATAGACATACTTTCCAAGCACGCACATGCACTTCCCTCCTGCGCATCAGAAGCGCGATTACTTATGCATTTATTTTGTGTTTTTACTATCTCTTCTCTGTTAAATCGTTTAAGCTTCGATTCCGGCACGCATCCTTCGAGCACCGCCGACTCGCTCATCGAGCCTCTGAGGTAAATTGCCTGAGTTATTCTTATTCGACCACAACCATAACGGATTTTTCGATTGTATTATCGCAGGGTATCACCGATGATCCGCGACTTTGTGCAATCCATCGATGACAGGGAATGGCAGACGCAGCTGTTTGCGCTGCTTCAGAAGCAGACGTACAATCAGGTCGAAGTGGATCTGTTCGAGCTAATGTGCAAAGTGCTCGATCAGAATTTGTTCTCTCAGGTCGATTGGGCAAGGAACACGGTCTTCTTCAAGGATCTTAAGGTATGCATTGTGTGTGAGACTATATTATTACAATAAAAACGCATTAACAAAACAAAAGCTACAAATAAGTGACTGAAAAAGCAAATAAAAAACCCAAAAATAAAAATTTCATAGCAAAAACCAGTTTCCAACTAGGGGCCAAGTCTGCTGCTGCATACATAAACAGTAAAACAAAAACAACAACTACACGCAATATTTACTCACAAAAGCGATTACGGTGTATTATGTAAACCCACTCAATCACAAATTCAGTTGGCGCGTCTGCGCAGCTCTGCTGGCTACATCAACAAGCACAACTCTCAGTCAGTCAATGGCGTCTTTGTCTGTATGCTGTAGAAAAACAAATGAAACAAAAAACCAAAATATCAACCAAAAATCAAAAATCCAACGAGCAAAAAAAAAAACAAAAAAAACTGCATTGAATTTCGATTTCATTTGTGTCTGACCTACTTAACAAGCAAAGCTGAACCAGCCAAGCCGAGCCAAGCAAACCAACCAAGCAACGTCGCGAGTAAGCAAGTCAGCACGCTTATGACGCAATGTGCACAATGCACAAATGAGACAGACGACGCAACAGACAGTCAGTGACAACACTAATATACGATCCCAACACACAGACTTAGTCACACAGACGCAAGCGACAGAGCGCATGGCGCTCTTACATGATAGACGCATGTTGAAGAGCATGTCGGCCTTCTATTAAGAGCGCGCATTGCTGCGCCATCTGGCTTTTTTTTGTTTTGTTTTTTTTTTCTAGTAATAAACTCAAAATTAATGCTTATGCACTCTTTGCTCAGGTCGACGATCAGATGAAACTCTTGCAGCACTCCTGGTCCGATATGCTTGTGCTGGATCATCTTCATCATCGAATACACAATGGCCTGCCTGATGAGACGCAGCTCAATAATGGTCAGGTGTTTAATTTATTAAGTTTGGGTCTGTTGGGCGTGCCACAATTGGCAGATTACTTTAATGAGTTGCAGAGCAAGCTGCAGGATCTGAAATTCGACATGGGCGATTATGTGTGTATGAAATTCCTAATATTGTTAAATCCAGGTAAGTAGCATGTGTCCTGTGGCTAAACTTACAATGTATGACCAGTTGAAAGTGGCAAAACAACAGTTAAGAAACTGAAAGTTAAATATATTATTTTGTGCTTTTTGTTATTAAATATTAATAAAATTAGTTTATAGCTTGAGATTAGCTATGTAGGCAATATGTAACTGTCCGTTAAATTGACAGTAAACTTTCAACTGGTCCGTGGGAAGTCGCGAACGAATTATGTCTCTAAACATTTTTAAAAATTTTAATTTGTGGCAGAAGTGCGTGGCATTATCAACAAGAAAACGGTCTTGGAGGGACACGAGAATGTGCAGGCAGCGCTACTGGACTACACGCTCACTTGTTACCCTTCAGTGACGGTAAGAAGCTTTTGTAAAAACACAAGTGCAGATACCTTCAATAATGAATTGATCGATGCTTTATTTAAACAGGATAAATTCAGGCGGCTCTTGAATATTCTACCTGAAATACACGCCATGGCTGCGCGCGGTGAAGAGCATCTGTACTCAAAGCACTGCGCCGGCAGTGCGCCCACACAAACGCTTCTCATGGAAATGCTGCATGCCAAGCGTAAAGTGTAAATGGCAGACGACAGAGTTCAGTCGGCAGGTGGCAACAGAAGGCGAAATAATAAAACAAACAATAGATTATATTTTTAAAACTATATTCAAAGAAAATTCAAACGAAGCATGCAGTCAACAAGTATATATTATATACAAAATCTACTTAAAACAAAATGAAAAACAAAAATCTATTGAGACCTTGTTGAAACGTATTAAAAACAAAAAAGAGAAAGCATAAAAGAAAATTGCGTATTTTAAAACTGTTAATGTAAATATTTAAAGCAAACACGAAATAAAACAAAAATGGAAGAAGCAAAGAGGAGGAATAGCTTCGAAGGCAAGAAAAACATCATCACTACCACCAACACCACCAACCACATATTTGTTGATTATTATTAATTAATATTAATGTTAATGCAGCGTAATTAATTAATGTATGTATGTACTGTTTTCTAGTAGAGTTCTGAAACAATTTTTTGTACACTTTCACCTTTACTTTTACTTTAACATGTATTAAGGCAAATTTTAATTTACACCTCTTTTCGGATAATATTTTTAATTTTTTATATAGGTTTAAAAAGTATGATTAGTAATTTTATTTCGTTTAAAATGTTTCCTTTTGGTTTATATGAAATCAAAACAAAAAAATACAAATTACTTCTTTTACTATTAGTTTTTTTTCATAGTGAACTATAATAACGATAAGTGTATGGTTTTTTTTGTGTAATTAAACAAAAACTAAAATAAAATAATTGAAGTAAATTAAATGAAGCAAACAACTACCTTAACTTAGCAACATTAAGTGAGAAAAACAAAACGAAAGCCGATGGATGATTATTTTATGTAATTTTATTGTTTAATATATATAAAGTGCAAATCAACATTTTTTGGGTAAAGCAAAGCTAAAAGAATCCAAATGAAGCAAAGAAAAATTATAAAAAACACAAAAAAAAAGTCTAATTGTAAAACATAAGCAAAGCGTACCTTATAAATGAATACGAATAATTAAAAATAAAATTTAACATTGGTCTGTGTGTAGTTAAGACAACAGCAGCAATAACAGCAGCAACATTTCAAATTATTATAACTGTATGTTAAAAGCAAGTTAAAAAACTAAAACACAAAAAAAAAATATATATATATATAAAATTATAAAAAAAGCATCGCAGGCAAAATGGAAATTGTAAATTCAACTTAAGAAACAACAACAAAAACTGACATACACGTGTACACACACACCTCAGCAAGTGTAAAACTTAATTGAGAAAAAAAAAATTGTTAAGGAATGCATAGGTTGCCTAGATTATAGGTTTCTAGTTGGTAAATGTATGTATGTATTGTAAAATGTAAAAAGTGCAGATTTAAATTTAAAAGTGAGGATTAAAAAACAAATGGTAGTTTAGCGTTTATTATTACAAAAAATTGTTGAGATCGTCTAACGAGCCCATTTAAACAGTGTGGAATAGCTAAAATGTTTAAGCGTCGTTCATATACAAAATATAAAAATAAATATATATATATACATATATAGCAAAAGAACGTAACGTAATCGGGTCGGCACAAGCCGAAATTGCATGTTAATTGCAAAAAAAAAAACAAAAGAAAATTAAATATAAAGTAAAATAAAAGATAAAGCGATGTGAACCTGCAATTGCAAATGAAAAGTGATTTTAATATTTAAGCAGAAATATAAATATATATAAAGTTATATATGTATACATATAAAAAAAAAAGAGAAACATAAAACGTATATATACACATAAAATTAATAATTGTAATTAAAGTAATATTAATGAGAGTACACACACTTTTGAAATTACAAGTTTCAAACTGTTTAAAGCAGAAAAAATAAAAAGTGCAGAAATATATTAAAAAGATCAGTTTAAAATAAAACAACAAAAAAAACTTCATTTTACCTAAGCTACCTAATTTTACCTAATTAATTATTATGTTCTTTATGTTTAACATGTTTCATCTCAGAGATGTTAAAAAAACCGAAAAAATGAAATAAAAATGAATACAAAACCAATCCAAATTGTTTTTAAAAAACATTTTCTTCAATTTAATAAAAAACCCTACGAATAAAATTTAACACTTAAAAAAAAATTTCCTATAAAAAGATACACTAACTCGTATAACAATAGCAACAAATGTCGATTTAACCACCAACCGGAGACTTGCTCTATGGCAGCATCACGTGAAGAAGGAAAATATCTCGCCATTGTTTGCCAAGTGTCCAAACCAATAAACAATCTTTGATTCTTATAAAAAGTTAGGCAAAAAAAGCAACAAAAGATTAATTTTATTTATCATAGGCGGTCCTATGTTAAATCCAGACATTAAAGGAAAATATGAATTTAATGTGTATGTATTCGATTCGATTCGAAAAAAAAATCCTTAAAAACTTAAATCTTCATAACCTGATAAACGGAAAAGTCAGTTCTCTTTGCGTTCAAGAAAGTATTATTTGCCCATTAGACTATACACTGTACGATCATCTATCTTACTGCACGATCCCGTTTATGTAATGTGTTTGGCTTACAACCCTAATTATCATTTTTTTTCTAACGTCTTTTCTTACTCGTAGATTTAATTAAATTAGATAGAAATAGATACTTATTTGAATTTCTACTAATGGGTGATTCATTAAGAGGTTTTTTGACATTTAATAATGTCTATAAGCTGGACTATCGGCCGAAATCCGCCCAAGTATTTGTCCCAGTATTCAGCCAAAACTTTCAGTCGAAATTGTGAAAAAATAATTCGTAATACATGTTAAGTAGTGTTTTGTAGCATGCCCCACTGCCTGTCCAGTAGTTCGAAACCTGCTGTCGGAAATTATTTTTTTTTTTATTTTTTAGTAATATTCCTTATTTTAATTCATTTACTTATCTATACTAATTATATAAAATTAAAGACGAAAATTTTGTCACGCTTTCAAACAAAATATACTGAACCGATTTTAATAATTTTTGTTTATAATATCAGATTTATTATAACCAACTGAGTGGCATACTTACTTTTTCAGTTTATTTTAATTAAATATGTTTTTTTTTATAGTATTAAGATAATACAAATACAACAAATCAATCAACATAAAAACTTTCATACGTTTATTGCTTATATTTTGTTGTACGACGACTTTGTTGTCTTGCCGAACGAAAAGCCGAAAGAATAGCTGAACTATGCTCACAGAGCAGCGTTTCGTCACTGCTTATAAATATTATGTTTGTTGTTTTTTTGTTATATCAGATTATATATATATAAATTGTTTTATCAGATTCTAATTAGGATATTTGAAGGAATTACTAATTGGACAAAGAAAAAGCATGTGCTCTCTTTTTTGCTCATGCTTTTAACGGGTTTGACAAACGAAGATGGTTGCACAAACTGGACAGAAAAAAACGCAAAGCGAAGCGCGCCGGGATTGCTAGTTAGTATATGTATGTATGTATATTCTTTAATATAGTTCTTTTTTCAATTGCGGTTGAAAATGCTTAACGCGACACACAGGAAAGCCAACTGCCAGCAGCTGCCGGCAATTAAGGCACAATTATTGAAATACAATGCACAATTAAAATTAATTAAATTAAATAAAACAAAAATTATGTTTAATAGCAAATGTTATGCATGTGAATATTAGTGGATCGTAAAAATTTTTCAATGACGTATATATATAAAATGGCGACGGTCAAATGAAAACGCCACCTAACGATAATGAGAGTGCTCCGATTTCTGTAACACCTTTGTGTCACCTTCTATTCACTATACCATGATTTGTGGCAATGTTTTTTGCATGGAATATCAAGGAAACGGTTATATTAGTTATGTTAGCTGTAGATTGTAATTAAAGTTTGAACAAAGCATCAATAAGAATTTGATATTTGCTTGTAATTTTTTTTTGTAGGCAATATTTTTAACACTTGGATTGCATTTCAAAACAGACCACGGGGTCATGTGTTATAGAGTTGTCCTCCTTCTGCATGGACATTCCCTTTCATTCACTCACTCACCGGCAGAGTGATGATATATGATTCGATTTTCCGTTCTTTTTCAAATACATCTAAATTTCTTATGATATTTCGCAATTCTGTACTCTTTGTCAATTGGGTTACATTTACAGATCACGCGTGACTAGTGTCATGCTGTCATGATATTTTTATTCAGTAATGTTTGACAAGTCACAATGGAAAGACTCACACCACAACAACGTCTCCAAATGGGCTCTGGAACAGCTCAACGAAGATCCGCTGTTTTCGCGTTTTGTTCTGTGATGAGGCACATTTCTATCTCAATGGCTACGTCAATAAAAAGAATTGCCTGAAGAGACTCTCGAACTAAAGTTACATCTAAAGATATGCACTGCTTGGTGTGGTTTATAGGCTGGTGGAGTCATCGGTCCGTATTTCTTCAAAACGCTAAAATGCCGGTAATGGTTAAACCCATCCAAATAATGGACTGTGTCTGTTTTGAATTGTAAAATAAACAGCATTTAGTTGATTTATATGTTTAATATCTTTTGGTAACATTATAGGCTTCGTTGCATTATTAAATCACTCATTTCTTGCTACATATACAGGATATTTTCTGCCAAAAGCACAAGCTATTTACCTTAAAATAATTGGCATTGTTGTCACGATATAAAATTTCACTTTCTGCCTGAGCAGCGAGTTTTAGCACTTAGGTAAAATCACAGAGACTGTTAATCATATATATATATAAGTTGTCTCTGGTAAAATGTACTTAGGCAGCAGCCTAAGAAATTTTCAAGCAACACTGAGGGTTGCTTGTCTTTCTATCTGTAGTTTAACATTAACATTTTTGTTGCCTAAAGTTGAAGCCCGAAGCGTCGGCAATATTTGGTTCCAATAGGGTGTGGCCACGGCTCGCACAGCGGCACAATGGCTTTATTGAGAAATAATTTTGGCGAGCAGTTAATTTCGCGTTTCGAACCTGTCAATTGGCCACCTAGATCGTGAGATATCACACCTTTGGACTTTTTTCTCTGCGGTTATGTGAAGTCAAAAGTCTTCGCCGATAAGCTAGCTACGATCCAAGACTTGAAAGTAAACATCACTCGCGTAATTGAGCAGATACCGGTTGCAATGCTGGAAAAAGTGATCCAAAATTAGACCTCCCGAATGGACCACCTACGGCGTAGTCGCGGCCAACATTTAAATGAAGTTATAATTTTCAAAAAGTAAATATCAAAGAGTATTCTTTCAGGACTTCATAAAGATTCGGCCATCCAATTCCTCTTTAAGTATTTTATATACAACTTAAAAAGAAACTTCTAAATGAATCACCCTATATACATAGTTTTATTCATTATACCCTGTACCAAAAAATGGTAAAGGGTATATTAAAGTTGTGCAAATGTATGTAACAGGCAGAAGGAGGCGTGGCAGACCCCACAAAGTATATATATTCTTGATCAGCATCGAAAGGCGAGTCGATTTAGCCATGTCCGTCTGTCTGTCTGTCTGTCTATCTGTCCGTCCGTATTAATGGCCGGACCAACTTTGCAACCAAAACTGTTCAACACATTGCTGCAATTTCGGACATTTCCAATCGCCTTAACCGCCGACATCTGCAAAATGTATCGATGCATCCGAGTTAGTGACCCTGACAACTACCTACAGTGTATTTTATGGCGTGATTCACATCAAGAACCAATTCAAGTTTTTCGGCTCGATACCGTCACCTACGGTACAAAACCAGCCTCGTTTCTTTCAGTGCGAACCATGCATCAATTGGCAAATGATGAAAGACTCTCGTTCCCCATTGGCTCGAAAATAGTACTACGTGATTTCTATATTGACGACCTTATCACAGGCTGCAACTCGGCAGCTGAAGCTTCGGAGATTATGCGTCAAACATCTGGCCTACTGGAAAAGGGGCATTTTAAACTCAGGAAATGGTGTTCGAATGATTCTGAGATGCTACAACAGATTCCAGATACAGAGAAGGAGTCATTCATAAAGTTCGAAGACGGCACTGATATCACCAAGACGCTCGGACTTGTTTGGAATTCAACATCAGATGTCCTGTTGTTTTCTTTTTCACCAATGCAGTCCGTGCCAAAGCCAAGCAAAAGAAGTCAAATCTCGTTTTGATTTATTAGAATTGCAAAAAAGGGCTAATGAAAAAGCTCATTAGCTACACATCAAATTTGGAAAACGGTAAGACCTACAACCACCAAATTTTGCACGAAGACTCTCTCAATCCATAGGCATAACAAGTTTATTTTTTTTTTCGATATTCGTCCTATAACATATAGCTGCCATAGGAACGATCGGATAAAAACCCACATTTAGTAACTAAAACCCTTTTGTTTTTTAAGATATCTTCACCAAATTTTAAATTTAAAAGTTTTAGCCAATGTCTAATCACATGTCTAAATATCATGTATATCGGTTTACTATATCATATAGCTGCCATAGGAACGATCGGCCGAAAAACAACATTTACTGAGAAAAACTTTTTTGTTTATTAAGATATCGTTACCAAATTTCGGATTTGACAGTTTTATTATTATTTTATTATTTTATCCAATCATACTCCTGAATATGATAAATATCGGTTTACTATAACATATAGCTGCTATAGGAACGATCATCCGAAAAATGGCTTTTACTAAAAAAAATTTTTTTTTTTGTTTTGGATTGGGTACAGGGTTTTCTATAGTCGGTTACACCCGACTATAGCCCTGCCTTTCTAGTTTTCATTTAGTTCGTTTCATGTTATTGATTAGTTTTTTTTAATCTATAAGTAAAAATTTGTCAAGTAGATAGAGCAGCTGTTGACACTAGGTCTAGTTTCATAAGTCCTCCAAAAAAGGTAGTGCGCTACCACAAAAAAACAAAAACTCTTTAGTAGCTCTTTAGTAGAATCCGGAAATTTCCTGTTTGCAAAATTATTTTCATGTACATTTTAACGATTTTCTTATTTCCCTTTTTGTCTAATTATTGTCTTAAAATGTATTGAGTTTTTAAAAACAAGTTGAAGGAAAACAAATTTGGAATTTTTGGACATAAAACTATTTTTTGCCATTTTTTTGTCTCATTTTGACCACTTTTTTAACTAACTCTCTTGTGTAACTGGCACAAAACCACTGAGTTCTGAGAGAGACAGAAAGAGCGCTATATTAGCAAACGTTCGGAAGTAAAACCGAACGGAATTCAAAAGAAACGAATGGAACTTGTAAAATATTCATTGTACTCATCGAATTCATTAGGTAATTTGGTTATTTGATTTGTTTACGTTGAGGCGATTTTGATTGTATTGAGTTTTTGTTTTTGTGACTAGTGAATAATGATGCTACAAAGTATTGAAAATATGTAATGAGTAGTGATGGTTAATTGTAAATTTCTTTCGTAATTATTTAAAATATTATCTCATATCTGTCATATTGAAGTTTTTAATTAAATTTAATTTTTGGGTTAAAATTGTGCTAAAGTACACTTTAATAACAACGATAATATTGAAATATGCAGGAACAGTTGAATTTTTGTTTCTTTTTATGTTATCATTCATTTCATCACAAATTCTTTGAAATGTAGTTCGTGTTTTGTGAGAGGAATTTGTGTGCAATTGTTTTTGTGAAATGTAGTCTGGGAGCAAAAAAAGAGTACATTTGTACGCTCAAATAAAAATACAATTCAATTCGGCACCGCTTTGTTTGAATTGAAGTATAAAATATTCTCTTGGCTACTTCAGACATTCGCATATACGGTCCTCAAAGTCAAATTTAATAGGGTCTTCCTAATTTTAAAGTATTGCCACCTCACCACGCCGGGATACGACACAATCGATATTTTACGTTGTTCACCACTGCTTCACTGAAATAGAGTTTGCAGAGCACGAGATACAGTTCTCAGTAGTAGAGGTGTCAAACTATCGATGGTCACACCATCGATAGTTTTCGATATTTTTAAAAAAAACTATCGATATTATCGCGATAGTATCGTTAAAGAAGAAATGAAAAAAAAATCTTTAATGGAACCTGCAAAAATATTAATTATATGTAATATGGACTAATTATGCGTTTACACAACTGTGGTGTATCACCTATCAAATTTTCTTACCGTCAGCCATCTCGAAAACTGTATTAACAACACGCCTTCAGCACTACATGCACCACCCGCACAATTAGCACTACCTGCTTAATCAGCACCACCACCGAAAAAAAGTTAAATTGCACAAAATTTAACTATTTTAACAAATAGAATTTTCGGAGGGGAAATTACCTGCGCTTCGAATGTTCCAGAGAAATAGTAATGATGGAGTTCACAATGTAAAGCGACTATCGATAGTATTTTAAAACCATCGATAGTGTTGGAAAATTAAAACTATCGATACTATCGATAGTACCATCGATAGTTTGACACCTCTACTCAGTAGCATTTAGTGTTTGTATAGACTTTCATCATGTCATGAGGAAGGAGGGGAAGCAACGTTAAACCAACGCGTTTCGCTCAAAAACGCAAGTTGAAGAAAACTGAAGGGAAATTTGTAAGTTTTGTATAAAAATTTAACGTTATGGCGTCATCTGTGTCAGCTGCACCCAGTGACAGTGATGAGCAGATCATTGATTGGCAGGACGAAGCGAATGCCATCATCAACGATGTAAAAAGCCATGTAGCAGAAATTGTGATTTCCTCGCTGCCGTGCAACAGCGGCAGCATATATCTGAATCTGCGTACTATTGAAGGTGCAGCCTGCTGTGTACATGTATCCGCCTTAGGGTTTCGCGTTGTCTCCAATGTGTATGATACAATAGATGCTGGGAAGGCTCAGCCTGCAGCCGAAGAGGAGGTCTATGAGACGCCCTATGCGCTGCTGGACAAACTTAGTCCACTTTACGTTGAGTCATTTGGCAACCAGCTGTGCCAACAGTTGCGACAGTTGCAACAAACACGCACAGAGTTCAACGAGGAAGATGAAGACTGCATCGAGGAAGAGGGGGAAGACAGTGGGCTGGACACGCGGCAACAGGGCAAGAATGTAAAAAGTGACAGTGAGCAAGGCTAAAACCAAAGTCCAAGCAAACAAATCAACAACTAAATGAGTATTTGTACATTTATAAATGATTATTATTTAATATGTTAAGTGTTAGATTACCAAACGAGTATTTGATAGAACAGCTTTGTATGTCATTAAGTTGAATCATTAAGCACTTGTATGTATGTATGTATGTCGATTTCCCCTGTGCTCTACACCTTCAAGCGTTTAAGAAATAAAGATTGTGATTGTAGTTCCAAATCAGCCAACTTATGCACCACAGGACGCAGCTGCTCGACGTGGTCTTTGTAGCCGGTGCCCGTTTTCAGATTCTTTTGGCCGTAAACTACTTTGCCATCGAAGTCGTTGATAGGCACCGCAATCGATTTATCCACCTGCGCTATTGTTATGTTCAAATGATCCTCGATTTCCGCGAGTAGCTGTGGGTAGAGATTTTTGTTTAAATTCGCTGGTTGTGTCTAAGCCATGACGTGCTTACATTTGCTTCGTTGTACCAAATGCAGCAGCCGCGCACATCGGTCAGATTTGTGTTGTTGCAGTTACGACCACGCGATTTGCACCAATCGCCATGGTACCAAACCTTCTCAGGCACCGTCGACACCAGACTAATGGCTAAACCCATGCGTTCAGCACGTCCCACACGACCAATACGATGCACATAGTTGGACTTTTCGTCAGGCAAGGTAATGTTGATCACTATAAAACGCAGACTATATGAGAATGGCTGTTATGATTCTACTAATTACTGCTTCTTACTAAATGGCAAGCCGGTTATATCCAACCCACGCGCAGCGACATCAGTGCATATGAGAAATTTAACCTGCTCTTGCTTGAACATCTCCAAGTTTTGCTTACGTTCTGGTGGCTTGCGATCGCCATGCAGACATACGCAAGAGTATTTTTCACCGCCGCGAGAACGCAAATACTGTTCGAGATTGTCGCAGTCTTGTTTAGTGCGACAAAAGATAATGGCGCGGTCCATTTTATGCTCCTCGATGGCACGTATGCAATACTCGCCCTTGAGTAACTTTACTGCCTGTGACAGTGACTCGGGAGTGTGAGTATTGGTACGTAAATTGTCGCGATCGTGTACACCGTCAGTGCGTACAGCCTGTCGTAGATTCTGCCAAGTGGTGTCCTTTTGGGGATCGACCATGCAGACAACATGGTGCACAGTCTCCGGCACAGCATCTTCACCTTTCAAGTCGACCCAAGTTGGGAAGTGCATTAGACGATCGGCCATCTTCTTTACCTCAAAGGCGTGCAACGTAGCCGAGCAGACGACCATCTGCAGTCGGCGTCCATCGCTGGTGATCTTGGGCATTTGTTTGTGCAAACGGTCAATTAGATCGGTGTAGCCCTGCTTGAGTAGCGCATCGGCTTCGTCTAGCACAAAAAACCGGCAATGAGTGAGCTGCACAAATCCGCTGCTAATCATCTCCTCCAGACGTCCAGGTGTGCCCACAATAATGTGTATGCCCAGTTGTAGAGCGGCTTTTTGCTGCTCGACCTTAACGCCGCCTATAAGCAACAGCGAACGCACATCTGGATTGCTTAGATGCAGCTTAAACTTTTCAATTTGATTGTAAGTCTGCTCAGCAAGCTCACGGCTAGGTTCGATTATGATAGCCTGTGGTGCATTCGGCGCTGGTTTGCTAGTTCCGGCCTGCTGCGATGGCAGGGCGAGTGGATTTGTTGCTGTGTTGGATGCGCCTGCACTGCTGCAACCTATAAAACCATTCTTGGGTGGAAACTTGAAATCGGTGTGTCCAAAATTGAAAAGCATCTCCGCATTTTTTAGCACGACTGCCGGATAAAAAGTTTCGTTGCGCATTTGTTCGGGTAAGCGAAACGCCACTCCCAAATGTTGCCCATTCTTGGTAAAAGATACTTCCATACGTTCCAGGTCAAGCAGACAGCCAATAACATCTGACTTTCCAAAAGCCTCTCCATAGTCATCGAACTGACGATTGTTTGACTTTTTCCCTGTGCCGCCGAAGCCGAATCCGAAGCGACACGTGCCCAGATCTAAATTTGCTTGCTGTGTGGACCAGCCAACACGGCAGAGTCCTTCATCCGTGACAACTGCCTCAAAGTAAAACTGGCCCTTACCTTTAACTCCGGTGGTGGCACGGCAACCGTGCCATTCCTTAAACTCCCGTGATTGGCAGCGTAAACCGTCAGGTGTGACGGCAAGTGCATTACCACGATCAAAAAACGACATGGTCCATGGCGGCACATTTGATGGCGAAGCGGCATCTTTTGCCAATTTGCCATCTGCCAGATCGCGCAGCGTTTCCCAAACGA
The DNA here is from genome assembly GCA_037044495.1 of Stegana nigrithorax. Lineage (NCBI taxonomy): Eukaryota > Metazoa > Arthropoda > Insecta > Diptera > Drosophilidae > Stegana > Stegana nigrithorax. The sequence goes on from JBAMBQ010003786.1 coordinate 130,485, forward strand.
TTTGTAAAATAGGCAGACAGAATGCGCCAGTCTTGCCAGAGCCTGTTTCGGCTGCCATTAGCACATCACCGCCGCCAAGTATAAGAGGTATAGCCTCTGCTTGGACATCTGTAGGTAAGCTAAAATATGAAATTGATTTTGCTGCTTTAACCGAGTTTTGTGTGTCAAACTAACTTACTTCCATTCCATTTCATCAATGGCTTTGCCAATTTCAGGCAACACGCCAAATTCTATGGGAACAAAACAAAGACTTCAGAATTCTATTTTACTCATAAACCATAAATTACCTTCAAAAGCAGTCATTTTTCTGCTCTGTTATTTTTTCTGATACAATACTATATGCATGTGTAGTTTTCTATCAGTACCGGCAACAAACAACAACAACAAACAACAAAAATATTACTGAGTAGTGTTGGGTTGCTCATGAGTGAGTGAACAAAAAAGAGTTACTACACTGAACAAGTGAACATATTCGTTCCTTTTTGTTCTTATTGTCACTTGTTCTCTTTTGCACAATGTTCATGTCAAATAGTAGTTAATTTTATAACGGTTTTTTTAAATTTTAAATTAAAATAACTCAACTCGCTTATAGAATAGAATATTTCACTTAAATAATTCAAATAAGTCAAAGAATTCCCAATGAAGTAGAGAATAACCATTTATTGTATTATTTTATGTTTTTTAGTATGTAGTTATACTGGATTTTTTCGTACTGTGATTTTTTTTAACGTTGACATATATGTTAGTTAGGTTAATTTGTTTTTTTAGGAATGGTTGTCACCTCGTCAAAATGTGTAGGCTGTTCGCAAGCACCTAGGGCTGCATAAAAATTGCGGCAATTAACGTTGTCCATTACTGTTTTTAAGTGATGGTGCAAACAATTAGAGTTCCCACAGAGCAGAGCACGAAAATTATTCTATTTCATTCTGATTGCAGGCAATGAAAATGTGTCGCCAAATGTTGAAGAAAATACCATTAACATCGACGACGACGTTGGCAAGTATATTTTGTTGTTCTCACTCACTCGTATGAGACTAAAAGTAACCCAGTCAGGGTTAGTCACAATCACTAGGAAAGCTGCCAGATTACAAATAACTACTACTAATTCGTCAGTCAAATCACATATAGTTTTACTTCTTCACTTTGTATCCCGTAATATATCTGGCAATACTGTTTTACAGTTCGACTTTGAATCTGGCAACTTTGCGTAAACGTTTCCCTGCAATCGTCCATTTTGGTCTAAGACACCGTCATTAACGTTTGATTTGGTGCGTGTTTTGTACAATAAGAATTAAAAATATCATTAAAATAACTGAACATCATAATGTATTTTGTGATTTAAACACGATATTTTTGTTGTGTGAATTGCATTGTGTGCGCTAATTATGTCGTTTTTACGTTTTTTACAGTTCTTAAATTCGATACCCGAGTCCCTAATTAATTATTCAAAATGGTTAGGGAGAACAAAACTGCCTGGAAAGCTCAATATTTCATTAAAGTCGTCGTAAGTATTTATTATGCAGTTGTAATTTCATATATACACCAGTGTTTACATTTATTGCGTTTTCTATAGGAACTCTTCGATGAGTACCCAAAGTGCTTCATTGTTGGCGCTGACAATGTCGGTTCCAAACAGATGCAGAACATCCGTACCAGCCTGCGTGGCTTGGCCGTCGTCCTTATGGGCAAGAACACCATGATGCGCAAAGCCATTCGTGGTCATTTGGAGAACAATCCACAGCTTGAGAAACTGTTGCCACACATCAAAGGCAACGTTGGTTTTGTCTTCACCAAATTCGATTTGGCTGAGGTGCGCGACAAATTGCTTGAGTCTAAGGTGCGTGCGCCAGCGCGCCCTGGTGCTATTGCGCCATTACCCGTCATCATTCCGGCGCAAAACACCGGTTTGGGTCCTGAGAAGACTTCTTTCTTCCAAGCTCTTTCCATCCCCACAAAGATTTCCAAGGGTACTATTGAAATCATCAATGATGTGCCTATCTTGAAGCCTGGTGACAAAGTCGGCGCTTCTGAAGCTACTTTGCTGAACATGTTGAACATATCGCCCTTTTCTTACGGTCTGATTGTGAATCAAGTATATGATTCTGGTTCCATTTTCTCGCCTGAGATCTTGGACATCAAGCCCGAAGATTTGCGCGCCAAGTTCCAAGCTGGTGTTGCCAACTTGGCTGCTGTGTGTTTGTCTGTTGGTTATCCAACCATCGCTTCGGCACCACACAGTATTGCCAACGGTTTCAAGAATTTGTTGGCTATCGCTGCCACCACCGAGGTTGAATTCAAGGAAGCCACTACCATCAAGGAGTATATTAAGGATCCTAGCAAGTTCGCGGCTGTCGCTGCAGCCGCCGCTCCTGCAGCCGCTGCCGGTGGTGGTGCTGCTGAGAAGAAAGAAGAAGCCAAGAAAGAGGAGTCCGAGTCAGAGGAGGATGACGACATGGGCTTCGGTCTCTTCGATTAAGCTGCTGGCTCCGTCACATGTGCAGAGTTCAATGACTACGCTTTCCACTCGTACTTATCAACACATACGATGTCTTTTACTACACCACCAGCACCGTCAACCACAACAACAAACAGATGCAACGTGGCAAATTATTGTCGCGGTTTGACAAACCCAATGACAAGTTGCCATGGATTCAGATGTGGTTTATTAGCCACAGCCAATCCTTAATCGTCAAGACGATTTGAAAAGTGTAACTAAAAGTTCTTTACGAGTAAAGTCGTAGTTCAATGATATTACATTTATTGTTTTTATTGGGGAATCCTAAAAATTGCCAACAAGCTTTGGTGGGTAGCAGTGCTTTCAACTGCAAAATGCTATTTTATCCACTTTGTTTATTCCCACCTGCCTTGTCTAAGACTGCAGTTTATTGCTTTTGTTGTTGCTTTTCGTCTTTGCCATTGGTTCTTGTTTCAAAATCATAACTTTTTTATTGGACCAATTCCATGCAAATTGGGTAGCAACGGATCGCTTGTTTTATCGTGTTTTTATACCCTGTAACAAAAAATGGTAAAGGGTATATTAAAGTTGTGCAAATGTATGTAAATGTAACAGGCAGAAGGAGGCGAAAGTAAAGTATATATATTCTTGATCGGCGTCGAAGGACGAGTCGATCTAGCCATGTCCGTCTGTCCGTATGAACGCACGGATCTCGGAAACGGTTGGACCTACAATTACCAACCTATAACATATAGCTGCCATAGGAACGATCGGCCGAAAAATAACATTTACTGAGAAAAACTTTTTTATTTATAAAGATATCGTTGCCAAATTTTGGATTTGACAGTTTTAAGCAATATCCAATCATATTCATGAATATGATAAATATCGGTTTACTTTGGATTGGGTACAGGGTTTTATATAGTCGGTTAGCCCTGCCTTTCTAGTTTTTGCTGCTGTTGTCCTGAAGGAGGTGGAGTTGGATTGCGCCTACATTAGAGCAACATACGCCAGGCTGTGCTGCAGGATTAGTTAGTTAGTTGTACTGGCCGGCATGAGCCACGTATGGAGACTAAATAGGTCCTTAGCTAAGCCTGTTGGAGCTCGTTCCTCATAGTTGAGTCGATTGGTATATTGAGTGTATCTTTGTACATCTCGCCAATTTGAGCATATCCTTCACAACACTTTCAGCACTATTTTTATACTCAATTTTCGCAACAGTGTGTTTTGTTCACTCATTGCAGATCTCTTTCGAGACAACCATAGGTTGACGATGACTGCAAGAAGTCGACTTCCTAAACGCAAAGAATATGAAAACTAGAAGAAGAATATGATACGTGGATAGAGAAATCAGTACCAGAGAACTGTATTATGTATGCATTTTTTATGTATGCTCATTCATCGACTATGATTTTGTAAGACGCATTTTTTCATTCAGTAAAATAGAACGAACATTAGCGACTTGTGAGCGAAATGAACATTTAGTTGCAAGTAATGGCCTTTCGATGCTGATCAAGAATATATATACATTGTGGGGTCTGCCACACCTACTTCTGCCCATTACATACATTTGCACAACTTTAATATATCCTTTACCATTTTTTGGTACAGGGTATAAAAACGATAATATATTTTCGCAATATTTGTGCATCATTTAGATCGTCCAAACATGCGGAATCGTGAAATAGTCACAAAACAACAACAATATGACGTATGCATCATACAATCAACTCGACTGATCGTTGTTCAGTTAATTTAAATCGAACAAAAATCATATCACCCTGAATGAATAAAACACAAAGTGCACATATACAAAGTGAATAAAACACAAAACTCAAAATCAAGATTAAATCGAAAACAAACCAAGCATGTGAATCAACAAACATGAAAATAAAATGTCACATAACATTGCCAGCGAATGTCAAGCCTATTCGTGATTCATCGTTAAATACTCGTGAATACTCACAAGTAGTTCATGAGTGGCTTGTGAGCTTGTGACATGCCCTGGTTGAATTTATACGAAAGTTAGTTAAATTCTAGATCTTTCGATTAATTTCGTCATATGATGGTCATTTGGGTACAATCGTGTGTAGGGCCTTTTGTCTGTATGTAGGCATATGGTATGAGGGTTGAAATGCAAGGCAAGCATATGTTACCAAAAAATGGTAACGGTTAGACCTACAATCACCAAATTTGGCTGCCATACGAACGATCGGGTGAAAATCCACATTTACTAACAAAAACCGCTTGGTTTCTCAAGATAGCTTCACCAAATTTTGGATTTAATAGTTTTAGCTAATGTCTAATTACATATCTTAATATTATACATATCGGTGTATTATATCATTTAGCTGCCATAGAAACGATCGGCCGAAAAACAACATTTACTGAAAAACACTTTTTTGTTTATTAAGATATTGTTACTGGATTTAATGATTTTAAGTTATATCCAATCATACTCCCTAATATGATAAATATTGGCTTACTATAACATATAGCTGCCATAGGAACAATCGGCCGAAAAATGGCTTTTACTAAAAAAAAAATTTTTTTTCTTGAGATGTTCTTACATAATGAATACAAAATATTAAATCAACAAAAATATATATTCAGTTTTGGATTGGGTACAGGGTTATCTTTAATCGGTTACGCCCGACTATAGCCCTGCCTTTCTAGTTTACATTTGAAATGTAGAATCGATGCACTTGTTGCTAATTATGGATTTTTTTGGTTTTTATGGTTTTGGTTGTCTACGCACTTGCGCAGGGAACGCACAGCGTACCTTAGCCGGTAATTTGATAAGTGATAAGAGTGCTCCAAAAACTGTTGACAATATTATATTTCTAAATTCTATACTAAAAAGAAACTAAATCAAAAACTAATTTTAACTGAAAATTAATTCCATTGTTGCATTTCTTAATTAATTTAATTTTTTGCCTTACTTAATTTACTTGTTACATTATATTGAAAGAAAGTAATTAAATTACCTATAATGTTTAAATATTTTAAAATTCTGTAATAAAAAGAAACTAACCATGTACAGTAGTTTCATTTATACATTATTTTATTCCATGCATCAGAGCAAGTGGCTTGCGACTCCATGAGTGGCTTGCGCATGTTCACGGAATACTTTTCTACTCGTATGATTCACACTTGTGAATACATGCTACTTACATTCGTGGGTGTCACACTTACACTTCCGTTTGAGTATGCTACTAATAAATGTTTAGTGTGAGTGTTTGGATTTATCGTGATTTGTATTTTTGTTTTTTGTTTGCTGCCTACGAGTTGAAAGCTGAGTGATGAGCTTGTGAAGTAGGAGACTGGCTGATACAGACTGTGAGTGATTGAGTGAGTGGGTCTGAGCTTTTGCTGAAGAATATCATTCATATTTCGAGTCTTCGTCGTCTCTGATAGTCTAACAGCGTTGTGTATGCTGTGCTCTCTCATACTAATTTACCATCTATAAAACAGAGAAGATATTTATTACAGCTTCTGGCGCAGAAACTATACTTATATTAGTCTCACTGCCTCTTATGAGAAAATCGCCATCGTGTCTGTGCTGACTAAGCACGGTATCGCATAGACTTCGCGTAATGGCGCCGTAATACCATGACTTGCCGGCCAAGTTCGGGCGGTCCATGAGGCGCTGATTGCTGTGCCGCCTTGTCATCGGGTCGACGTTCAATCGAATCGCTGGCTGTCATTGCTGCCATTGTTACCAACGCCGGTAACGCCGTCACACCCCACAGCTACGCCACCACCACCACCGCCGCTGCTGCTATTGTTGCGATGCGGTGTGGCCAAGTAGTCATTCAATTCTTTCGTAGATGATTGCGTGGAACTAAACCGACTCGCCCTTGGTTGTTGCGTGCTTTGTACCGATCTGTATCGGAAGCGGGACGATAGATCATCTCGAGGCGATCACCCTTCTCAAATGACTGCTGCTGATCGTTCGATGTAAAGATGTATAGCGCCACCTAGCATCGCATATTTGGAACACAAATTGTGTTAGATCTGCTTATTGACATCTGAAGGTCAAAGAGTCACTTACGTCTATGTCCAGCCGATTTTCCGCCATCGCTTATGTGTGTATCTCGCCCTCATTATCACAATCTTCGGTTGTGTAGTTGCTGGAAAAGACTTAGAATTCCCAGCTCAAATCGATGAACGTACTTCTCCCCGCGTTTTGCATCTACAAAAAAGTGAAGCGAGCGCTAAAAACCCCGAGTTTTCTTTTTGACTTCAAACTTTCCCGCAATGCGTTGAGCATCAGGCTTAATGGTTACTTAAAACGAAGCGTTTTGGCCTCATAGGCAGCTTGTAGCGATTGCTTTGCTAGGGTGACTGTTTTGTTTTCTGCTTCTCTTTGTGCTACTTTAGCTAATGACGTAAGCACGTCAACATTGTTGCCACTGCAGCCGTTGTTGCAAATTAGTTGTTGTTTTACTTTGTGTATGTATGTTTGTACATGTATCTATCAGATTGTAAAGACGCACTTGGATCTGGAGCCAGTGCAGCGTCATCGTTAAAACTTTATAATTTGCTAAAAATTGATGTTGAAGAAATTTGCAAAACAAAAACATACGAAGAGCAAGAAACTTTTCCACCCAAAAACTAAAAACAAAAATGCAAAAAAAGAAAGAAGTAGGAATTAAAGGCAACAAAACAAGAAAACAACTCAAGAGAGGGACCTATAGGAGCGTCTTCAAGTTTTTAAAATGTGCACTTTCGGTACTTTGTTTTGCTTGCTTTCATTGACGTTGCTGATGCTGCCTTCGTTGAATTGCCAACGCTGGTGGCCCTAGCACCACCAGCGGCAAAATCAGCAGCAGCCGAAACAACAACAAAAACAACACGCACAAGTGCAACACAAGCATTTGGTGTGCAAAGTCCATTGCGATTATATAGACCAGCAGCATATGCAAGCGGGCGCCCTCTGGACGATGTCAGCGATGAGCATCACTACGACGGCGAAGACGAGTGAAGACCGTGCGATGGCATTCCCTTAGTGCGCGCCCCTAAAAGTTCGCTACAAAAGTTTAGCAATTGTTAGGTCCGGCCAAAGCAGACGGCAGACGGCAGTCGTCGTTGACGGCAGACAGTCATTCGATCCGTGCCATGTCGCTTCGTGCTTCCTCTTTTCCTATTGTTGTCGTTGTCGTTGTTGCTGTTGTCGTCGTCATCGTCGCAGTCGTTGTCTCTCGTGCATACTGTGAACCGTTTAGGCCAGGCGCAAGTCGTTGTTGCTGCTCGCCGCTGCGTGTAGGCCCGCGCCGGCTGCCCTGCTGTCGTATGCTGTTCCTCATATATTTACAAAGTAATTACTTGTGATAAAATGAATTTCACAAGATGAGAAAAGTTAAAATTTTTTTCTTTCCTTGACGCAGTTTTCTTTTTTTTCGAATCGCTTTTTTTACACTGTTCTTTTTGCATTTATTTTTGTGTATTTCTTGCGTATTTTAGTTTGGCTCTTGCACGACGACGCTCATAAAAATTCAATTTGTCTTGACAAAATACGCAAGAAATTAAGAATGTGCACAAAAGTATGAAAACGCAAAAACTTTACTTCGACCATTACCGTTTTTTGTCTGCTTTGTGTTTTTTTTCTTCGCAAGGCCAGAAAAAGAATGCTCCATTGAACAACAGGTCCAACAACATTCTCAACAGCTCGAACGAAACGCTTCGCAAAGTCTAAATAAGATGAAAATTGTGCTAAGGCAGTCCTAAGAACAGCAGCCACCAGTCACGGGTCACCTGTGCATTCGTGTTCAGTACGTGCCTTGTCCATGGAAGTGCATGTGTGTGTGCACATGCACTCACTTACACATGCATGTATGCATGTATGCATGTGTGTGAGTGGATGCCTTCGGCCTGTGCTGGAACGCTCGGCGCCTAATTGAACACTGCATACGTAATATTATATTGTGCTTATATTACGACGAACAACGATTGCGTAATTGCTAAACAATTTGATTTGAGCAAATGCGTAAATTAATAAGAAAATTGCATAAATTTTGCTGATGGCATATTAACATGGAAATTTTGCGCCAATTGACATTTTAAATGGCAAATGGCAGCACACTGCTGCGAAAGCATTTAGGGGCAGGGGCTGCCCTGTAATGAGTCAGTAACTGACTGACTGAGTGACTGCCCGACCCACTGAGTCAGTTAGCCAGCAATCATGGAAGCCAGCGAGCATGCCATGCTCAGCAGCAAGCAAATCAAAATGCGATTGGCAAAATGATTTGCTTCAATTTTTGTGATGCGAATAACAAATGAAGTTATAGTGTGCTACAGTGAAGCCTGATATTATTGCTTCAAAACGGACCTACTATCGAAGCATGCATGGAAGCCTTATTATCTTTTAAGCTGCGCGCAACCCTCTCCTTGCACGGTGTCACACACTGCACATGAATCAGAAGAATCTCGCTGGGATCTAGAAAAGCAGCTGCGAGGGGAATAGAACATGTCATAGATCAGAAGCCCACCATAACTGCTGTGGAAAATGTTTGTAATTTGCAACTAATCAATAATTATTGATGAGAAGGAGCGAAAAATGAAGAAGAAGCAGAATTTTGCATATATCAGTTGCAGCCACATACCAAGGGAGCACACACGATTTTATTCACCGTAACTTTCTCGCAATTTCGAATAGAGTCGTTCTAATTATCCTTAAATAATTCAAATCCTCCGGAATTCAGAAGTGGCAGCTATAATCTTAGAATTCGTCACCAGCTACATGAACATGGAAGCTACCTTGTTGAGTGGGACCACAATCAAGGCTTGCATAGATGAGCCAAGCGTGTGTGTGCTTAAGTTTTTCGCTTCATGAATTTGTTGCCCAGTCTCTCAGAGCCAGGCAGCTCTTAAATAGTGTGCAGAGTAGGGGCCACACTGATGTATGCTGCCCCAAAGGAGAATGGAAATAGCTGCCGTTACTGTTGAGCTGCAGTAACTGCTCACACCTGCGATGTTCACGATTCACTTGTTTCGTTTTTCTGCGCTCAAGGAGCCTGCATTTAATGCGATTGTGTTCGCAGCAAGGAATAAACAGGAAATGCATTTTGATGCTCATATCTTTTTTTCTTTAAAATTTAATTGTTCACTGGATTACTGCCACTTCCTGGAACACGCACCCAACTCTTAGATACACACAAAGCCAAGTGTTTTTTTGTGATGTGGACAGCGCACACTTCATTAACCACATCATGGTTTTTACTTTTTTCTGATATTCCTTAGTTGTTGTTTTGGCTTATTCCTTATGTGAGTGTGGCAAAGTCTTAGCTATGCGAATTAAGTGACCTAAATGACTCGCTGAGCATTCACTGTATAAATAAATCTGTTTTTGCGCCAAAGACGCTTAAGCAACCAACTTTGAATAATGACCGGCAGAACTAGGAGTCACTGTACTAATATCTACTGGCATGCGATGAATTGAATAAAAACAAGAGCGATTGCAAAAAATAACAACAACAACAACAAAAACAACAACCAGAACAAAAACAATAGCAAAATGAATACGTTTAGTTATGCTCGCTTCAACAAACATATGTAGAACAGAACAGAGCAGAACAGCAGCATCCTTGATAGATACTCACTCGCAGATAGACGCAAATACTCGGAGCGATACGAGAATAAACGTACACATATCAGCAATGCATATAAAATGTTTGTCTGCATGCATATTTCTATGTGATTTGATTGCCATCCATACGTACATGCTCACATACAAATTCACACACATACGGTTATATGTGTGAGTGTGTTATATTTATATGTGCACATATGTCCATGCGCTGATATTGAGTCCAGCCATGCCGTTCCTGCTGCTGGTGCCCCTCGTGCCACCCATAACAAAATGACAATCAGCTCATGGAAATCAGTTGCGCAAATTTTGTTAGCAGCTGGAGCACAAAAATTGTTGCTGTTGATTCTGATAACTTGAAATCTATTTTCTGATTGACATGCAATACATTTGAAACAAAGCAAAAATTGGAATTATTTTCGATTTTCTTGCGTTTTCCATTTATTGCTTTTATTTTCGTGGCCCAGCATAACCCATAAAACAATTGAACCTCGTCGCGCGTATGGGTCCTGCAAAGCACCAAACGCTTCGCCAGGTTAGCCCCCTAAGCGGCAGCGAAGATTGCTTTGCCAAGTCAAAATTAGATTAACTTAAAATTTGTTTCGGCAGGAGCGAGAAGAAGAAGAAGAAAATTGCCTATTAATGCTACCAATAAGCATTTTCGTTGATGCTTACTTGGCAGCCATGTTCCAACTGCCTCTATGCGAGTGTTAAAATCGAAATAAAACAGAGCCAAAAGAGCAAGCAAAAAAATTAAAAAAAAAAAAAATGAAACAAATACATAAATAAAACAAATAATGAAAAGAACTTGCGCATCATGCGCAGCCAACTTAACTTTGCGCAATCATGAGCTTGTGGTTTTTTCGCTCGGACGCTTCATTTGTAACCATTCACACTTGCACAGGCGAAAGCAGAAACAAAATCTGCACATTAACAATTCCAATGCGATTATTTGGGGCACAAACTTGTTCGGACCCTATATAGCAAACACAATTCATGGTGGGGGCAGCTCCAGTGAAACTGCCATTAGCAAAAACTGAAACAATCATTATTCTCATTAGGCGCAGCCAACTTAACACTACGCAGTCATGCTCTAAAGCGCCGTGGGGTGACCGTAAATTGTGCATAAATAATTGCCACGCCTGCTCAGCTGCAAATTACTCTAAAATGAGCATGCGAAAAGTCCGCACAAGCGTTTTCACAATGAGAAGAATTACAAAATTTGAAACTGCCAGAATTCAGTAAACTCATTGAAGAAAATGCTTCCAGCGTCAGGTTAAAAACAATTTGTTGGAGTTTGGGGTTCGGAAGAGTTTTCTCTTGTTAATCGGATATTACCCTGGACCTTAACTTAAATGTTCATAGGAATTCCACGAAACACACTTGCGATTGTTATATCAAAATGCCTTGCAAATAACTTATTTTTATTGCATACTTCAAGGTACCGTTTTATGAGAATTATCGGATAAACGGCACAAACATTGCCGATTTGGCCGAACATAACTAAAAACTGGCTAACAGACAAAGTTAGCATGTGCACAAAGTTAGGTGACAATCGATCGGTTTTGTATGCATTTAGATTTACTTAAAACTGAATAAATTTTGCTTTTTGATTCTTAAGTCGGGTATGACTTGCATCCACTCGAGCAAAATAATTGGAAACAACTGAAGTTCCAAACCATTCTAGACAAAAAGTATTATGTCGCGTGTTAAGATTCCAGTTTTTTTACCGCTAGCAAAAAGGATAGAACGGTATGTGTTTAGGAAAAGAAAAGAAAAATAATTCTAAATAAGTTTTGAAATTCTTAGTTGTAAGGAAACGGCTGCTAATCGATTTATTGCATGGATTAGAAATTAAGTTTACACTTTTAAATATGTTTATAGCAAATTGCTAATTTGAAGTCTGGTATGGGAGTGTCTGGTTATCCATCTTTATTTTATGTGTTATCCCAGAACGCTTCCCAATATGCAAGCCTCAGTTAGTGCAAGCTACGTGCCACACAAGAGCGAATGAATGAGCAAATCAACCGTCGATGGAGAGGGACTGACGGTGCACTTCGCAAACCTTCCGTAAGTATAATCAGGTGCAGTCAGATCTAAGACACATGCGGAAGACGTAACACTACCTACCTAACAATACAAGGCCATTGCACCAATCAGAGTAGGGTGGAAGATTCGGGAGGGGCACTATGCCCCCAAGTGGAGTAGTACGGGAAGAATTCACGGAAGAATTCATAACGGATGAATTCACATACATTTTGAGCAAGTGTGGGTCTGATTTTGAATTGCGAAACATTTGAATGCAAATTAATTAATTGATTAAATGTGATAAACGGCCGCATGACAGCACATACACAGTGAGAATATTCCGAGCTGCGCTTCGTTATGCGCTGACAGCGTTTCCATTCACGTCATGTGCAACGACAACAACTCCATTCAGCATTCGGGGGTGAGCGATTATTGTTGAATAAGTCATGTAGCTTTTGAGTTATTTTTGTTTTTGTTTTTGTTTTTAACATTTTGCATTGTTGATTTTTAATCTGCATCATTGTCCATCATCGTCGTGAACATTTAAATTGGCTGATTTGCATTTGATGTTTTTGTCTTAGTTTGCTGCTGGGATTCTACATAGTTGTTGTTGTTGGCGTTGCCGGTTACATTTGTTGTTGTCGTTTCGACAATTCCTTGTTAATTTCATTTTTGAGCAAAACAATTTCATTTGCGCAGTTGCCAGGACGCAAACCTTTCGCCCAATCTATGTTCAACGTTCAAAGGCAGACAACAAACACTTCAAAAACATTTATTATATTGTGTAGAGCAAGCATCCACATCCAATCCCACACTGCAACACACACACAGACACACACACAGATACACACGCATACATATAGCCACAGCTATTCGAAGTTGTATTCACATTTTGGGCAAAAATCCTAAATTGTGCATTCATTGCATTTGCATTTTACAAGTAAATCCCTGTCTGCCAATCTAATGCACGCTGCGCACTGTGCATAAAGGCATTGCTGCTGCGTCACGCTGCATGGCTCCACCTGCCCGCCCCTGCGCCACACTGCGCCGCACTGCGCTGCTGCAGTGTTGCCATGCCATGATCTTTTGCGCTTTATCACTATCGCACAATCTCTCGTTTGCTCCCAGCAGATAGACTTGAATAGCCAGGGCGCAGTTGGGGCTGGTGCCGCTTCTGCTGGCTGCCGCACGCTGCTGCTGTTGGTGTTGCTGTTGGCTGTCCTGTTGAAATGGCAGCGCCTTTGTGTGAAACACCATCGAGCCAGAAGGAGAGGAGGGAGAGAACTCGGCAGAAAAACACAAGCGGGGTCTACACTTTTTTGTTTCAAAAGTTTGCAACTTCAACTTTGAACTAACACGAACACAACAAAAACAAAAAGCAAACAAAAAGAAGCAGAAGCAATAAAAATAAAAAGAGGAAGCAAAGGACGAAGGAATTACACAAAAACACAGAAAAAAAACCTGTAAGGCAAAACTTGCAAAAATCACGGAATCAAATTCGGCTCATGCCCATGATGCATTTGCTGTTTGTGCGTTGCTTGCTCTGGAGCTGCCATGAATATTTTTTTTGGCCAAAGTTGTAGCTCCTGCTTCTGCTCCTGCTGCTGCTTTTGCTGCTGGTGGCCACTTGAATTGCTTTTTGCGCGCATGCATAGATAAATACTGGCACACACGCATGCAGGCGGGAGCGGCCGAACAGCCGAACAGTCGAGCGCAGCAGGGCAGTAGGCAGGGCGAGAGGGCGGCGGGAGGCAGGGCACTTTGGCACATGACACAAAGGCAGCATTGACGTGCGGAGCTTTTCTCTGTGCGTAAATGTGAAATTTTTGAAAACCACAAACTGCTGCGTTTCGATTTGGCTAACGATATCCTCCCCTCTTCCTCTCTTACCCACTTTACCCACCCGCCCACGCTCTCATGGTCTCGCACGTTTTTTTTCTCTTCCATCGCATGCCTGTCGACTTTTATTTATTTCGTGAGGCCAAAACGCACAATAAGCATGTTAATGGCGACAAGAACAACAACTACTACAACAACAAAAATAACAAGAACAGCAGGAACCAGAGGCACAGTCGAACGCTTGGCCACGTCACAAACAGAAATCGAATAAGGACGAAGTCGTCTCGTTGCCTGGCTTAAGGTGCAACCGTTGCCAGAGCATCGGCAAGCGGCAGACTCCCAGCAGCAGCATTGGCACCACTGGCAGCACTGGCAGCGCTGGCAGCAGCATCACCTGCTGTATACACATATCACGCACACAAACGAAGTGTGACGCCCTGTCAAAGAAGCGTGTTTTGTTTGTTTGTTGTTGTTGTTGTTGCCGTTATTGCTCAGGCTGTCAATGTTAATGCGTTTGTTTGCTGGTTTCTTTGTTTGTTTGTAGGAGTATTTACAACATTACTGTGTCGACGACGACGAAGCTGGCCATGTCGACTTCGTTGCCGGCGCCGGTGCCGATGCCGACCATGCGGCGCCGCCCACTGCCGCCTACTTTGCGCTTACGCTCTTTATCACGTGTCAGTAGCAGTTTTGACTTTGAGTTTTCAAGCTGCTGTCGCTGCTGCTGCCATTGCCTTTGTTATTGCTGTTGCTGTTGTTGTTGTTGCTGCTGCTGCTGTTGCTGCTGTTGGCATTGTTTTGTATTTTGGCGTTCAGAGGGTCTCAACGAGGCGCAGGCACAGTGGGCCGCGTATGCCAAAGAATCTAAAGAGAATGCGGACACCTTGCGCCAAGTGCGTTAATTGTCGTGTTCTGGCTGTTGTTGTTGTTGTTGTTGTTGCTGTTATTGGAATTGGCTGTGAGCACACGGTGCGGTGCCCAACGTTTAGCATATTTACGGCCATGTGACGCTTACACTTGGGCTTATGTTTATGCTTACGTTTACGCTGACGGTTACGTTTATGGTTACGGTTACGGTTACGCTTGCACTGGCTGACCTCTTGAACCAATACATTAGCAAAACAAAAACTGAGTGAACCATGCCGTCAGCAGGCGAGGCATCAACACGCGCGCACTCCCACACGCCTTCCCCTCCCCTCACATTCAAACCTGCACACTCTCGCACTCGCACCCACACTCACCTTCGCAATCGCACAATCGCTCAGAGCTGGCAGAGCATAAGCACCTACGTCGTAGGAGGCAGCATCAGCAGCACCAGCAGCAGCACCAGCACCAGCAGCAGCAACGTCAGCGACAGTCGCCCACTGGCGGCGTCTGTTGCCTTTTCTGTCATTGAGGTGCAAAGTTTACCTCATTAATTCATTAATCAATGTGCGTCTGCTTTGTTTTGGCACTTTTGGCGGGCAGCACCTGTAAATAATGGCCTTTGTTTTCGACTCAGCTCGGCTCTGCCGCTGTAACTGGGCACGGCTTAGGTGCACCCGGCACCCGGCACACGGCATACGGCATGCGGCATGCGGCGCAGGGGCATAAATCCGCTTACGCTACGCTGAGCAATACACGCAACATGCGTGTGCAATGCGTTTGATGTCCTGACTGTCATCCGCTCGTTGCGCCCCAACTCAACTCACCTCAGCTCAGCTCAGCTCTGCTCACCTGCTCACCCGCTCACCCGCTCACCTGCTGCTGCTGTTGCCTGCTCCACTGGCTAAAATGAAGATTTATACGTCTTGCATGCGTATGAGAAATGAGTGCCGGCGAGCATTGTGCCAGCGTATGTGAGTGCGTGGTGGGCATGATGGTTGTGGTGGGTGTGGCGGGTATGGTGAGTGTGTGCATGTGTGCGAGCGAGCGAGAGAGCATTAATTATGCTGAAGCTACTTTCGTCAATCATTTGGCGTAACTTTAATTTCTTTATTTCTGTATTTCAGCACGGACCCGGTGTGAGCGTATGCGTGAGATGGCGCAAGTGTATGTGCGTTTGCGTGTGTGTGTGTGTGTGTGTGTGTGTGTGTTTCCCCTTTCGCACTCTTGCCGAAAATTTATGCAACTCACTTCCGCACGTTGCGCTGCGTTACGTTGCCGCACTTCCGCAAATACCGAAAAAGCTATTTAGCTGAACACCGAAACGAAAACTTCATTTCCTTTTTTTGGGCAAACATATGCCACAGATCATTAAGTTTCTGCAATGTTTCGGGTTTCCCAGCAAACGCCAACGACAACAACAACACCATCTCCGCCATCGATGCCCTCCCCCATGACATACACTTCCACGCAACGCTGGCGTACTAAAAATGTTCCAAGTATGCTAACTTACACTGACGTGGCTATTTTGCTATTATATGCCTTTTGTGGTTGTTGTTGTTGTTGCTGTCTTTACTTAAACTTGCGCTTGTGTGTATGGGATTTAGTTTTTTGGGTTTCGGTTTTTTTGGATTGCTGTTGCTGCTGCTGCTGTTGTTATTATTGTTGTTGTTGCTTCAGTCTTAGATGTAGATAAACTGCAATTTCGTCGAGCATCGAAACACCTGCTGCGAGTATTTCAGGGCGCTTAACTTTAACTACCCGACGTATGTATGCGAATGCACATGCATGTGTGTGTGTATGTGTGCCTGCGTGAGCAACATGGTACAGAAGTGGCATGCATGGACTGGCGCTGCACTTGCTGCAGAACGGAACGGAATGCCAGCAGGCGGCCTCGATGCTAGTTGTCGGAGTACTTGGGGTCTGCACTGTACTGCATAGTAAGTCTAATGTTTGCATGTTTCAAATATACAGATTGGCGCAGCGTAAGTGCAGACACGCAAGTGTCCCAGCCCCAGGCTGGCGTCTGCAGGCTCCTAAGTTCACCTGGGCTGAGGCTTGTGTAGGGTATGCAGTGCATATGCGGCTGCAGCTGCTGTGGCTGCCGCTCCTAAGCTGTGCTGTGCTGTGCTGTGCTGTGGCTGCTGTGAGAGTGTCTTAAAATCATTTATTGTAGAATTATGCATATTTTTATTACGCTCAGCTGCATAAATTCTGCATTATTCAAAAGTTTATGTCCAAAAAGTCGTTAAAAACTTTCAGGTGATTGCTAGTGTCTGATCATTAGTTCGTGTAAAGACTTAAGGATTTTTCCTCTGCTTTTCCAAATAAAGGCTCCGACTTCCGCTTAGGCGGAGCAGGAATGCACTTAAAAGTCATGTCTGCACCTAAATGTGCAACGTTGGCGAAACCTGATGTTTTTGATCATTTTTGCCCACTGCACTGTGGAGTAAACCGGTTAAGCTGCTGCATTTCCATTTTTATGCACTTACAACTAATGCTCCAAAGGCAGCCGCTTGCGATGATGGTTTGCTAAGCTGCATCTAAGCAGGACCTTGCAATCTGCGCACACATTCACATTAAAAAATATTATGATTTTATTTTTACATATAAAATTTACATAGGGAAAGCATAGACATACATATGCTTTAGTCGTGATATCAAATCTTCCACTCTACCACATGTATGTGACATGTAGCATAAAAAAGAGACATTGAACTCGAAGTTGCAGTAAAATATTTGGATTTCTTTTTTAAATAAACATAGTGTACTATAATAAATAAATATAATACTCAATTTCTATAATAAATCTGCAGACACTTTAAATGAATCTTGACATAGGATATTTTTTGTCCCGCAAAATATGAACGAAAAGAAAGAAAAATATTATAGCTAATTTACTGATAACTTACTAAAAACTAATCTGCTGCGCGTACGTAGAAGCGGGCCAGATACGATCATTTCTAATAGTTTAGGTTTGTGCTTTGACGGCATATTTTTTTTTTTTTTTGATAAATTTTTTTTTTACATTAACTTAAATACAAACAAAACAAATCATTACACATTGCACCTAGTTGACTTGCACTAACAAACAATTTTCTTATGGACAAATATGATTAATTGAATTCATTTACAAGTTATAAATAAATTATTAATTTAATTTAAATGACTAAATGACTATGAGGTAACTATGTCGCAAGGCTTAGTTCGCTTTAGGCGACGTAAAAGCCCTTCTGTGAGGTTTAGCCTCGATGCTTCTAGATTTACATGCGCTGTAAGACGAGAGTTATGTGCCTTTGCCGCTATTTTTATCTGATCTGCTACCATGTTAATTCCAAGGTCTCGGTGAAGATCGCTGTTTCGTATATACCATGGGGCATCTACAATGTTTCGTAGAACATTGTTTTGAAGTTGTTGGATCAATTGGACATTGCTGCTGGACGTACAGCCCCAGAGTTGGGCCTCATATGTCCAGACAGGTTTGAGAATTTGTTTGTAGACCATAAGCTTGTTTGATATTGATAACCTAGATCGCCGACCTAGGAGCCATTTCATAGTCTTGAATTTTAGGTTAAGCTCGTCTCTTTTTTTGAGGACATGCTCCTTCCATCGTAATTTGGCATCCAGTGTCATGCCCAAGTATTTGGCGGTGTTAGCATGTGGTATCTGTGTACCATCGATGTAGAGTGGGAGGTATCGTATGGTTTTGTTGGTAAAATCAACGTGGACAGATTTTGTTTGGTTCAGCTTTATCTTCCATTTCGCGGCCCATAGTGCCACTATATTG
The DNA here is from genome assembly GCA_037044495.1 of Stegana nigrithorax. Taxonomy (NCBI): domain Eukaryota; kingdom Metazoa; phylum Arthropoda; class Insecta; order Diptera; family Drosophilidae; genus Stegana; species Stegana nigrithorax. The sequence continues at coordinate 149,046 of JBAMBQ010003786.1, forward strand.
ATTGCCTTGCAGGCATCTTGTGGATTCTTTTTCCTTTTTCCCACAGCCAGAAGGGCTCAGCGAATGTGCGATTTTAACTTCTTCAACTGAAGGGATATCGTGGGTGTATAGCAGGTACAATAACGGACCTAGAATACTACCCTGGGGTACTCCGGCTTGGATGAGTCTAAGGTTAGAGTAATAGTCTCCCTCTTTTACTCGAAAGTATCTTTCTTTAAGATAGGATTGGATGATGCAGTAATATTCAGATGGCAATATAGATTTTATTTTAAACAGCAGGCCGTCGTGCCAAACTTTGTCGAAAGCTTGCGATACGTCTAGAAATACCGCTGAGCAGACATTTTTCTCTTCAAGTGATTCCTCGATGACATTTGTTATTCGGTGGATTTGGTCGATTGTTGAATGTTTTGTTCGAAAACCAAATTGATGGTGAGGCACAATACCTTTGTTTTCTATTATTGGTGATACCCGCTTAATAAATATTTTTTCGAAGATTTTGGACAGTAGCGGGAGTAGTGATATCGGTCGATATAGGTGATCTCGTGAGCAGGTTTTGACCCGGTTTTAGAATAGTGATAATATCAGAAACCTTCCAGATCGATGGTACGTGCTTCAGTTTTAGTGCAGCATTAATTAGTTGAGTTAGTTTCGATATGCTTACTAACGACAACTGGCGGAGTAATTCTGTTGTTATCAGGTCGAATCCTAGTGCTTTTCTCGGTTTCAGGTCTTTGTTGATGACTTCTATTATCTCAAGCTCAGTTGTTGGTGGTAAATCTGAACTTGTCGGAGTGTGAGAGTTGTTAGGGATAAGCCCATTAGACTCATTGTCTTGATCAAATACGTCAGAGAAGTAGTCAGCAAGCACTTCAGCCTTTTCCTTGTCACTTCTGGCCCAATTTCCATCGAGTTTCTTTATTGGTGTTCGTTGAACTATCGGTCTTTTAAAGTTTTTCGTGCATTTCCATAAAGAGTAATTCGTATTGCGGTCATAGGAAAGCCCATTTATATATGAATTGAATATATCGTTCTTGAATTTTCGAGTTTCTGAGTTTATCCTATTGGTCAAGTAGTTTATTTCGGACTTTATTAATGGAAACCTGGAGTATTGCCATTTTTTTCGAAGTTTGTTTTTTACCGAGATGAGGTATATAATTTCTCTTGGGTAGTTTTGCCCGTTATGATTTCTGTGATTTTTCAGGACGGGGGTGCTGCGCCAGGCGGCTTGTTGTAACGTCTGGGTAAAATGCATCAACTCGTTTTCCAGCAGTTCTTCAGTTGTTATTTGTTTTGTAAGGTCCAAGTTGTCATCAGTGATGTGACGGAATTTGTGCCAATTCGTCAATTTGTTGCAGAGAAATGGAGCGGATTGCTTTTCAGTGGGCGATTCGAATATTGTAAGGTAAATGGGTGAATGGTCGGAATTGAGTTCCAAGCCTCCTTCGATCAGCGTTTTGTTTATGGAAACATGTTTAGCAATAAAGAAGTCAATTAGATCTGGAGTTTTGGTTACGTCGGTTGGCCAATAGGTCGGCTTTCCGGAAGAAAGGTATGAGCAACCTGATTCAGAAATAGCTTGCATTAATTCTCTGCCTTTGGAAGACGTGAGTCTTGAACCCCAATTGATGTGTTTGGCGTTAAAGTCTCCACCCATGATAAACCGGTTTTGACGGCATATGACGTGTGCGCGTTTAATTGTTGCTTAGATCGCCTAATGGTGAATTAAGGCGTGTTACATGTATCTCGACCATGTGCTTCATTGGAAGGATTATTTGTGTATCCATTCTTTCCATTCAACTGAGTAGCCATTCGTACTGTTTATTTGTCTTGCATGGGCAATTTGATGTTTTGTTTATTTTTTATTTTTATTTTTTCTTCTTTTGTCCTGAAAACCCTAAATTTCTTCTTCATTTATATTTTTTGTTCAAAAAATAAAACGCATATTTGCTGCTTGTTCCGATTAAGTCTCCCTCTTCTATCAGCAAACAGATCCTGAAGAAAACATACGAGTTCTTATTTATTTCACATTCTGACCTTCATATTTTCACATAAAAAATCATTCGTAGTAATAAAAGTACAAAATTGCCAAATGGTTCAGTTTATAAATTTTGCAGTTTAATGTAATACAATAAATAAAACTTATTTGTTATCAATTCGATACAGGAATCATTTCAATTTTTTATATCAGGAAACAGGAAAAGTCCCAGAAATCATTTTCAGCTTGTTGTCCTTTGTACACATGACAGCGGAAAAGAAGAAAGATATGAAAGAATGCGCTAACACAAGCCTTAGGACAACTTAGGACAACTCAGACTTGATGTTCTCGTGGCTCCTTAGCCATGCAATATCATATTTAACGGACTTATCTGTGCTGCTTTAAAAAGCCATAGGGCTCTTTAAACAGACAATTTTTAGTTCAGCTGCTGCAAACTCTCTTGGCCCACTCGCGAGTTGGCCGGAGTGTTCTCTCTGCCTACTGTAATAGCCAATGTCTTGTGTACGTGGAACAGGTAAGAAGCACTGGGCTGGGATTTTTTTGATAGATTGTTGTTTATTACAAATCGTCTGTCAAGTCAATTAGATTAAAGAATTGCCGTTGGCTACTAATTTTGAGAAGACGAGATGCGACGAGAAACGGATTGCACGGCGAAAGCATGCTCCGCTTATTCTTAGAGTTTACCCTGAAGGTGCTGCTCAGACGGGTTTTGCGCCATTGATTGAAACAGTTGGTGGCCTGGTGGGGAAATGATTGGATGCAGCGAATGAGCCCCAAACACATATTTTATTCTAGGTTGCTTGATTGATTAGCAAAAATGATTTGCTGCGACAATTCCTTCCTTTATTGTAATGGATGCTTGTATGTCTTCTTCGTTTTCCATACGGAGAGATGAATCCCAATTCGAAAACATCAGCAAGATCGTGCCACCTTTATCTTGGTTGGTACATAGAAGTGTAAGTATAAAAATTACTTTAATCTCTTCAAGTGACGTAGTATGAGTTTCTACCGTCCGGAGCGAAGGCCAAAATTCATCGCCCCTTTCTATAGAATTTAAAAGGTTCAAAAATTCTTAGAAATTTTTAACATAATTTTTGGCGGGAATAAATTTGTTGTTTTGTATTGCTCAGGATAGAAAAAATTAGTTATGTATTTATGAATATTTTAAAACCACTTATTAATTTTATCTCCCAAAATAACAAACAATTTGGTGAGAACGTTCTCAAACAAACAACAGCAAAATCAAATCAAGGACTCTATAGAAGGTTTTTCACCTTGTTATTCCCATCAGCTTCTATGTTCTTTGAAGATGTGATCGTGACAATGCTGACACCTCGGCAAACTTAGTATTCATATGCTGAACAACTTCGTCGCCTAGTTGAATGAGAAATCACACATGTGGAATCTGGCGACAATAAGAATACTCCCTTTATTTGGCTGTATTAAAGTGTTCTATTTAAAATTATTTCTGCTTAATTTTTTATATGTTATTTTTTGTTGATTGTTTCGTTTTTACTTTTAAGCATTGGTAATATTATACTTACGTTTACCTCTAAATAATTTAACAGCCTTTAATATCTTTTTCTTTTCTAAATTGAAATTTCAATTATATTGTAAATGGTTAAAATTTGTACTTCAAGTGATGATATTACTTTCCCATTAGACTAAACACTGCACGTTCATCTTTCCGCCTGCATGATCCCTTTTATGTTATGTGTTTGGCTTATAAGTCTAACTATCATTTATTTTCTAACATAGCCTCTTCTCACACTTTAAAATCTGTGGAACAGACACTGGGTCTGGTTTCGTAAGTAGTGGTGTGTGCTACTACAAGGACTGCAAAAAAAAAAAAAAATTGAATATTTATTACCCTTTACCTTTTTTACCATTTACCAAAAAATGGTTAAAACGGTATATTAAAGTTGTGCAAATGTATGTGATGGTCAGAAGGCGAGTCGATCTAGCCATGTCCGTCTGTCCGTATGAACGCACGGATCTCGGAAACGGTAAGGCCTCCAATCACAAAATTTGGTACGAAGACTCTGCCAATCCATAGGCATTACAAGTTTATTTTTTTTTCGATATGCGACTTATATCATATAGATGTCATACGAACGATCTGCCGAAAAACAACATTTACTGAGAAAAACTTTTTTGTTTATGAAAAAATGATAAATATCGGTTTTCTATAATATATAGCTGCAATAGGAAGGATCGGCTTAAAAATGGCTTTTACTAAAATAAACAGTTTTTTTTCTTGAGATATCCTTACATAATGAATACAAAATATTAAAGCAACAGTTTCGCCCAACTATATCCCTGCCTTTTATAGTTTTTCTTGTGATATACTTACATAATGAATATAAAATATTAAAGCAACAAAAAAATATATTCAGTTTTGGATTGGGTACAGGGTTTTCTAAGTCGGTTGCGCCTTTCTAGTTATTTATGGTGGAATTTCGCCGCTCCTAAAAATTTGCCACTGATCTCTTTATCAGCTAACAGATTCCCTCAAGCTTTATAAAATCATCATGCATTTGAAGATCACTAAGAGAAAGTAGATACCTTGGCAGCATTCCTAGTCGTATGTTCTGTTGTAGATGTCTTTTTTTTTTTTCTTTTTGCCTCTTATTCTGCCTTTTCCTGCACTCCTTCTATTCTTTAATTTTTGTCCTTTTGGTGAATAGGAGTTGTCGTTTTCATACGCTTTCGTTGGTTTAGGTTCCACTTGCTGTAATGAGTTGAGTTTTGATTTCTTCTTTCTCAATGCACTTTATGGGTGTTACTAAGTTAGGAACTAGTGACGAAACCTGTTATCTGAAGGGCTGCCAAGAGCGCAGCTTGTAATCCGCACTTTGCCGGTATATTCGGAAGGCTGCCGATGCTATTCCCTGTCATAGTACCTCGACCGTCATCTCTTATAATTCTTCTATACTCTTCTTATTCTTGTCCTATGATACCATGCAGATTCAACCTCACAGCTCATTTGTGAATAGATAATAACTTTAATACTTATGAAGCATATAAATAAATAAATGTTTTATAAAGGATAATGCATTTTTTGTGATTTATATTCTTTTATTTATTTCGCTCATTGTGTTGTTCTTCTTTTTATATATTTTTTAGTGTTAATAAAATCATTTTCTGCCATTGAATACAATTTAATATGTAAATTATTTATAAAATTATTTATAACTATATTTAGTATATATAAAGCATAGTTCATACACATTAAAATAAAAAAGAAGAGATACAAAAAAAAAACAAATGTATTAACGAAGAAATTAATTAAATTCATTTTAAAATTAAACTTATAAACAAATGACTTGAACTGATTTTTCACAACCAACAACAAACAAATAAAATTTTTATCAAACGGTCGCCCAATTGAATGCAACACCAACAATGCGACGGTATGCATATGCATTCAATAACAACAACAACAACAGACAACAACAAGAACAACATACAAAAACAACGTCAATTGTATAAATGCAAAACTGACATAAAAACTGATTTCTTGTTTATTTTTGTTTTTCGGTCTTTTTGTATATTTTTTTATTCTTATTTATTGAAAAACAAGTGCAGGTATTAAAAACGTTTATGGTTAATTAATAGAATAAAGTTCATGTTGCTGTTGCTGCTGCTGCAATTAGTTGCTGTTGTTTTTGTTGTTATTATTAATATGGAAGTGGTTTGCACTCAACACTTTTGACTTCATAGGGCGCGCGGACGCTGATCGAGGGTCGTTTTTGTTTTGTTTTGAACGAGTGAACATTTTTAATGTTGTATTCATATTTAATTGAATATAAATGTAAATTAATGATGCAAAAAATCATTTTTGCTTCGGGTATTTGCTTATTGTTGTTGTTGCCTTGTTTACTTTGCGACCATTGCCATAATTTCAATTGTTTGTTGTTGCCAGTAGCGGATGGCAGTTGCAGCGCATTTATTGCAATGCACAGCAAAACCAGAAGCAAACCGAACCCAGGCTGAGCCAAGCAAAGCAGAGCCAACCGAGCCCGGTCGAGCCGAGGCAGGAACTGCCAAACGTAGCCAAATGTTGCCGCCGCCATTGTGAAAGTGCACAAGTTTTGTAATTAATTTGCATTTAACTAAATTTGCATAAGTAAATACAAACCATTTGAATAGGTTACAATTTAAACATAATTTAACAATCATCACAAAAATATAGTATATATGTATACATATAAATATATACGCAGTGTGTCTTTAGTACAATAGTAGAGTGAACCACACACATGCATAAACATGCAAACTCAATTGAATATAACTAGTTATGCATGGATGTACATGTGTGTGTGTGTGTGTGTGTGTGTGTGTTTGTGTATGTATGTATAAGTAGGCAGGTATGTACGCCTGATTTTGTACATACGAGTAGTGACAGTTAAATGAAACATGTATAAACGATTTAACATAACTTCAACTAAAGACAGAGACAGAGAGAGACAGAGAGGGAGTGTGTGTGTGGGGGCAAAAGAGCAATAAATCATATACACAATAATTATGCATTTATAGAGTATTTTATACTTCATAAAGTCAAGAAATGGAACTTAGCTCACAATCAAATGTTAGTATCAAAATTGTTGTCGTATTTGTTTTCAAGATTATTGCTTTCAGTATCAAATTTGGCGCACAGGAGCACAGGACCTCTCACGCAGTCGGAGCTGGCTCCGCCTGCGCCCCCCGTCGCCGTATGCTGCTGCTCACTAATGAACTTATAACACTAATATACTTTTTGCGGTTTTGAGTTTGCATTTGCGTTTGCTTTTGTTTTATTTTTGTTGTTTTGTTTTTGCTTTTCATTATTCTCTGTTGCTCATTTTCACATTACTGATTATCTTATGTTCAAGTATGTATGTATATAGATATATCATTAGATTTATTTTCGGTTTTTTTAGCGCTACTGTCTGTGGTGTGTAGTTGTGTGTGAGGAGGGTCAAGGAGTAGGGAGTAGAGGGTACATTAACCTTTATTTTGCTTGCATGCATTGTTGGGTATTCACAAACACCGATGAGAGTATTTATAATGCATTTATGCACTTTTATATATTTTAGATGTGCTGCACGAACTGTTTACGCCGACAAAACCGCAACGCACTGCAGCAGATCAATGCCAAAAACAGCCATGTTCAACATCGGCATTTAGCAGTGACGGAACTGTAATATGTAAATGTAACATTTCTCTCATTTCACTCATTTTGCTCATTTCGCTAATTTCGCCCATTTCGCTCTTCGCATCTATTGAAGAGGTGCGTGCCCTTCTCCTGCTGAACACAAGTCCAACACACTAACACTGAGCCATGCAGCGATGTTCAAACTTGGCTTTAAGTAGCATTTAGCCCAGCAGCTTGGCTTGCCTTTAAGCTGCCAAGCGTCCGACTCATAAATGCTCTGCTGCGCTGCTGTCGCCATAATTGTCAGTGCGAGCAGTTCGTGCTGTTGCCTGCGATACTGATCCTGTTCCTGTTTCTTTTTTTGATTTTTTTTTTTCTTTTTTTTTCGGGTGTTTACTATTATTGTTAACGACAAAGCTACTACTATTTGTTCTACTTTTGGTAACGACAATTAAATATTGCAACTTCTACATTAAAATAGTTTTCAATTTTATTTCCGCTTCATTAGAAAAACTGTTCCTATGCTTGTTGTGCCGATATTCCTAGGCTGGCTAACATTGCCTGCACCTACAACCTGCGCCCCCCGCAGCACTCAGCCAATGCAGTGACATACATACATATGCACGGATGTCCGCTGCAGTTATTACTTGCCTACCCCTTAAACTATTTACCGCTATACGTACTATATATAATATAATATAATATAATATAATGATATCTACGGGTTTTATTGCTTTACTTTTACGTTATGTTACGTTTTTGTTTTTTTTCTCACTTTCGAATTATGTTTCAACGCTTTTTTAGTATTATTTTTGTTTTCTTTTTTTTCGGCCTTTAACACATCCTTGCTGTGACTTGTCTTCGTTTAGTATTTTAAATACCTTATACGCATGTAAATATGAATATTATTTGCTTTTATCATTTATTCTCTATATAGGCTTTATATACGCTTTCGTTCGTTTTAGTTGGCTTTTTTTTAATATTTTTTTTTTCTTTTCGTTTCGTTTTTAGACTTGCTTAGATTTTGTTTTAAAGGTTTTGTTACGGAATAAATAAGGTACGTACTAAAAATAGTAGGTTCGTTTCTTGCGTTTCGCATTTTTGCTCTTTTGTTGCTTGTTGGTTTCTTTGTTTGTTTGTTTCTTTGTTTTGTTACTCGCTTTTGTTAGGTAGGTTTCTGTTATACACACATGTACATATACTATTACTATGTGTATGTAAATAACATATGTGTGTATATGATTGCAAACGAAAGTTTTCAATTTCAATACAAATGCTACACAAACATTGCTTCGCGTATTTATGAATTCCAAATCTGTTAGAAAATATTTTTATTATAAGTGAGTAGGTTTTTTTTTGTTTTCGTTTTTTTTAAATTATTTTTTGTTTCACCTTAGTTTTTGCATTTAATTTTTTATTTGTATTTTCTTCCTCTCTTCATGTTTTGTTTTCTGTTTTCTGTTGTAACTATTCATTATTTTTTTTATATTTGGTTTCTTTTTTGTTTTTGCAAGTACATTTTCCAAACCGTTTTTGTTTGCTTTTAATTAAATTATACACTTTTTCAGCTACTAAACTAATTTCCAATGAGAATGACTGAGCATGTGAGTGTGTATGGGTGAGTGTTGCGTTTTGTGTGCGATTGTGTGTGTATCTATGAGTTGAGCGTATCTGCTGTTTTGTTTTTATTTATTTATTTAGTTTTTTATTTTTGTTTTTTGGGTGATTTGCTTTTTAGCTTTTTGCAATGGATTGGCTTTGTCGGCAACTGCCTTCTGCACTCAAATTATTTGCAATAGTAAACAAAACAAAAGAGAAATAAATAAATACAAACAAAAAAATAAAAACGAATTCTATTTGTCTAAAGCTATGCTGTGGCGCTTTTGCTGAGCTGCAGCAGCAAATAAACAAAACAGATTAAAAAAAAAAAACAAAATAGCTTTTATGTGAAAAAAATTTTAATTAGACGAAAAAAAATAATAGAAATTGAAAGAACTTAGCAAAAGGTTTTTGCTAAAAGGTATAAAACTTGCTTAAGTCAAAAAACAAAAAAAGAAATTAAAAAATCGGCAGGTGCACCTATGTACATACATAGATACATATAGAATATCCAAAGCATACTTCAGTTTTTTATTTTAATTAGACAGCAGAACAGCAGCGCATACGGAAAGTTTTCACTTGTTTCTGGGTCAACGTAAGCCTTTTAGTTGCTCGGCTGCTTGTCTGCTGCCTGCCTCCTCGCCTCCCTGCCCAACTGCCCGCCTGCCCAACTGCTGGCCTGCCGCTTCGCTTGGCAGTTAGTTTCTTGTGCCATAATGGTCATTTGTTTGCTGTGCCATTTGCTGGCTTGGAACTTTTCATATGCCTTGCCGCCTGCTAAACGTTCTACTAAATAAACAAATAGCAGAAATACAACAAAAAAAGAACCTAGGGAAAAAAAAACCAACACCTCAAACATGCTTTGATGCTGCTTCAACAAAGTTTTAATTTTTAGGACTAACAAGCAAAACTTTTTTTTCCAATTTTTTATTTATGTCAAATTTTGTTTTTTGTTTCTTTTTATTTTTATTTTTATTTTTTGTAATTTTGTGTTTGCACATACTCATATACTCAATTTTAGTTTTAATGGTAGTGTTTTAAATTGTTTTGTTGTTGCTGTTTTTGTTTTTGATTGTTTTACATCGACATTGTCCGTGTCATCGTCATCATCATCGTTATGAACATGATCATCATAATACTAATAAAAATAATATTAGTTATCTTAAAAATATATTTCACGTTTCTTGTTTTTTTTTTGCTTTCCAGCTTTTGTGTTTTTTTTTTTCAAATATATTATTTTGCATGAATTTCTTTTTTCATGTATGTATGTATATTCTGCATTCATTTGGTATAAAAATTGTAACGATAGTTTATTACATATATGTATATACGTATGTATAAAATACTCACATTCATTTACGACTACTAACCACGTAACTACTTATAAATATTTATTTATTTTGCTTTTCCTTTTTTTCCTTCTATAATGCAGTTGTATATATATTGTATTTATTAACTACGAGCTGAACTTGGCGGCCATTTTCTTATGAAATACTTATTTTTCTCAATGTATATTTTAGCTTTAGAGTTTTAATTCTTTTTTATTTTTGTTTTTGTTTTTTTAGTCAAAATAACGAGATTCAAACAGCAAAAAACTCTAGTCACTAGTTGGAGAGAAAAAATAAACACAGATTTTCCTGTATACGATGCATACTTATGCCATGCTTAGTAGATTTATCAAACCACACTCGCACTTGCTAACTAACAGTCGAAAACGCATCAGACCTAACAATTCCATAATCATTTTCATATTCATATTCATATTCATATTATTTACAGTGTACGACGAACTTAGACTAACTAAATGTGGCTGGTGTTCACAAATGGCAGCAATATAGTACAGAGTAGACTCGCAACGAATATTCGGTATTCGGCCAACGCATATGGACCGAATATTGGTTGCATCACTAGTTGAAAGTTTCGATCATTCCTACAGATAACAGATGCAGGGTGGCGAACTGTAAAAACCAACCACGCCACAAATAAGATACTTAGCTCGGTTGAGAGGCAACACACTTGGTGTGGATACTCCTGCTAACAGCACCAGGGTGTAGTCGATTAAAGTTCGCTGTTAGACGATTTGCAGGTAGGTGAAAGTTTTGGGAAATGCAGAGTCGAAGATGAAGATCGAACAGGTGAAAGGCGCAAAGGCGCATTCGCACTAATGAAGCTGCTTCGGCGACTCCTTTCGGTCGATCATTTGTCCTCACAAGGCAGACGTGTAGACTAATGCATATATTGTGGCTACATTGGGGCTAAAGCAAAACATGTTTAAGGGCTTAGGGATTCGTTTTTACTATGTGAGTGTGACTATGAATAGGTATTGTTGGTGCATTAATTGTCTTCTACTACGAGTACTACGCGCTTTGCTACTGTGTGTGCGGGAGTGTGCACACTACTGCGATCAGCCACGCTCTAAGCAGTTCCATTGGCTTAAACATGCCCCTCCCTTCTCCCGGATATTCACTCGAAACAATACAAACCGCCCGTTTTAAACTAAGGTATACACTAACTTCAAGTCTTTAGTTTATAACTAAAAATTACATAAATGGACGAATTGAGTATTGAGTATTTGCCAAAATCTAGTGATGTAACGCATATGCGGTTACCACTGGCCCAATACCGACTATGCGGTCTATGCAAGGTATGTACATAAGCATCGCACAAGCCGAATCCAGAATGTTCTGCCTCCACCGAATAGTTGCCGAATATGTGGAACTCGGCCTGTGCTGTGCTCATGTACCGAATACCGCATATTCGGTCAACGAATAGTAAACGGATATTCGCTGCATCACTACGAAAATCTATTCACACTTATTTGTATACGAGTATATACATATGTATGTAAGTAACTATGTATGCATATTGTATACATTCTATACATGTATTGTATTGCATATATTGTATGTATGTAAGTTTATATTGTTGTATACGTAACTTTTTTATTGTATTTAATTAATTCATTATTTGCCTCTACTTAAGAACTTAGTTCTAGCGAAATCACACGCGATTCGCCTCACTCTTACGATTGTTTCTTGCAAATGCCTTAAACACAAAAACGTCGGACAAAAAGTTATCAGGCGCTCAAGCAATTTACTTACTTATGAGTATTTAAGGAATGAAGTATGACTTTCACTAAAAGCTAGTATCAATATTTATATATATATATATATAAATATATAAATATATATATATGTATATATATATGTATATGTATAACGACATCAACAACTAATTATTGCTTATCAGAAAATATGTTTGTTTGTTTGTATGTGTGTTTGCATGTTCGTGTATGTATGCATGTATGTGGGGTGTAGCTGTAGACATACACTACAAACCTCAGCTCACTTATGTAGGATGTGTTCATACGAGTGTACGCACCATGTGTATATGCGTGTATGCATTTCTGCATGTGTGTTTGTATATGCATTTACATGTAGGCATAAATGCATATAATATTCTTTTTATATAATACATAGCTCATGGCATTAAAATATGTTGCTCATTTTTTATTTAAAATATAATTTTTAAATATATATATATATATAGATATATATTATGTTATACGTATGTTTTTAATAATTTACTAATAGCTAGGATTTTCAACAAATACGAAAACTTAAAAAAAGGATAACTGAACATAAGAAATTAATGTATAATATAGAATCATGTCTCTAACAGTTTGTATGCAGGTTTACATTTTGTGTGTGTTTTTTTTTTGCTTTTTTTAAAGTTAAACTTCTTGTTGCAACTGCTCGTTTTTTAAATAATTAATAGTAGTGGTTGCTGTTGTTGTTGTTTTTTGTGGTTACTTTTCGTTTTTTGTTTTTTTTGCTTTTGTTTTTGTTTTTTTTTGCTGCGTTATTAGTTGTAGAACTGAGTTGAGGATTAGTATGTAGTTAGTGTAGAGTAAACGGTGGCTATGGTCGTCGTAGTTGTAGCTAATGTTGCTGTTGTTGTTGTTGCTGTTGTAACTTTTAAAAAGTTTCACGTCAACGTCCACCTGCTCAGGCATTGCAGGAGCATGAACACGCCTGTCGTATACCAGAAGTGTGCACTTGCCATTGTGCCGCTTGGCTGCGCTCTGCTTAAGCCCTGCGATTCGGTCGCCGAGCTGCGACTGCTGCGTGCGGCGCCCTCGATGATGTTGTTGTTGTCCAGCTCATGTAGCACCGGCAGCTCTAAGTCCGGCACGGATTTCTCGGTGACAACGTAGAGCCGCTTCGGTTTGCAGCGTTTGTGCTTCTTGTAGGTTTTTGTAATGTTTATGCTGTAGCCTTCGAGAAACTCCGAGCCCTAGAAGAGCACATAGAAAAAGAACAAAAATGAAACACATTAGCAAAAGCGGAGCAAAGTAAAGAAAAGAGCACAAATGAGTTGAGTTGACTTGAGAAAAGAGGGAAAACAAAAAAAAAAGAATGGAAAAGAAAGACGCCAACGTACGTCTGTGAAGCGGCAAACTCAAAGCCGCATAAGAAAATGCTATGGCAATGTAAAAATATAATAAATTACAACATTAATTAAATTTTTTTTCGTCGCTTTGTTTCTCTGCAGCAGCGCAAAGTATGCAGGAAATTGAAAAGCTTATTTATGCCGATGTCCTCGTAGTCGCAGTCCTGAGTCTCCGTCTCTGTCTCCGTCTCCGTCTCCGTCTCATTCTCAGTCGCAATCGCAGTCACAGTCGCAGTCGTTGTCGTAGTCTTACTCCGAGTCCTAGAAATGTCGATGTCAACTTCGAGTTTTAGCTGCTTTTTGTTGCTCCTAGTCGACTTCAACGACATTACAGTCATTCTCCTTTTCATCCTCCTTCCGTTCTCGTCCTCGTCATTGTCTTCGTCTTCGTCTTCGTCATCGACGTGAAGGCCAAAGCGGACCAAGCCACATTGCACTCTTGTTTGGCAAACATAAATTTTGTTTAAATACATAAACTTCGGGGGCGTAGACGAGTTTGCCTTGGCTTATAATTAAAAAAGGACAAATAAGGAACAGAAAAAAAGGAGGAAGCAGCAATTTAAGCAGCTGTGATTTTGATGATGATTTTACTTTCAAATTTGCGCTGTTTTATTGTCGCTTTGATTGTAAATTGTTGCAATTGTTACAAAGCTCGCGTTAAGGATTACTTAAATCAGGCCTAAGCAGCTCCTCCTCCTCCTGTGAGCACTGCAGATCCTTAAAAATGTGGCTGGCATTAATTTTGTATGTTGAATCGGCTACGCAAATGCAATTCCAATTTTCACATCGTAATTCTAATCAGCAGACCAGCCATTCCACAAATATGCCGCCACTGAAATATTTATGCAACAACAACAAGGATAACAAGGATAACAACAGCACAGCACAACACAACACAATACTTGAGCAAAGAGCAAAGCAAAATTTTTGTGTTTTAATTACGCTGAATAAATTTGTGTTTATAAATAGGTTTGCAGAAGTGCCGCAGCCAGTGGGTGCTGGCCAGTGGGCGGTGCATGGCTGCCAGTGGGTGTGGCAGCGCATAGGCTACGTGGCACTCTTGGCTTCGCTTTGCCGTCATTTAGCTTGGTCTGACTCAGTACGGTTCGGTTCGGTTCGGTTCGGTTCTGTTTGGGTTGCCTCGCCGGGCTTTGTTTGGTTTGGCTGGTTTTGCTGTGGACCCTTAGGCTGGTGTGGCCGCGGCGCTGGGCATGCCACGGCTCTTGATGCTAAACTGGTTTTAGCGATTTGTTGTTAACTCAAATATACACCTACAAATCTCATTTAGTTTCCATTGCTATTTGCTGTAGTCACACGTATTCACTGATGTTGGTATTTTTCCTCCTGCTGTCCTCCTTCTGTCTTTATTTTTTCTTCTTTTGTTTGGCTGTTGCTGCTTTTGTTGTTTTCGCTTTTTCTGTTTAAATATTTGCGGCGTTGTGTATTTCACGCGCGCTCATTTATTTATTTTACCGTCACCGACATCTTTAGTTGCGGTCAAATATTTTAACGCCAGCCTTGCTCTGCGCTGCGCTGCTTCTGAATTTGTAAATCTCATGCAGCAAATTTCAAATTCGTTTGCTTTTGCATTTGCTGTTGCTGCTACTCTTGTTGTTGCCATTGTTGTTGTTATTATTATTGTTGACGCTGTTTTAATGTTTGCTTATGTTGCTGCTGCTGCCGCTGCCGCTGCCATGTGTCTGTGTGTGTGTATGCTGGCTGACTTTGTAACGAGTGTTTACTAATAATATTATGCAAATCGCGCAGACCGGAATTTGTTGAATTTTTAAAAAGGCATTTGTACGCCGCTTTGCACACACACACACACACACACACACACACGCACTCGTGTACACCCGCCTACACTCGCTCATTTGTTGCTCTGCGAGTTGAGCATTTGGCTGACATGGCGTATGAGTGTTTTCGCTGGCTGAGTGCATGCATTGAGATGCTGGACAAGTGAACATAAACATGACAGCTTACAGCTTAATTGAAGTTCTTGAGCGGCACTGCAAGTCTATGTGCCACTCACACAACAGCCTTGGCATTGTGTGTGTGTGTGTGTGTGTTTGTGCATGTTGGTGTGTTTGTGTGAGTGGGTAGTCCTTTTTTAATGCTTTTATGCTTAAGCCTTTGAAGTTGGCTTTGCACAATTGCAGGTTCATTAAAAATTTACTACAAACAACGAAATTTCTGTCTCTGCTAGGCATTTAACTTGAAGCTTGAGTGGAGCGGAACAAAACCAAGCGAAGCAGAGTCAGAGCAGAATGGAGTATAGTGGAGTAGAGTGTAGAGTGTGGCGCAGAGGAGAAATGGGAACCCAATGAATTATTGACTTTTTCCGGATGTGTACAGACAGAGTAAACGTTTTGAGGAAAAACCAAAGCTTTGTGCACAGACATTTAACGTAATAGCACGGAAAATCGATGACAATTCAAGCGAAGATAATTTTCTGTGGACTTTTCTTCTCCACTCCTCCCGTCGACGCCACATTCACTTGCTTCGCAAAATGGCAACAATTTCAACTTAACCAATTTCCTACAATTTCCCGCAGCCAACACGCGTGTATGCGACGACTCCATAAGCAGCAGTCACTACTGTCTGCCACTTCTCTCCCCTCCCTTCCCATTTCTCCTCCTCTCCTATCTCTTGCTATTCCTTGCAATCTCCCACTCTCCTCCGATCCTATCGCTCACTAACTCTCTGCGTATGGCTCCGCCTGTGTGTGTTTGCTTGCCTGCCTGTCTGAGTGTGTGCAGTCTTTGCGGTGCGAGAAACTCAGCTTAGGAACGCTCAAGCTCAGCGTTAGCTAGTCCCATATGAGCATTCAACTGTCGTCGTTAACGCCGTCAAGTGCAGGCCCACAGCTGGATTGGCACCCACAACTACACAGTGCAAATTTCTGCAATGAACGTGTCAACATTTTTTTGGTTTCTAGCCCAAGTAAGTCAATTTGTTGCTAGTATTATTCCAATGGATGGATGGATGGAATGGATGGACGCTTTAATTTTGGATGGCATATTTGGGTAAACTTTTTGGCATGCAAATTCTTTCTGTGTACATGCGCATAGTATGCGGCGGTTAGTTACAGTATTCAGTTTTCAGTGCGAATTGCTTTAGTTAGAACTTTCGGTGTTGAGGCAAAGCAGACTGACTGCTATGTAGTGTGACCTATTAGAGTGGTCGCAGTTAGTACGTGCTGCCGAATGTCTGCCAGAGGAAAACAAAAAGTATTTTTCAGCTGCACTTCTACTGCAGCATCGTTGCTCCTTGCTGCAGCAGCGCGTTGATGTATGTTGCATTGGGGTACGGCACGTTACGGACATTTGAGCGTGCATTTCTTCTTCTTTGCCATTGTTTTTTCTTTTTTTTCGACTTGGAGTCAGTCGCAATGCTGCGCCACAATGCAATTGATTGCACTTTATAACGTGCGGTTTCCGAGCCACATTACAACACTCAGCCTTCGCCTTTGCTATTCCTGCTCCTGCTGCCGATGCTTGGATTGCCGCTGCTTGGGCCCGCATCTGCGCTGCTACTTGGCACAGTTGCTCCCTAATGCCTTTTGGCCAACAACTGCTCTAGCGTGCGCAACTGCAGGCGCACGTGATGAAGGAGTGAGGTAATATGGAAGTGGAATACTGCGGGAAAGAGGAGGAGAGCGGGTGTTAGGGATTGCGTGCAGGCAAAAGACAGAACGCAAAGTGTACAAAATGAATAAATGCGCACTTGAAGTTGCTGCGATAGCTGCTAACTTCGTACTCGGCAATCGGCATTCAGAACTCGGAACGGCGACGGTAGCAGCGGCACCATACAGCAAATGGAAAAAGAAAAATTATCCTAGATATTGTCTAGCAATTTAGCTGATTAAGCTGATGGATGTAAAAGAGAAATGTGCCAACGATTAGTGCTACGAACGTACGAGACTCTGCCACTGAACACAAAAACAGAAACAAAAACCAAGAGCAAGCGCATAAAGGCAGCCAAGTGAGTCAGGGCAAAAAAGGAAGGAATAAAAAAAATGTGTATAAGTGTATGGGATAAGCAACGCAAAAGCAGAGTAGACAGAAAAAAGGGTTAATGCGATTTGTAACATGCGCAAATCTTCAGCAGATTTCGCTACATAAAACGTTTCGTTTATAAACCTTTTCCCTACAGTTGCCGGCTTGGTCTGACCCGGATTTGAGCTCTGCCTTCTGCGCACACGACTGGCCGTGTCTGTCTGGTGTCGGTGTGTGTAAGTGTACGGGTATGTAATTTTCGCATATCAATCTTGAAGTATTTTACTTTGTCATCGGAATCAATTTCATGTTACGCGCACGGAGGCAACACGCGTATCTAAGGCATTCTATCTATGTGTGTGGAGTAATGGGGTAATGTGAGCTACTTACCGGGACTACATGGTTCTTGGCGCCCCAGCAGATGGGCTTGAAGGAGCCTTTGCGAGTGGCCTGCTGGAATTCATCGAATTGATTCTCCCAATCGTACGATATCAGACGCGCCTCCAGAGTCATGCCGGCTAGCTCCGTCGGCGAAGAGATGAGCACGGGGTTCGAGTCGCTGAAAAAAGGCAAAGCAAAGCAACGTTAAGTAAAGTTAAAGCAGCAGAGAAGGAGGAGGACCGAAGTACAGCAGAGTAAAGTAAAGTAACGTAATGTCAAGCGAAATAAAGCATTATTGGCATTATTGTCTGTTACTTCGTTACTTATTAGCGTTATTGTCAACTTTGATTACGACTTAAAATACAATTTAAATGGATTATCAGGAATAAGACACAGGCAGAGGCAGAGGCAGAGGCACAGGCACGAGCACGAGTACCAGGGAGGGTGCGAGCACGGACATACCACCCAGTGCACAGCCTGGGCAGCAGCTGCTTGCCAAATGCTGTTGGAGTCAGTCACTTGTGCGCCGTCATAGCCGTTTGTGAAATTAGTGAGCTGTGAATCCCAAAAGTTGAGCTAATTAATCTTTTAGATTTTCATTTCTGACGGGCGCTCGCATGCTGTTTTCCCCCTAGTCCCATATTTATTTGCTGGGGTTTGTGTTTGGTTTTTTTACCTCCTACCTCCCTCCCTCCCTCCTTCCCCCCTCCTGCAACAAAAGTCAAAAAGAAAATACCACACAAAATGTTGGAAAAATCTTAAATAGCAGCAGCAAAAGCGACGTCATCATGCTCACGCTCAACCTCAACCCATCCTCCCCATCCATCTCATCTCCATCTTCAGCCTCAGGAGGATGAGGGAGTCACAGTGCTTACAGCATTCAGGCAACATACCAGTCATTGCTAGGTAATGCCAAGGTCCGGCGCAATAAGTGCAAGTGCGAGTGTAGCGAGCCGCCCCCACAATTAGGCTAATTAATTTTGCGTGGCGGCACCACTTCGAATCTCGAAAAATGCTGCCTTAATTTCCTGCGGGGAGAGCGGAGTGCGTGCGAGCGAGCATGACTCGCATACACTTCATCATTTCTTTTGCAATACAACTGACATTCGTGCGTCGGTCGTCGGTCGCTGGTCGTTGGTCCTTCGTTTGGTGTTTTTGTGGAATCCTTTTGGAAGCCGCAAACAAATCTCTTTTAATTAATTTATGATTCCACTCAATCCGTGTCGAGGCAGCGAGGGTTGCTACGACTGTATTGACACTGAATACTGACGCCGCCACGGCGTTGCTCTAAAATTTCCTTCTCTGCTGTTGTTGTTGTTGTTGTTGTTGTTATCATCGTCGTATTCGCTCTCGGCAGAGGGGTTGGCACAGTTCCGTGCTTACATTCTGACCATTGCGCTGCGGTTCCCTGTAGCGTTTGCATTTATTGCCCGCCACAGCAATTTGCGGTTGCAAAACACACAAAATATTGCGTTGCCAGTTTTATCACCGTCCTCCTTCGCCAAGCCATGCCATTCCAGGCCCCTTGCCCCTGCTCTTCACTCACTTCGGCTACGCATGGCTCACAAAGTATTGCCCAGACAAATATGCTCAAAAACCGTCGACGAAATAGTAATGGCAATAATAATAATAATATCATATAAAATATTGCATTTCATGCGTGTTTCTGTTTCTGTTTCTATTTCTGTTTCTCTGTTTCCCTGCTTCCCTGTCTTTCTCTCTGACTCTGTCTCTGTCACCGCGTGCGGTTCGGTCTCTGTGTCTGTGGTGGTTATTTAGTGTGCTCAACTACGCTAATATGCTCAACCGCTTCCCCAAGTCCAGGCCCAAGTCCAATCGCACGCTCGCCCTCCCCGCTATCCTGCCGCAGCGCCGCCTTTGTACGCATAATAAATATAAGTGAAATAAACAGCTGGAATTAATGCAAAACCCTGTTAGGCCATCAATCGCAATAATTTCGCTTGCCAGCCACTGCGCAATGCAAAAGCGTATTGCACACTCGGCTCACTCGGCACACTCGGCACACTCGGCACACTCGGGACACTCGGCACACTGTTGCTATTATTTATACAGCCACTTTAACGCAAATAGTTTCCTTTCCCGGCTGCAACGCATATCACTTTCAGCCTCACTGCACACATATTGTCTATCGTTTTTAATACAAAACTATAAACAAACCAAAACCAGAAATCTAAAGGGTGTAGATATTAATGAAAATTGCACTGAAGTAGCTTTTTTTGTTCTTTAGCTATAAAACTATTTGTCGAAAAATACAGACATATATCTAGCATATTCCCCTTAGACCATACAAATTATTTTCTATGGTAGTTATGTATGTACATATGTACATATCATATGTTTCAATATATGACTTATAATGGAGAAAAGTGGGAAACACCTAACATTCGTTAATATAAAGAAACCTCAAAAGTTAAAACTGAATTTCAGGAACTTGAAATGCTTGTGGCGTCTTGGTATCTTTACTCATTGATTATTACTTTTTGTTACCTGAGAAAATCAAACTTTAGGTCAATAACTATAAAAGCAGATGAGTATATGACTAATCTATTTAAATCAAATTGCCCTATTGTTTGTGGCTCTAAAATAAAAATTTAATCAGCTAAAAAGTAACAAAATGTAGAATTGTATTAATCGCTTTATCGCATTGCTGAATGTGAGACATATTCCAGCTCAGATCTTGGTTCCATTCTGTAATGAATGGAGAGCCGTTGCGCTTAAATTAACAATTGAAATAATTGATATTGCTTGTCAATGTGTTAAGTCAGTGAATCATTCTGTACATCATTTGCAGTTGATTACCCGCATTTTCTAACTGAACGTCGCTCACGATTAAGTGCTGAGTATTATGTAATAGGAGCTAATTAGTTCAATGATCAGTTGCTTTATATTGCTATAAACATCGATTAAGCTATTTATGGCGTTGAAGAAACTTACTTAAAATATGTATAAAGCAGATAGGGGCATAAACGAAGGTGACTACAAGATGTCTTAAGTGAGTTTTATTAATGGAAAGTAATATTCATATGATCTGTATAAGAAATGCTCATTTAACGTGAAAAGTAGTTCTTCGTCCATTTACTCAGTCGAATGAAATTCTTTGTTTGATAACAATAACTAAGTATTTGGACTATTCTATTTGCTTAAAGATCCTTTGACCTGATACGTCTTAAGCCTGTCTCTGCTAATTCCATTTCAGAAAGATCAATCTAATTGATATTTATCATGCCAGCTCCAATTTGAGAGATTAGTTCTTCCTTTTGAGTTTAGACGGGTGCCTGGGCTACATGAGATCAAACTGCAACGCTGTAGCATTTTTCACTTCCTGTCATGTTTCATGAGATCCGAGATTATGAAATACAAAATACAAACTGCAGATTAAGAATGATTTTTAAGGAAGATTGTAACAAACATACATCTGCCCGAGTTGTTTAAGCCTTGATTTCGAACTATTTAATGCGTTTCAAATTTCGGATTCGCTTTAAATATGTCTGCAATATTCCTATTAGCTTTTTTGGTGCGTTCCAACGCAAAAGCTCCTTAAAGCTTCAGCTTATTTTTTTGGCCATCGATAGGCTAGGGAATCCCTAATTATAAATAAGTTTTAATGTAAATGAGCAGGGTGCATAGAGAATTCCGCTTTAACTGCTTTCTAAGTAAATGAGTGATAAAGTTTTGAGTCTGAGTGGCGCATGAAGTCTTGACTAAGTTTCGTCGCCTGGCAACTGGGGGATGGATTTGTTACCACAGCAATATTTGTCGATTGACCGCATAAATATGCACAACATTGTGTCTGTGGCTCTGGCTCTGACTCTGCCTCTGACTGCGGCTCCGAGTCTGTCACTGTGACTGTGACTGTGACTGTGACTGTGACTGTGACTATGGCTGTGCAAATGTCTGTGGCCGTATTTGTTTTGCGTATTCAACGTCACAGGCATGCGGCGCTGTATGGTATTTGTTTATGCAACTGTGGTGCTGTCGCATTTGTTGGGCATAAGGACTTCATTGGCACTCAGTATAATTAAAATTATGAGCATGCTATGCAGTCAAACAAGCTGCAGCCGTATAATCCGCCCGCCTCCCCCACTAACTAATCAACATGACCACCCATGCATATGAACCTGCACCAACAGTCACACTCATAGACACAGTCGCCAACAAAGTTGTCCACACACACACACACACACACACGCACATTCACACACATGTGTATTAGCGGATGCAGCCGGCGCGAGTGAGCTTTATTTATGCGTTGCAATGCATCTGTCGTTATATTGCGAAAATTCAATTTCATTTAGCAACAGCAGCAACAACAACAACAACAACAACAACAACAAATATAAACGACATGAACAATAACTGTGAAAAACTATAGCAACTGAATGTGATTCTGTTTCGGTTTGAGGTTTGCCCACGAGGTCGGGGTGCGGGTTGGAGCTGAGGTTCATGCTTGCATTCAAACGTGCATTTATTACCCACGCATGTGCTTCCCCACCTTTGCCACAACCCCCTGCGCTGCACTCCATGCGTCCGCCTGGCCATTTGTCTCCGTGGCATTTCGTGCCTTTTCGTTTGTGACTGTGGCCATGTTACATGCATTGACTTTTGTGAGCGTGTGTTCGCACAGTTGAACTTTCATCGACGACAATAACAATAGCAACGCACATCTCACTTCCCATGCACTCCAATATGCTTATGTACGTACACACATGTACGGAGGAACATTGTACAGTGATAAAGTCATTTGCA
This sequence comes from Stegana nigrithorax, assembly GCA_037044495.1. Classification (NCBI taxonomy): domain Eukaryota; kingdom Metazoa; phylum Arthropoda; class Insecta; order Diptera; family Drosophilidae; genus Stegana; species Stegana nigrithorax. The sequence goes on from JBAMBQ010003786.1 coordinate 171,376, forward strand.
ATTGTGCTCTGAAATTTTGTTACGCTTAAATGTGAACGCGCGCGCGAAAGTGCGAATACGATATGAGGCTTAAAATTCATAATGAAATTCAAAATGCTGCAGCCGCCATGTCGACTGATTGTTGTTTCGGTCAAACAAAGCCGATTTCCATTGCAAGTTTAATTAAACAGCGACAACAGCCGCAGCAGCAACAACAGCAGCAACAACAACAAAAGCAACAATAATCATTTCTACACGGCCATGCCTGCCAGCTGCGAGTGCACGCTGCCGCTTTGTATGCTGCGTATTGTTTTGCCGTTATTGCCATTGTTGTTGATGTTGTTGTTGTTGCACGCTTTATGTGCCGCTAAAAATTATTTAGGCTCAATTGTTTTGCGATAAGGCTAATGCTGCTGCTGCTGTTGCTGCTCCTTCTGCTGAAGCCGCTGCTGATAACGAAGCCGTTGCCGGTGTCGATCCCGATCCCGATCCTGATCCCAATGCCGAAGGTGGTGCCCATGCCGATGCCGATGCAGCTGCCAATGTATTTTTGAATAATTTTGCGCGCTCATTACAATTTAAGTGTGTGGCTTAGTCGGTAGTTTACGCGAAGTTCGTATTATTTAGTGCGGTCCCTTTGTGTGTGGGCGAGTGGGTCGTGTGTATTGGTTGGCAGCGGAGTGTAGTGAGCTATCGCTTGTGCGATTGCTGTGGCAAGGCTTTGGCTAAAACACTTCCGGCTCTCAGTCCGTGTGCGCGTGCAAACGTTTGGCTAATGTAATTATAAACCATTTGCCCAGCACTGCAATGCTGCTTATTGTGGTCGAAATTCAATTTAATGCCAAATCGCTGTGATTCTCCCTCTATCTATCTCTCTCTATCTCTCTCTCTCTCTCTCTCACACCCTCTTGAACGAGCTCACACACGCACGCACGCAGGCACGTAGGCACGCATAGACATGCCGACATCGTCTAAATGCTCGCTGATCAACGTGTGCCCAAAGTATCCAAACAGTTCGCAGTTCAACTGGCTCAATTGACCATTATGAGGCTATATGCCTACATTCGCAAAGACACGCACACACGCACACACACACACACACACACACACACACGCAGACGAACAGACTCATGAGTGTGCACACACGCTGGCACAAAACGAATTGAAATCGTTAGCGTCAGGCCCAAGGACATAAAGTACAATACCGCATTTTGAATGAATGCCACGGCAACATGCTCGGCAGCATTCATATCTGCAACACACAACGTATGCTCTACACAGGCACACAATGGATATGTGTGTTGACACACACACGCGGACGCACACACGCGGACGCACACAGGCCCAGACGCACATGCTCATCTGCGAGTTGGCTCGCATGCATCAAATACGTGAGTATGCAAGCATGTCCTGTGCTGCCGCGTTACGGCCAACACGAGCATCACGAGCAGCACGAGCCGCAAGTGTGCTGTGCCGGGTTCATTGCTCAACGTGCCCATGTTCACGTTATTGGCTTAATTTACGCTTACGGTTTCGCAACTGCATTTCCAGATTTTCGAAAATAATGTGATAGTGGTTTTTACAATTTACGTACTACAGTGGCAAGAAATTAATTTTAAATGACGTACTACGCCGACCGATTGCAGTCGCCGCCGTGGCCTGGCCATTGCCACTGCCGTTGTCGTTGTTGTTGTTGTTATGTTTGTTAATATTTTTGCTGTTTGCGTGAGCACAGACACAGCATAAGCGTAAAAAAGCCAAGCAAATTAAAATTAAAGTAATTATTTAAGTTGTTCACTCTTTGTGTTTTGACTCTTTTTGTTTTGGTCCTTTTTGGATTTTATTGGTTTGGTTTTCGTTTTTGCGTTGGAAAGCCGCTACCATAAATCGCTGAGCCAATTGTGGTTTCCATTATTTACACATTATCAGGTTTTTTTTCTTAAAGCTTTTGCATGCTCATGTTAATGCATGACATCCCTTCTCTTGTCTGAGTTCTAAGAAGTTACTTTATTGCTGGCTAATTCTCTGTGTTTTAGTCTTGAGAAAACTGTCTTATATTTTTTAGCCTACGTTTAATTTTTTAATATCATTTCATACTTTGGAATTCGGATGTTCAACTCAAGATTTTTTTAACAATCATCTCCATTTATCGTATAGTGCTTTTTATAGCCTGTACCAAAGAAATGGTAAAGGGTACATAAAAATTTTGCAAATGTATGTAACAGGCAGAAAGAGGCGTGGCAGATCCCACAAAGTATATATATTCTTGATCAGCTTCGAAAGACGAGACGATCCAACCGTGTTCGTTATAAGGATATCGAGTTAATTTTGTTTTTTCGATATTCAACCTATAACATATAGCTGCCATAGGAACTAGCGGCCGAAAAACCCTGTTTACTAACAGAAACCCTTTTGTTTTCCAAGATATCGTAACCAAATTTCGGATTTCAAAATTCTAGGTAATGTCCAATAATCTTACTTATATCTTAATATTATGTACATCGGCTTACTATATCATGTAGCTGGCATAGGAACAATCGGCCGAAAAATTAGTTTTACCAAGAAAATCTTTTTTCTTTATTGAGATAAAACTTATTGAATTGTGGATTGGGTGCAGGGCATTCTATAGTCGGGTGCGCCCTGCCCTTTTAGTATTTTTTTGCATAAGTGTTCGTTTTTAATTTGTCACAGATCAGCGTTGGCACACATTTCGAAGCAGATCGATCCTTTTAGATACTCGTGAGCAGGATACCTTTGCCTTGTATTTGGTTTGATTATTTTTGAAGCTGTTTGCGTTGAGTCTGTGATTGTGTTTATGTTTGTTTGGTCTAATTTGATTGATGTGGAGGAATCTTGCCTCTGCAATTGGGTTTAATTTCTGCCATTTTGTTGGTGCTTTGCCTTAAGCCTCACACTCGTGCACATCATAAACGGAGGTGATTATGCTTAACAACAAAACCAACAGCAATGATTCCTGCTTGTCATTACGACAGCAAAAACTACCGAAGAAGCGTCAGGTTAAGCCAAAGTCCTGTTTACTTAACACTTGACGTTAATAGAAATCAATATTTTCAAAATAAACAAAGCACAAACAAAATGCCAAAGCTGAATACACAAAAGGACTGAGCTCTGAGCTCAGAGCTGTGGCATACACTGCTGAGCCATACTGTGCTGTGCTGTGTTGTGCTGTGCTGTGCTGTGTGTTGGTTTGGTTTGGTTTGGTTTGAATTGTGCCTTGCCTGGCTTCCTCGATGCTGTTGCTGCTGTATCGTGTGTAATTTATTTTTCCACATTCGCAATTAGAGAAAGAGAGAATTGAGTTCGCTTTTCAATTGTTTGTTGGGCAAATACTCATGAAGAACATTTGCTGTGTGGCACAGAGTCCTTCAGTCAGTCCGTAAATCAGTCAATCAGACAGTCAGTGAGTCAGTCATCAGTGAATAAAACAGTTCGACGATTGCTCAGTGGCTGAGGCTGAGGCTGAGGCTGAGGCTGAGGCTGAGGCTCACTCCTGGTCGCTCGGTCGTTATGCTCGTTCGCTCGCATAGAGACGAGAGTTCGTTAGGTGATTTGGTTATGCAACAACATCATTAAATCACCAATTACTTTAGTCAACAGAGAGAGCAAGCAAACCGAATTTCCTTGCGCACTATACCGCACGGAATCTGGCTTTAACTGACTGGCTGCCCCACTCCCTCCCTCTGGCTGCCTGCCGCGCACCTTCTTTCCGAATGTTCTCCCACTTCCTTCCTGCCTCCCTCTGACTGCCTGACTCGGTGTTTGGTTGGATGTCTCTGTGACTGGTAATAATAGCAATGACATCCAACAGTAGTAATGGTAAAAACAACAGCAACAACAACAACAACAACAACACCAATAGAAACATTGCTGGCAACTTGGCTATTTGGGATTTACGTAAATACTTTGTAGTTATGTTTGATTGTATGTTTTTTGTGCCCATGGTACGAGCATAAAATTGAACGAATGAGTGAATGAACAAAGGAGAACGAGAAGAAGAACAAAAAGAAGAAGAAGCAAACATAGCGAACAACTTACGTTGCAAGTTGCTCGATGCCAAGTGAGTGCAGCACCGTCGGTAGACTCGGCAGCGAATGACACGTTGTCAGTTTCTTCTGGCGCGGATAGTAAAGTGTCAGCACTGTGCAGCTCTCTTCCTTCATGGTGAGGCCACCTGTAACGAATAAAACAAAAGGCATGAAAACGTTAAGCGAATAACGAACGAATGTTGAGTAAATGAAAACAAACATAAAACGATGACGACAATTTCCTGGCTGGCAAACGTAGCTAAAGTCGTCAGAGCAATCGTCAACGTCAACGTCAACGTCAATGCAAGTCCCACTGACTGGCTATGAACAAAAGGCAAAATTAAGAAGAAAGCATAATATGCCATAGCAGGAAGACTGCTCAAGTGAAATACTGCCATAAAGAAAATAATACAAGGAAACGAAAAGATGTACAAAAACAAAAATCAAAAGAAAAAGGCATGGTAAGGCAAGGCAAGGCATGGCAAAGCAAGTAAACGTAAAAGAAGCAGGCAAGCATGTATCGCTAAATACTTGCTGGCTGTCTGCCTGAATGCCTGTCTGTCTGTCTGTCTGCTGTAGCGCAACTTGGCTGCGGAGTCGCAAAGCAAATTGCAGTGTGTTGAACGCCTGAGCGACTTTCACACAACTGCAGCAGCAGACACACGTATGCCAAGACACACACACACACACACACATGCACTCGAAATGTATGTTTATATGCATGCTGAGTTCCCGTCTTGCTGTCTAACTGATAAGTCAAATTGGTGACTGCGTTTTTCGCATCCTTGCGGAATTTCACGTTGGAAATCTGCATTTGCTTTGTCGCGCTTGGCTTGCCAAGGTTTGGCAATGAGCCTCGCTTTGTGCTGTGCATCGCTGGCAAGTGACGATCGACTACAGTCCACGCCATACACAGGAGCAGAGGAGTAGGAGGGCGACTGCGGTTTGTTGCTTTAGTTAGTGAGCAGCTTACTGAGGCGTGCTACAGTTCGCGGGGGCCTTCAAGGAGTTTATTGCCGGCGACGATGCTCGAACCTAGCGACTTAGTCATTCGTAGCCAAGACTGTGCTGCCTTGCGATGTGGATTTGGGTTTGCTTTGCATTGCAGCGGTTTTCGTTGTGCTGCTTGCCTGCCTTGATTTAAATGTGTCATAACGATTGCCTCTGCGCTTGTTTACGGTTTTCATTTCGCTTTTATGATTTCGTTTGTAGACGTTCTGGTCATCGTCAGCGCCATCGTCATATTTTGGCACTGCGAAGTACCCAAAGCACTTACCCAGCGTAATTGCCTTTCGTGACGAACTGTCGTAAATGCATTCGGCAACGAGTCTATCGCCCGGCAGCGAGTGCACCGCAGTTGGCAGGCGGCGAAAGTCCTGATAGGCGACGTCTATGTTGCTGTCGTGTGCAATTGGCGGCAGCTCCTCGGTTTGGCGAATCTGCAAAATAAGTTTGCTCATTAGCATTTAGGTTTACTATTTTCTGCTGATTTCTACTTTTTCCTTTTTACTTTTACGTCTTTTTGTTTTTTTTTTTTTTCTTTTTTGTGTTTTTTTATGTTTGCATTTTCTGTCAACGCTGTTTGACGACTGAAACCCCGGCACTGCTGTTCTGGCGCACATTTGCAAATGTGACTTTCGTGCAGCGGCGGCTTACACTGGCAAATAAGCGCGCAGTGAGCCATGACAAGGCAGCACACAGAGAGCGAGTGAGCGGGAGGCAGGAAATGCACATGCAAACACAGCAAGAAGCGAAAAGTTTCTCTTCTCTTTTTTTGTTTCTGTTTTTTGCTTTTTGGTAGTCGTACATACCTGACGCAGCTTAACCTCCTTGCCAATTTGGTGGGTGCGCATCATGACCGCAAAAATGTTGATGCCTTGCGGCGGAAACGCATATCCAGTGCAGTCCTCGATGCATTGGCCCTCCGATATGACGCGTTTTTGTCCAGGCGGTATAATGTGGCGCCAATTTGGGTCCATGCCTGCAAAAGTATGCAACAATTTTTCGTTTAATTAGTGACGACACGCTGCATATTCGACAGAAGTGCTCTGGGCACCCCGAGTATATGCTGGGCACACTCACACACACACACACACAATCACACACTCAAACATTCACACAGAATAACAGCAGAGCAACGAAATGCGCCGCAGTGTTTTCGGGTGTGTCTGCGTGAGCCGGGTAGGAGTCTACGCTCCGCTAATGGCCCGGTATCCATATGAGCTTGTGTGGAAAATCTACACGTGCTCACATCGTTAGCCTGCGACTTTGATCGCTGATTTTTTAATTCAATTCCGAAAACGTGTAATTACATTTTAATTGACGCTTTGATGTTTTTAACAACTTTTCAAATGATGTGCGGTATATGGTGATAAGGGGTTTGAGGTGAGTGGGGTGTCTGGTGTGCCGCCCCATGTGGCGTGCACTGTGTATCAATTAAATCGGCAAACAAAGTGACGTTGTGAAATTTTGTGGCATCTACGAATCTAATAAGTCTTTTTTAATCAAATTATGCTGGCAATAAAATGTCTTATTCATGCATCGTGCACTCACATATTTGCGCAACGCTTCTACACTCAATTAGGTAATCCGCTTTACGCGGCGTATACGCAATAAGCGATGTACGCATTTTAAATGGTTACTCATACGCCGTGTTGCCGCACTTTGTGCACAAGTATAGAAAAATACCCACATACACACACAAACACACATGCATAGCCTTGTATACATGACAGCATAATAAAATTTCGTGTCGAATTTCAAAATATTTTAAATTTTGAACACACATCCTTGCATACTTACAAATGCACATATATTGAGCTATGCATATTGTGTACGAGTGTGAGTGTGAGTGTGTGTGTGTAAATATTGCGATTTTCTTTGTATTTGTTTTTACCAAAACCAATCAAATACTCGTGGGAATAGCAACTGATTGATTTTATTGTATTTCTGATTTGCAATGCATATTAAGCCTATTGTTTTTTTTATTGTTGTATGCCTTTTTTTTGTCTCTATTAAATTTACATTGTTTGCATTTTTGTTTTTTTTTTTTATTGTTTTGCTCTCTTTTTTATTGTTCTTGTGTATTGTTTTCGCAAGTGGCACTTCTATGCTAATGTTTCGTTGTAGTTTGTGTTTAAACTTTTAGTGCTTATGCGTAACATATTTTAAATGATTTTTCAATAAAATTTTTAAATGATGCCAATGTAAATTTCGCAACAATTATTTGTCGAACATTTATCAGCGTAAGTGGCGCCAAATCGAAATCAATCAGCGGCAGCTGGACAAAAAACAATAAAAATTTATTGTTGCATACATTTGGGAGCGCAGAGAACTCATCATCGTCGTCGTCATTTTCATCGTCATCAGTATTAAACGAAATTACAATTATTCATGTGCATTTATCAAGTATTGCTAAATTAAAGTGATGTGTAAAATTTTGCAGCGCATAAATGTTTTATGTGCGCAATTCGCATTTTTGTTCATTCGTTGGCAGTTTTTCAGTCTCAGCCTCTAATTCAATATTGGCATGGGATCCGTTCTATTTGGCTTTGTGTGTTTGCATGTTCGACGTGTTTTAATTGATAATAACTTCAAATCGATATTTATCGCAGGCACACTGACAGCGTGTCGTGCTTGCCAAGTGACACGCTGCAAAATTTCATAGCTAAATTGAATTACGAATAGCAAAAGCGAATATTTTAATTAGCTCGGCCGCTCTTGGACACTCTTAGCCACTCCTGGCTGCTTCGGAGGCAGACGGTGGCGGCAGGTGGCGCGTAATTGCGGCTTCTATGCGCTGTCAACAGCCCCAGGGCACAGTAAATATCAATAATGAAAACTATAAAATTACTATTTTTATTGCGTGTGCACGCATATCAGCAAAATCGAAAAGAATGCCAAGTAAAAAAGAAATTGTAAATGGCTCAGTGTATGCCAGCCGCATGCAGTAATTCAATTTATAGTTCTTCATGCTGCTTCTGCTTCTTCTTTTATTGCTTCTTTTATTTTACTTTATTTATTTTGTGTTGCGTTTTTTTTTTGTTTTCTTCGTTCTATTTGGTTTTTCGGTTTTGGCTTGGGTTTGCGTTTTTGGATTTTTGTGTTTTTTATTTATTGACTGTGGTGCGGTATTCGTTAAATTCCAATTAAATATTTCAATAGCCAAAGCATTGAATTCGTAATCCCACAACAAACTCCATTGAGTCGCGTGTGCTTTACCCGGCACGGTGCATTGTCTAGCTGCCCATACCGACCGCCATCCGCCTTTGCTCTGGCCTCAGCCGCTGCCTCGGCGTCGGCCCCAGCCTTACCCGGTGTCTCCACCTCTGCGGGGCCCACTGTGAGTGTGTCTGCGTTTGTTGTTTTCCAATTTTTGCTTACTTTTGTGTTTATCGTCTTGTTCCCTTTGCACAGTTTCAATACGAAACGCCGAACGCCGAACGCCGAACGTCGAATGACGTGCAGTAAAACATGCCATGAAATATAAATTCAGTTTCGTTTTGGAAATATCAAATGTATTAATCTACTTGCGCGCTGTAATACCGGAAGTTGGAACCACCTATCAAACGTTGATACTCCTCAACACACACACACATACACACACACACACACACATACACGCAGTATAGAGATTGCCTGCCATGCTAAGCTATGCCACGTTGCAGAGCTGTCCCCTCGACGCTGTGTCCTGGCGCTTCTTCGCACACTTTTCTATTTTTATTTTTATTTTTGTTTTTCCTTTTCATTTCGTTTGGTTTTGTTTCGTTTCATTTCATTTTTTTTATTTTTTCTTTTTCTCTTTTGGTTTTTCTGTGGTTATAACAAAGTTATATTGGTTTGCGTGACTATGACTTTAACAAAAGTAAAATAACAATTACAACAGCAGGAGCAACAACAGCCACAGCAGCAGCAACAACAACAACACAATGTGCGGCATGTGGGTGCAACTAGGAAAGCATGAAAGCAAATAAAACAGTAATAAAAAGTTGCAAAAAGAAGTATAAATTGTAAAGTGAAATTAGTATTTCAGCCTTCCCCTACAAAGCGCATTCGACTTGAAATTTGTTCAACACATACCCACAAGCAAGAAGAGAAAAAAACACAGTCACACACACGCATCCACACACACACATACTCCCACACAAGAGAATCAAGAAAACCCACACATACCCAGAGAAGTGGAAGTGTGCATTGAATGCCTGCTAAATCTTGTTAGGCCTTTCACTGCCAATGCACAGTGAAAAAACGCTAAGCTGTTTGTCCCTTTTCACAGCTCTTTTGCCTAATCAAATGAAAATTGTATGCGCACGCGAAACAGTCACACAGAAGCCGACTCCAATTTGAATATATTTGACATATCTTATTATAAAGAAAAACATAACAACGGGATTGCAGAAGTGCAGGACCCCTACACAAACCATGCCAGGGCTGCACAACTGTTAATTAAAGTCCTCACTCGAAGCAGCCATTAACCTTGAGCATTTCAGCAGGATCGACGGATTTCATAAAAGAAGTCGCCACTGCTGTGCTTCCTATATATACTTGTAGCTTAAAAGAAACTGACACTAATGGCAGAGTTGAAAAAGATAATCGAAGAAAATCAACAATCAGTCCAAGTGCACGATGCATGCAGAAGCTACTCGAGGAATTGTAATGAAACTTGACAAAGTGACGCTATGGGTCTACCATGGGTCAAAATATATCAATAGAGAATTCTTTATCCTGAAATACAAGAATTTCTTCGATGTAAAGGAAATAAAAGCGTTGGAGACGAAACCCTCCGGACAAATTTTACAAGTTCTTCATATTTGTGTTTATACAAAACGCTTTTCATAACCGGACAGCTCCCCAATCTGGCCAAAAACATCGCGACTGTCGATGTCCTGTTATGAGAAATTTTACTGTATTGAACCAAATTTAAATAACTGGGGATTGATTAACTTGCTATTCATCGGTCAGCCCTTGCACAGTGCATGCTCGGTATTAGGAACCTCTAATGTAGCATACATACATTAGAGGTTTGATATTCTGAATTCAATAGGAATTTTAATCCACATATATTACCTTTCTTTCTTTTCAAGGATTCTTTTATGAGAGAAATCGACTTGATGAATTTTTGTTTTCCTTTTGGGTTTCTTTGGAAAAAATAAGGAATTAGTTATTTTTTTGTAGCAGCTAATTCTCTTTACGTTGCACAGCCTTGCATGGCACTAATTAGTCAGACTATTGAATAGACGATGAAAGTCGCTCGATAAAATGAATTTCTCGATAAAACTAACCTTTTTTTGAATATGGGAGGTTTCTTTCTAGCGAAATCGACATGAGAAGTTGTGCTTTGTGCTTTGGTTTTCTTTAGAAATTCAACGGAATTAGTCACTTTTTATTGGCATTTTGTAAGTCTTATGGTTGGGTGTTTCGCAACAATAAAAGCAAGGATGTCTTTTAACGGCTTTTCGTTTTGCTTTGCTTTGAATTACGTGGCATAAGTTAGTGAATTGACATTAGTAAAGATGGCGTTCGTTATAACGAGCTGACACTGTAGTTAGCTACAAAGTTAATCTCCAAAATTATATTCAAAATCACATTCAAATTCACTTGTGCCGCGTTTCGGAATAAAGTGAAATTACTCGTTCATGATTGTTCTCAGGGACAAGCTCAGCTCTTTAAGATTTCAACGACGACTGCAATTTCTGTAATTTATAAGTGTACTTCTGCACTGTGAGGCTTGATGGGGGATTTGCTATGAAGTAAAAATATTTTTTTGTGGACTTCAATACGATTTGACGATTTAAGTCGTGCGTTTAATGTTTAATGTTTTTTACCGTGTGTGAATCGCAGCAAAGCTGCCAGGTCAGCTACAAGAATGCATTAAATATAAGAAGAAACCAAATAAATAAAAAACGGCGCTGGGTGGCTGGGGGAAGAACAGGAAAACTAAATAAATGCCGCTTTTGTCTGGGAGCATTTGTATAGTGAATTATTTAGTGCTTACATACAAGCTTTTCTATTGTTCGGCAGGATGCAGGAGTGAGCACGAGGACGGGGACGAGCATCTTCGTGCCATAAAGTTCGCTTAAGTGCTGCCAGCTTCCACCTAGCGACGTTTAGCGCAGCGCCAATGTGAAGCTTGCCTAGTTTTCGTGTGCAATTGGCGGTTGGCAATGTGGGCAGAGGGTCAGGGGAGAGTGGTGAGTGGTGAATGGTGAGAGGATGAACCCTTTTGTATTTGTTTGCAGTTTCGATTTAGAATTGAATTGCATTCGTGAGGCATTGCCGCAGCTGCAGGACTAGGAGCAGAGAGCCACGTGGCTTGGCATGCGCTTTGTGCCATTTTAATGTTTGATTAAAAGTTTAGTGTGCACCAGAAAATGACTGGGAATCTTTTAGAGCGCCTCGGCTTATTGCGTACATGAGTCGTACTTCAAAAAGTCATAAACTTTTGTTTCACCAGACCGACATCATGCAATCTCATAAATTACATGCCATGAGTTGCATATTCCCCAACTGTAGCCACGCATATGTGTATTGTGTGTATGTGTGTTTGTGAGTGTGTGTGTGTGTGTGTGTGTGCCATAGATTTATTCATATAAACTATATACATATAGTTATAACAAATATACCATATATGTGTATACAAACTGTATTTTGTAGATGTGCTTGTGTGTGTATGTGTGTGTATTTGTGTGTGTGTGTGTGTGTGTATGTGTGTGTGTACTCTTAGACATGTTCACTTACCGATTGACAGTATGCCAGCGTCATTTGGACGCAGTACGTGCGTGAAGTAGATTTTCAAACCAGAATTATCCGCCATTTGTCGTGCATGCAGTTGCGCAAAGTCGGGTTTCAAATTGCTGTAATGGGTCTCCATTAAATAATATTTGGCCTGCCGCGACTCGATGGGGTAGCCAGCCTCGTGTGGGTATGTGAAGCCCTTTGTGCGCCACGCGGAAGAACATGAAACAGCGAAAAATACACAAAAACCAGAAAAAATGAGAAATAAGAGAAAAACAAGGAAAAAATATAATCAATGCTATGAATGTGCGATTTGTTCTTGTACAGTTTGTTGTTATTGCTATTATTGTTGTTGCTATTATTGTTGTTGCTGTTGTTGTTGTTGGCATAGGTTTGTTTGGACGAAGTTGTCAACTGGCATAGCGGCACAGCTCAGCCATTGAATGCTGCTCCGAATGACACCGGCTATGGGCCAAACAACCAGCGCGCACCCGTAGCCAGCGACTCAGTGAGCCAGTGTGTGTGCGAGTGAGACAGCGCAACATGCGACGAAAGTGGATTGCAGCGAAATGCAACGCAAAGTACTTTGTAGCTGCTATGTGTGTATGTGTGTGTGCAGTTGGCGGAAGTTATTCCGTGCAATTTAAATGCACAGGGTACAAGCAGCGCTTGCCATTCAATTGCATTGCCACGTCGCGATGGATGAGATGGGAGTGCGGGGGAGATGAGGACACAGTGAGGTGCAGCCGGCACAATGAACGACTATGCCTGCCACTGCGACTGTGACTGCAACTGTGTGTGTGTGTGTGTGTGTGTGTGTGTGTGTGTATGCGAGTGAGTATGACTGTGAGTTCCACTGCATTATGGCGGTGATGAAATTATGAAAACGTGGCAAGGATGCATTTTTGTTGAAAGGAAGCATTTGCGAAGGTTAAATTAATATTGCATGGTTATGGTTATTGGGGCTGGCTTGAACGCGAGCACGACAAACAAAGGCCAACGCCAACACCAACCCCAAGCCCAGTCCCCATCCGAGTCCCGAGCAGACCATGCGCCATTTTTGCACTAAACGAGTCAACGGGTGACTGAGCAGCCAACAACAACAACAACAACAACAGCAACAACTGTGTAATGCTAAGGTGCAGGATGGGAAGTCATTGAGCGAGTAATGGCGGGTGGTGCAGTGATGGGGTGCTGGGGTGCTGGAGTGTTGGAGGGGGTGTGTGGGGGTCATGTCGCAACTTACCTCGGAACCACGCGACCATGATGCAACAATGGCATTGCATGCCAACGGAATATCTCGTGCGCCCGTGCACTGGCGTCCCTGCTCGCGTGCCATCTCCTCCAGTTCGCTGTGCGCGCCCTGGCACTCGTGCAGCGTTATATGCTGCAAGTAGTGCACGCTGGACGATGAATCATAAATCGGTTCGTACTGTTGACGACGGCAACGGCAACAACGTAGGCAACGATGATGACGACGACGACGGCGGCGGAGGCGGCGGCGTTGCAGGCGGAAGCGATGGTGAAGTTGTTGCCAGTGTGGCGCAAACCAGACGGGCCAGCATGAAGAGCGACAGCCAGAGCACACAAAGAGCGGGCGAATAAGAAGAAAGGAGAAGAAGAGGAAACAAAAAAATGTAAGATTGTTGAGTTAAAAAAGAATGCAAAAAGAAATGAAGTACGAGATAAATTTTTAATATTTCAATTTGGTTATTTCAGCTTTTGTTCATTTCTGCTTTATTATAAAACAGCAGCAGCAGCCGCAGCCGCAGCAGGACCAACTGCAGGACTGGCGCCAGAATTGGCAGCGGAGGCGCAGCTATGGCAGCCATGGCAGCCATGGCAGCTGTGTGCAGCAATGGGCTGGATCAGCACAAAAGGCGAAAGCGCTGCATTACAATTACTTGCTGAGATAACGGGCCACAATGGCAACAGGCATGCCAGGACATGCAGGACTTGCACGACAAGCCAGCAAACGGCGCAGAACCGCAAAGCATATGCGAGATAATTCTTAATTATGCATTTAATAACGTTTAGCGTGAAATTATGCGCTTTAAAAGAAAATTCACAAAAAAAAAAAACAAACAGAAGAAAGAAAAAGGATTGGATAAGAATAAAAGCAAAGCAAAGCAAAGCAAAGTAATGCCATGTCTGCTCAGCTGCTGCAACTTACGCGTATCAGATGATGTTTGCGATTGATGTCCTCCAGCTTGAACATCTTGCACCAGAAGAGCGGCGAGTCGCCGCTGGGCAGTTCCACGTCCTCGTTGCGCAGCTCCAGGACACGTACGCGCTCGTCATGCTGCAGCTGCGCCTGAGCTCGCTGCAGCAGCGCCATCGGGCGGTAGGGGCGGAAGGCGCTCGCAGGATCCGGCAGCGTGCCGCGCCGCACCGAGCCGTGCGGTGGATCGTGCGGGTGGTACATGTACAGCAGCCGCATCGTGTCGTTCTGCAAAAGAAGACAGAAAAAAAGGGACTCGTCAGTGGCTGCCTACTTCAAAACAAATTGCATTCAACAAAAAAAGCATTCGAAATAAAATCGCCAAGCAGTGACAGCACAATGGCTGCCAAGTATCGATACTCTGATTGGGGGCATGCAGACATGTGGGTACCTTGGCCTACCAACCAAAGGACTTCATAGCGGCGAACTCTGTGAATCTAGAAAGAGAGAGCGAGGAATAGACCCAGGCAGGTTGTGATATATTGAATATTGGGTTTTCGGTTTAACAAGCTCGAGGACGCCAACTTCTAATGTCACAACATGATCCAGCTCGAAGCATATTAAAATTTATTCCACAATACTTTCGAACTTACCTTCCTGCCATTTACAAAGAGAATCAAAAAGCAAGAAAGGAGGAGAGCGACACCTTCGAATTGTTGTCTCATGAGTTCTAGATGCATTATGCCCCAGTGAATTAGTCCTGCACACATAAGTAAACTTAAATGCTGAACATCGGGAGTTTGGGCTTCGGAACTCGAAGTATCGTTTCATCTTTTATCGGGTAATAGGCGTGTGAAGTGCGGCTCCTGGCGCACAATGTTGTTCTTCATTTGCCACGTATTTTTAATTGGCAAACCCAAATTAAAGCTTTCATTAAAGAGAGCGCGCCACTGCACTGCTCTGAGGGACAATGCCAGCAGGACAAACACCGAGTGGCGACTGGCCGGTGGCCGGTGGCCGGCGAGCAGTGACCGGCGTCTGATGCTGAAGCGCCTCGGGTGCCTTTCATGCCAACAGTCAGTAGTCAGTAGTCAGCAGTCAGCAGTCAGCAGTCAGCTGTCATTGTGTGCATGACATGTGTGTTTGTGTGCATTGCCTCGTATATGTTGTTATGTTATGTGTTGCATACAACTGTGTAAAACAACAGCAACAGCAACAGCAACATCAGCAGCAACAATAGCACCAACAACAACAACAGCAGGCGAGAAGCGACGTGTGTAATACACGTACAACAGCAGCATCAGGAGCAGCAGCAGCAGCATCAGCAAACAACACAATTATAACGTGTGCGAGTGTAAAGACAAACAAAAAAACAAAAAAGAATAAGGAGACTACAAACAACAACAATAACAATAACAACAGCAAAAGAAAGGGGAAAAAACGAGAAGGAAAAAAAAGGACCCATTTGAATTCATTGTGGCAAAGTGCCCATTGTAGCTGTTAAGTGGAACTGTAGTGTACATGTTCGACAATTGACGGGACGAGTCCTTGTCTGCTTGTTCATTTTCAGTGGAGACAATACTTTAATTAACAATTCCCTTTCCTGCCTGCCAGACAGTCCGTCGCATTGTTGGCTGCCAGGTTGCCTGCGAGGCAGCTGCCGGCCGGGCAGCCTATCGCCGCCAGAAAAACCTCTACAAATGAGCCTGTCCCTCAGTCCGGCTGTCTGTCCACTTGTCTGTCTGATTTGCTCTATGTTTGTCCGTCTGCCTAACAGTCCGTGTGTGTCCTGTTTGTGCCCACTCGCACTTGTCCACGACAAACAGTTGCGGGGCGTGCGACCTGGAAGCGACTCAGCGAATCAGACGCCAACCGACGGCCGGCTGCGAATTTAAACAACAGAGCAGCGTGTCAGACAGCGAGCCAGGCTACCAGGCTACCAGCCAGCCAGCCAGCCAGACAGCCAGCGAGTGCAGAACGAGTGAACGAGTTTAAAACATTTGCTGCTGCTGCTGCTGCTGCTCCTCTTAGTCCTGCACCGGCTCCTGCTGCGGCTGCGGCTGTGGCTGCGCCAGGCGTACAAAAGTCATTAACGTGTGCGGTGTGTGTGGACATAGTTGAGCGCGTTTGACTCTTGCTGTTGCTCATGTCTGCTGCTACAACGTTGAGCAACAAAAACATGACCACTGAAAAACATGTGATCACACACACACATACACACACACACACACACATACACACACATACACGCACACTCGCACATAGTAAAAACAAAAGGGTAAAAAAATCATACACGTTGAAAACGAGGAAAAAACGCAAAAAAGAACAAAGTTAAACGCTGTAATATGGCAAAGAGACGGGGGCGTGGGGGCTGTGAGGGCTGTGGGTTGGTAGGAGGGCGTTTGCGTTTTCGTTTGGTTCACAAGGCCGACAAAAACTAAAATGAAATGAAAAGCTTCAACAAGGATTACAACCAAAAATTAATGAAAGCAAACTGGTTGTGGTCATTTGCTGTGGTCAACGGTCAGGAAGGCTTAATTGCCAAAGACGATGGCGACGGACGACGGACGACGGACGACTGACGACGAACCGAATGCTCAAATGCCGAGGCAAGTGGAGGCGAGCCGTGCCGGCTAAGCCGAGCCAAACGGACGACGGTCCACTTGTCGTACTGCGTGTGTATGCTGCCTGCTCCTGCTCCTGCTCCTGTGCATTGTCCTGTCGTCCTTGTTGCTGTTAGTTGAGTTCAACTCAAGTGGCACTAGTTCTCGCTGTTGCTATTGTTGTTGCTATTATTATTGTTGCTGCTGTTGTTGTCGTGGCTATCATTGTTATCGCCTTCGCTATACCCCCCCATCCCAGCCAGCGCATCTTGTTCGGCTGACCATTAAAGCAGCCTTCGGCTTGGTGCTAATTGTTAAAGCTCCACACACGCCGTCTCCCCGACTTGCCGCCTTCCCGACCCCACGACCCCGTGACCCCCATGCCCAGGAGTCATCGTCTCAACGCCGTAAGTCACTTCAGCCCCGACTGCACTCAACACTTGGCCCCGCTCATTAGTGCTTGGCTAATGCGCCTCGTCGGCTCAGTGAAGTGCAGCGCTCAGCGCGCCCCAAAAATTCTGCTCGCTGGTAATTTGTGCGGGTGTGTGCCTCAGAGTCTCTCTCCCTGTCCCGCTCTCTGAACTCCATACGGTAAAAGGACTTTAAAGCATTTGCCAACTACGCTGAGTGCACTTTTCGGCTGCAAGATAAAAGAGGCGTTTAATGACTGACTTTTTCAGGGGTTTTCTGTTTTATTTTTGTGTTTTTCTATTATTTTCTGTTTTTTCGTTTTTGCTGTGACGCTTAGCGTTTAGATTTTAATTTTACAGCGATGTCGTTGCTGGCATTTTTAATGCTTTTGTTTTATGCATAGCAGCCATGTTTTGCTTGTTGGCTTCCATTTTTATTTTTAGTTTCCTATATTTAAAAAGCACTTCGCTTCGCTTCGCTTTCGGATTTCGTGATTTGCGTGCTTTTGTGATTTCACTGTGTGTTTTATGAAATTATAATGATGGTGAGTTCAAAGTTAAAAAGTTTAACTCAGCTTGTCCCTGAGTTTAAATGTGAACCTAATTCGCTTCGGCCGCGTGCAAACTTAGAACTGAAGTTAATTCATTGGACGGCGGCCATGGCAAGTGCTTTCAAGATTCCTCTGACTTCTGCACTTGCCAACTATGACTAACTCGGAAGCATCAGGAGAGCAAAACCCAATTGTGCAGCAGCTGACTTCTCAATTTGTCGCACCCTGGGCTCGTTTTGATTTTTCTAGTTTGGTTTTGTTTCTTTCATTTGATGCGATCATGTGTTTGGTTAGTATAAGGTGAAAGTGACTCTGTTGCAGGCTTCTGCTGTCAGGGACATTGCGAAGCCGTGGCAGCGCAGAGGTGACGCCGTTGACAATGTGAGTGCTCCGTCATGAATCTCGATGTCCATCCGCATGCGAATGCGAATTGCTGTCGGTACCTATGCCGCGCTTGGGCAGCGGTGTGCGGCCATGTTCCTGCCAGCCAAACTATGAGCAAACTTTCATTTCGTGTAACGAATTCTCAGCAATAAAATACAATACGATATTTGATGCGCAAAAAATAAAACAACAAAACCAAAACCAAAACAAAAACAAAAGGCAAACGCAGCAAGGAGAAGGAAACTTTTGAGCATTAATTTATTTATTTTTTGCCAATTCATAGAGCGATATACGAGTGTGGATTACATTTGCACTCGCAGTCGTTTAACGTCGTCCTCAGCGTCATCGTCATCGTCCATGTCCGCGTCCATGTGCGCGTCCTTGTCGTCTGTGTCCTTGTTGTCCTCTGCCTCGTGTGCTGTTGCAAACTTTCAGCGCTCAGCTTTGCTGTGTGTGCTGCCTGGTGTTTTTGTTGTAGTAGTGTTTATTGATGTCGTTGTTGTTGTTATTCATATTGTTGTTGCTATTGTTGACTTGTATTGTAGTAGTTGTTATTTTGTGTTGTTGTTGTTGTTGTTTTAACGTGTTTAAATAATTGGCAATTGTCCTAAAGTAGCGTAGCATTTCTGCCCGGCAGCTGCTTTGCGCTGCCCAGGCGTCCTTGCTGGCAGTCAACGTGTTGTGGCGGAGTGCTGCTGCTTAAATGTGTTCTGGTGTTTAAACTTGGTCTACAGTTGGTCGCCTGAGTTGGCTGGGCTGCTTGGTCGGGTTGCTTGGTTGGTTGGTTGCCTCGCTGCCTCGTTGCCTCGTTGCTGCATTGGTTGGCTGGCTACCATTGTGTAATGTTCTCGTAATTGAAATGCATTTACAATTGAATTATAAATAGACCAAACGTATTTGCATGCATATGCATGTACCGTACACTTGTATGTATGTGTGCATATATGGCGCATGGGTATGTAAATAAACAAATGTACTACGTATTAAGGGTCTTCGTGTGTGTGTGTATGTATGTGTGTGTGTGTGTGTGTGTGCATAATGCTGATTGCCAGTATCCTAGTTTTATAACAATAACGCCTTAAACCTGCATGCCCTGCCGCACGCCTCTTCCCCTGTCGAGGCTGCCTAATGCCTGCTGCCTGCTGCCCATTGCAGTTACAGCAGCTGCCGACTGCTGCCGGCTGCCGGCTGCCTGGCGCATACATTTGCACATGCATTTGTTCGTGTGCGAAGTGCAACACTCAAATCAAATGTTCGATAAAGTTGTTCCGAAGGTGTTCGTGTGAAGTCACGTATGATCCTTTATAGTGGCTGCCCTGCACAGTTCAACACGAGTCTCGCCTTGCCTGCCATTGCACTTTGCACTCTGCAGCTTGGCCGCACTGCCTGCGCTATTCCATGCGGCATTGGCACTAACGACAATCGCAACTCAACAGCACATGCACGACCATATGCACGTAGGACTTTGTATGACTGTGTGTGTGTGTGTGTGTGTGTGTGTGTGTGTGTGTGTGTGTGTGTGTGTGTGCTGCAATTGAAAGCCGTTTTCAATAACTACCTCAACTAATATGCAATGCTGCAGTTTGTTGAAATTTTGTCGAAATGACTTTTGTTTTCTAATTGCTGTCAATGCAGCAGGAGCCGATGCCGTTGGGGAGTTGTGTGCAGCTGTCAAGGCATAAATGCGGACATGACATGCCTTTACATGCATGACATGCGTGATTTCGCATCTTCTGCTTCCTCTTCCTTTTATTTTTTTTTGCTTTCATTTTTTCAATTTTTCATTTATTTGCGTTTTTTTTTGTTTTTTTCTTCAAGTTTTAAATGAGTTAACTGCCATTTATGCGCTGGCGTCTTTTAGCCCTTTACCTCATGTATGTACATATGCATGTATGTGCATTGGTATATAGAAACGTTATATATATATGAGCTTTTGTTTATTTACTCATGCCTTTTTTTCGCTTTTGTTTTTATTTTCGCTGTGCACTGCGCTTGACTGTTGGCTTGTTTGCTTTTTACTTTGTCTTTGTGGTTACTGGCGCAGTCTAAATTAAAATTCGTTCCTGTACTCGTACCTAGCTTGTGTATTTTTCACAAGTCAAAAAGTTGCGCGCTGCATAAAATAGAAATACAAAATCGTTAGTGCGCCATTTGCGCATAAATAATCAAAAACAAAAAAAAAAAAAAAATACATAAAAGTTGAAGTTTCATTTCGACCGGCTGCGCTTGCTGTTGCGCTGCAAATACTTTGGCGCGGCATAGACGAACGTCGCATGCGTGTTGTCATGAGCTGCTGCTGAGGCAGCTCAAATAGACACAATCCAAAACCACAAAGGGGCAGCTGGAGCACGCTAAGCGTTCGCTAATACCCTAAAGTGCACGATTTTGCTGTAAGCTACGCTTGGCCACGGGCCACGGGAGCAGAGGCAGTCTGCGCCACCAGAGCCGGGCGTAGGCTGGCGACCAAACTGAGTTAGCATTTTTCGCTTTTACCTGTGCACATGCGAGTGTACGCGTGTGTGCCTGCGCCCGGCTGTGGTTCGTGGTGCACATGTGCGTGCAAAATTTTATTGCCTACTTTTAGGTGCAATTCAGAACCATTTCAAATTCCCGCCAATAAAAAAATAGAAAAAACAACCAGCTGCTGGTGTACACTAATGGCTTAAGCTCAACTAAAACCTCACTTTTCACTCAAAACGAAGTCTGGCAATCGAAATTTTGCTTGTGTCCCGCATAAATCTATCAGTCGTGGCTCGTTGAGTTGTTTTTTTTCAACTCGTACATTTGCTTGGCATAGCTTATGCAATATTCGCGCACACCCAACGCATTCACTCAGGTCCGCTTCCGGACTTTGCGCGTTGGGCATGTGGTCTAATATTTTTTTTTATTTACGAAATTGGTTTTTCATATAGACCACATTTCACGTTTTTATTTCCTTTGCTTTTTCACGGCATGTTTGTTGACTTGGCGAATGTGTCCGAAACAAAATAAAGACACAAAAGGGAGGAAAACAACAACATAAATTGAAATTGAAAAATGCAAAAATTAACAAAAAAAAAAACCGGTTCAAAGTGGAATTTTAGCGCAAACCACTTGATTTCTGCATATGCTACGTTGTCTCTTAGTTATAGAATTTCTACTTTAATTACTTATACAAACATACGCTCGGCCAAAAGTGCAAACACAAACGCAGATTTAGTCATTTCAGTATTCGGCTCTCGCACTTTGGCGGAGTCGGAGGTGCGAGCGAGCGAAGCAGCCAACGAGCATGTAAGCGAGTGAGTGAGTGAGTGTGCATGGCTGCTGCTGTTGTTGCATTTGACAGCAGAACGAAACTCGTTATTTATGGTACTCGACTCAATTCTCTTAGACTGCTGCAGCTGGAGCGGCCGCCGTCGCACTTTTAACTGGCTAAAATGTTTGCAAACCTATGCGCAAACCTAGAAACAAATACTCACACACACACACACACACACATACACACACAGATGCAGATACGAGTATTCGCGTACTTGACTGCGCTTGGCTTTGCTTCGCTTTGCTTTGGGCTGCTGTATTACTTTGAATATGTGTGTGTGTGTGTGTGTGTGTGTGTGTGTGTGTGTGTGTGTGTGTGTGTTTGTGCACTTTCAGTAAAATCCTACTCCGTTAGCAGGACTGCGTACTCCCAATATTTGTCGCTTTAGGGTATTAAAACAAACGTTCCGTTCGCTTCGTTTCATGCACTTCTGGTGCCACAAACACGATCGCGAACTCAAACTCGGTGCCGTGCTGATTTGCGGACTTTGAGCGTACACAACTTTTACTCGGCAAAAATGTAGTCGAGTCGAAAAACAAAACAAAACAATACACAAACACACACACACACAAAAAAAAAATAAAAAATACAAAAACAATAGAAACAACTGCAGCAGCAGCTCAGCGGAAAAACAAAAACCCCAAAAGCGAAAAAAATCACTGAAAAATAAAGTGGATAAAAATGTACGATATGGACCTCCAGCATACTTCTCTCTGAGTTCAGCGGACATTCTCAACAAAACTGTTACATGTCAGTCAAACCGGTTTGTAAAAGCGGACAGTGCATCACAGTACTTTGTTCAAATAACTTGCGGCACTGTAATTGTCCCCATGGTAGGTTTATTGGATTGTAGTAACCCCAATGGTATGCAAATAAGGTCATCGCACAACTGTATTGAGCAGTTTCGTGCACAAACGCACAAGAATGAGAGTGAGAATAAGAAGTGAAGAAGGCCACCCCCCTACGCTTCTTTAGTGCGCTACAGCAACTTATGGCAAACCCCTCAACAGCATGCCATGAGATGACGGAGACTGGTAAAATAACAAGCTCGTTCTAATATTTCAACGATATTGCCTACGACAGGACTTGAGCCCTGCCTTGGATGAGTAGTATACCGACACACTTGTCACTTAGCCACAGTCATCATGGGCATGCACATATGTATATGCGTGTGTGTAGTAACACACTGAATTAATTTAGGGAAAGCTGCAAATAAAGGGAAAATTAAATCAACAATAAAAATTCAATAAAAAAGGCATCTGTTGTCGTTAATTATTTATTGCTGTGCTGTAATTGATAGTTGACGAAGTCAAAGTTGTCGCTTTAATTTACTTTGTAATTATTTTTATTTTGAGCGCTGCATCCTATCTGCCCTTTATACTGTTGAAAATGAACGCTATGAAATTGTTGCTTACATGGTATGTATGTTATATAAGACAGCTACATTGTAAATTCACCACCTACTCGAATGAAAAACAAAGAGTTGCTCGTTGCAAGCTGAAAGCGACAAAGCAACTCGCGGGAGAGGGGAAGTTGTGGTCAGTGGTTTTTTATTTTATAAAGAGTTAATAGAATCAATGAAACTCAGTGTACTGTTGCATGGAATGCGCCATGAACACAGAACAAGTGTGCGCAACTCATGTGTAAAAAAGGGACAATGCTCGTTTTAACTTTAATAAAGCAACTAGAAAGTCCCGACTGTTTGCGTGTGCATGTGTGTGTGTCTGTTTGCCAGTCTGCGAGTGTATTTGATTTTTGGGCAGTACACCAGCACCAACTGAGGCAAAGGCAACAACAACAAACACAGCCAGTCTATTTGGCATTTACGAATATTTGACAAAGTCCAACTTCACTCTGCTGACAAAAGTACATAAATGCTTTTTTCCACTTCGCTTTCATTTCATTTCGTAACTGGCATTTGGCTTTGTTGCCTTGTCCTGGATTTCGTTTCATGCCCGAAATCGGAGCGTGCGGCCGTCATGCTTAAACATTGGCAAATGGTTTGACTTTGATTTGCACTGGAATGGCTTTTTAGGCGCTGCTGCTTAAGTTTAGCCTCACAAAAATTTAGCATTTAAAATGTGCCAACTCCTTTGTGCGGGTTCATCTTTGGTCTCTCTTTGGCCTCTTGCACGCTCGCGGCTGGCTAAGTAATAATTCATTATAAAAGTCATGCTTTTGGTTTTGTTTGCAAAAGAAAAGAGAAGAAAAATAAAAAAAAAAAATTCAAAAAAAAGAAAATGGAGGAAAACAAAAAATTACATTTTGAGCTTATGTCGTGACAAACTGCACACATATGTGTTTATATCTCGATTTTCACAAGTCAAGTAAACAAAGTGCTGCGCTACAGTTTGGTTTGGTTTGCTTCGGTTTGGCTTGGCTTGGCTTGGCTTTGCTCGGCTCGGTTTGGTTTAGTGTGACGTAAAAAAAAGAGGAAAAAATTCCACTAAGCTCGTGCATACACAAGCGAACAGCCATTGAAGCGAAGCGAAGCGAATGCATGCATGCGGGGAGAGAGCATGAGAGCGCCACAAATAGACTGTAGTATGTGCTGTGCGATAGGGTAGGTGTAGGGCCGGCATAGTAAGTGTTGAAAATTACTGTTGAGTTCACTTGTTTCCCTTTATTATTTTTGTGTTGTGCACTTTTTTCGCATTCTTTTGTTGTTTGCTGAGCTTTTTTCTTTTGTCTTATTTCGTTTCATATTTAAGTTCGGTTGCTTTATGCGAAACCGACAACGACAATTACGAGCAGCTTGCTCGCTCGGCAGCCACAGTTAGCCGCGCAGCTAGGCGCCAAGTCATGAGTGTGCGAGCGAGAAGTCGCACAGGCAAAGCAGACCAAAGCAAAGAGCAAATGCATGCGGCCGGGCAGTACGCGGACGGCCGAGCTGGCGTGCAGGCGGCCGGTGAGTTCGCGTCGGGTGGAGCGGCGCGCCCTAGTCAACAAAGCCACCGCGCGCTGATGAAGCAAACCGATGAAAGTTATTATGGAACCATTAATGGAGAAAATTACTGTTTACAAGTGGAGCAACAATTTCTGCAAAGTTTCGTGTTAAAATAATAAACTCATAGCGATGTCGTGGCCGCACCGGTGGCCATTGCAGCTGCACTGGCTGTTGTTGTTGTGGCTGTTGTTGGCTTAAAAGCATGTGAGTGCCACCGCATACTGTCACTAAGCTTGTGTGGACATGCTTCCGCTGCTATTTAACGCTTTTGCCTGCCCACAACAACACAAACACACACGCAAATGCACAAATTACTGATACTGTGTGCAATCGATGTTGTTGTTTTCTGCTTTTTTTTTTGTTTTGTTTGTTAGGTTGCTAAGTGCTGCCAAGTTGGAGCTAAATCAAAGCCATATCAATGGTCGCTTCATTTTCCCGCAAACTTTTGAGAGCCACATATATTTGTTGCTTTTGTTGTTGGCTTTTAGTTTGATGGGTTTCTTTGTTATGGCCATTAGTTGGAAGCAGCCATAAATTACGGCAGAGACGATATTTTGCCAACACCCAAGCGCAGGACATGGAAAACTTTACTTGGGAAATAATTTGCATATCAAATTCATGTTAATTTTCTGCAACAACACTAGGGAGGCAGGCAATGCGAAATACATAATTGCTATGAATGCTCATGAAATTTCAGCATTGAAATTCATTTCAACTTCTATAAACAATTACGAACTAAACTGACTTTCAGCATTAATTTGCAGCTTAATGACAATTAGTGTTAATTGTCTCTGGGGTATTTTGCGTATTTTAATTTTAATTGCGAAATTTCTATGTAACAAATAAATCTACTGAATTATCAATACAAAATTATATACATATATATATATATGTATATATGTACGTGAACATACATTTATTCGTATATATGTTTGTATGTACTTATATATATGTGTTTTTGCATTTGCATGAGAGGCGAGCTGAGGTGCAACAACTTCGACTTAATTATTGGCATAAATCATAAATCCACACAAATTTTATCATCATCAATTTTATGCACTTATTCGATTTATTGAAAGCTTTTAAAACTTTTCGACACAAAGCTAATGACAATGAACGTGAAACTTTCTTGCTAGACTTCAGGGAATGAGTTCCGAGCACATTAATGTAATCAATAAAACTTTTCAAAACATAAAAAACAAAAAAAAGAAAAGAGAAGCCATAAAAAGAGAGCGCCCACAACATTAAGGCAAGCAAAATGCTGAAAATTGTGCAAAAAGCACATTTAACAATAATCGTAAAAACGCAAAAATAATAAAATAAAAAAGAAAATGAAAATGAAAATTGTAATGCTACCCTCTAAACAATATATATTTGTGTACACGAGTATATGCTATACACCGGCTATACGCATAATATTGTATCTGCTACGCGTACAGTACTGCCTAGCATTGGCCGCTGCGTGCCCAACTCAAGCGGGGCATGTTGCTCACTTGCACACGCGTGCACGGGCGCGCTGCTGTCGTCGATCACGAGCACGCTTTGTCTTTGTCGCTAAGGCCAATTGGTAATTTTGTTATTAGTCACGCTCTTTGCGCTTCATTAATGTTCATTACACACAATGAATGAACCCACATCGATTGATATTGGCATGTACATTCATACGTAGCTCTCTGCCTCGACTCTCTCGACTGCCGCGACTGCCTCGACTGCCGCGACTGCTTTAACTGCCACAACTGCCACAACTGCTGCGACTGCTCCTGCTCCTGCTGCTGCTCCTGCTGCTGCTGCTGCGGCAGTTTCTGTTGCGGTAGCTGTTGTCTGTTCCCTGTTGTTATGCTTGATGTTGTTGTTATTATTGAGCTTGCTGCTGTAATTTTTTAGATTTTTTATTTGTTGTGGCTGTTGTGGTTGAACATATTGCACAAGGGCGTCACTTTTCAACGTTTTTCGCTTATCGTGTTTCGCTTCTTTTTGTTTTGTTTTTGGATGTTGTTTTTTCTTTTTTCTAGTTGAATTTTTACTTTACAGACTTTTATGTCGTATGTATCTATATGTAAAAAGGGTTGCTTGAATGATTTAGTTCGGAAATAAATTTAATTATAGGAATACATAAATTTAATATTGGTCTATTTTCGTTGCTGGCACATGCATAAGCTGTATTTTTAGTATTCAAGGGTTAGCTTATGGAAGTTATCGACGCTGGCTGCTTGCTTACGCTTAATTAAACATTAAAACCTCAAAAAGGCCAAATCCGTATCCGGCTCAATGGCTGACAGACAGACTGTCTCTTTGGCTGTGCGTTGGCGCGGTTCGCCATGCTTGATTGCGTGTGTGAGCAAGTGCGGTTTCAAAGTGCCAGCCTCCGGGCATGGAATTAGGATCCGAGTACAAACGCACTCGGCCTAACGCACACACCCACACACATACACATACATTCACACTCAAAGGGCAGTGAACGGCTCAGCAGTGTGCATGAGGTCAAGCACACGAGCCACGCTCTGTTGACAATCATTTTACTTAAACTCATATGCACAAGCAATCAATTGCACAGCACATTGGGATGAATGCGTAGACGATCACGACACTCAATCGTGTGCCCGCAGCCGCATATGCTCTGGTCGGTGTAGGTCTCTGCCAATGAATGCCATGAGCATGTGATACTCCACTTGTGATTACCCCTCACAGTGTTTTAGTATTGCAGCTCACTTGTTTAGATTGCCTCCTTTATGTACTTAGGTAAATTATACAAATAAAATTGAAATTTAAAGTTTATCTACGTTGATTTGCTGCTCCTGAATTAGCTAAGAACCTCAAAAAAAAAACAAAAAAAAAAAAACAACAAGAAACAAAATCTTCAAATGCTTAGGAGCGCAGGACATTTGCCATAAGATTTATAGAGTTGTAGCTTATTCGTAAGCAACGCGACAGATCTGAGGCGCACTTCACAGCAGAAGGGGTGTAATTGTTAGCTTTTGGCGAATAAATGTTTTGGCCAAGTCAATGCTGTAATGAATGGATGTCCTAATCTGCAGATAATTTATTTGTTTGTGCTGGCCGCGTGGGCCGTGGCGAGAATGTTGCGTACAAGGCTGTCGAGTAATGCGCGTTGCGTACTTTTGGGTGACTTTCTTTCGGATGACTTTCAGTTTCTGTTTCAGTTTTAGTTTCGCTAACGTCGTTACTGTCCGTGGGCAGCTTTACTTGCAAACATTGAGAGAACTTGCCTAATGACATAAATCGCGTTTCATACAGAATTTTCCAATTAACAAGTTTCCATCAACTGATAATCACTTCGCACCCGACCCAATCAATGCAGTTGGCCAGAGGAGGAGGGAACAAACACCAAAAGAAGAAAAAAAAGACAAATTAAATATCTTTTCTTTTTCGCAGGAAAAATCAACATTGTATGAACTTAAACACAAACTAAACGAAAATTCATTAAAACTTTTTGTGTAGTGTAGTGCAAAATTGTGAACGAATCAGCCAAGCAACCTCATTTCGACCTAATTTGTCTAGCGATTTAGTCTGTTATTGACTTAAGGCTCAAACAGCTGAGCCCTCAGTAGCGTTGGAGTCGCACACAGAGTACTTATAGGCAGTAGCCGCCTGCCTAACTAGGCACTAAGCCACGTTGCCCGAAGCTAAACTGAACATGGAATGAAGACGTCAACGACGAGCCAGACGGCATCAGCGCTGACGAGGGCGAGGGCGGGGGCGATGGCGATGGCTATGGAGATGGCGAGGCGGATGAAGGAGGCACGGGAGACGTAGACAGTGACAACGTTGAAGCTGGTATTGTTGCTGGTGGCACTGCCGGTGACGGCAATGGCGCTGGCGATGACAACAGCGAACACGGCAAGGAGGAAGAGGAGGAGGAGGAGGGGGAGGAGATGAAGTCGGCGAAGACGTCGTCGATGATGACGCGACAAAATCCAATTAATACGCTAGACAAATAAAATGCCACAAAAACGTTTAGAGATAAAGCAATATAACTATGTGTAGACACACACACATACACACACACATAGGCACAGACACACACTCACACTTATCCGCATATAGAATAGTTGTGTGTTGTGTGTATTTATTTCAAATATCATGTGGCATTTGTTTGCAAGTTTTTGGGTGTGAGATTGTTATGTGTTTTGCTTTGCTGCGACTTTTGTGCGTGTCAGTGTGTGTGTTTGTTTGTTTGGTCGTGTGAGTGCGTGAGCGTGCGAGAGTGTGTGTGCGATGGTGTGTTTGTTTGTTTGTTTAAGTAAACCAAAAGTTTTCTTTAAGATTTACGCTTAAGTTTTACGTGATAAAAGTTTTATCACTATGATGACTTTTCCTGTGGCTTTTTCATTCTTACACTTTTCGCCACAATCCCCCCATTCGCACACCCACTCCTACACACTCGCCGACACACTCACATGCTCAGCTTATTTTTGTGTGTATATATTTGTACAAGGATATTGTACTAAGCTGCAAACACACTTGTATATAATGTTATTTGCCGCAGTTGAAGTATTTTGGGTCGCCACTTGTATGTGTCCTCCCCGACTCTGGCTTCAACTGCGACTCCCGTTCCCATTCCCGCTCCCGTTCACATCTCCAGAAAACCGTGTGCGTGTGTGCGGGTGGCTTGGAATCACTTTATTTTTATGGCGACGCTTTTATCATCAACATACTGAGAGCACACGCAAACGGCGCAGCGCCAAAAGTTTTTATTATTAACATAAATTATGATCTACTCGTCTGACTGTCACTAGTACATAAATTTAAACATAACAAAAAAACCAACCTCCTCCGAAACTAAAGAGGGAGAGAAAGAGAGAGACAGAAATACGAGAAGAAGAAGTCCTGAGCAAAACTTTGTCAATATATCTATTAGACACACGCAACTGAACGAAAGTGTAAAGAGTGGCCAGGAGCCTGGCAAGGAAAAACAAGACAAGGCTCAAGCCAGGGCGAGTTGAGTTGAGTTGAGTTGAGTTGAGTTGAGTTGAGTTGACTTGAGCTGAGCTGAGTTGAGTTGTGTGGATGGGATTGGATTGGAGTGTGAACTTACCGTTATGGCAATGTCATGCGAAGCGTCGCACGTATCCAGCTTGCGGCGAAACCTGAGCACTGTGTGCGTTGCGTTCTCATAGCCCAGCATCAGTATATAATCCTGTGAGGGATCCACAACCGGCTCCGCATCATCATTGCGTGTGACATGTCGATCCTGTGGGGAAAAAACAACAACAATCAGCGAACGTGTGGCATGAGTGAGTGAGAAATTAAGATAAAGAGCAAAATATTAATGATTCAAGTATGTCAAATATTTAATTTATATGCTCAGCTCACTATGGGCTGTGGGTCCTGCTGCATATTTTTATGTCATTTAAATTTTTCGCAAACGCCAGAGGCACCAGACACAGACACAGTCTCAGGCAGACACTCAGGCAGGGCTCAGGCACAGGCAGGGCAGCACTTGCTGCCTAGCGTGGGAGTGCACACGTTGTACATGTGTATGCCTTGTGGATGTGTGCCAATGGCATAAGGGCTATGGGCTGAGGGCTATGGGCTGGAGGGCGGGTGTGAGTGGGGGAGAGGCTTACATTTTTCAGCTCAACTTTCACTTGAATACACACAACGTAACATGTTCATTCGGTTCGCTTATATTAACTTGTGTGTGAGTTGACGAGCGAGGTGGACTGTTTGCATGCACACAGTTGTGGTCAGTTGATTAATCACAGTTAATAAGTGTGGCAACACGGGCAGCACGACTTGGCCCCTGGGCAAGACCACACGAGCAGCCGAGCGCAGTCGAGCGCAGTCGCATAATTCGACTTGCCACATCGCTTTCATGTCCACTTCGGAGCTTTTGTCAACTGGCTGATATGGGGTGTTACTTATGCTATGCAAAGCACTGTTGATGAACTTATGCATATGCGTGTGCGTCTATGCGTGTGCATGTTTGTGTATTTGCTTTGGCTCTTGTCGGTTTTTGTGAAATAATTTAAATTTCAAAGTTTTTACTGTTTTGACAGAGTTTATACGAAGTTGAAGTCATCTTTGCTCCTCCTCCTTCTCTGCTACTCTGCTACTCGGCTCCTCGGCTCCTCTGCTTCTTTCTCGGCTGCTTGTTTTGTTCTTAACATTGTTGTTGTTGTTGTTGCTATTGTTATTATTGTGGACCATGTACGAGTAGTTCATGGCAAGCGCTGCACTGCACAGCCCTTTCGCACCTCGCCCCTCCCATCACTCGCCGGCCAACTTCTGCGTATGGCCAAACAAACTTTTCACCGAACTTCTACGAGAAAATGATAAAAATTTTTCGGTGCACACACGCGCCGACCAGGAGGCAACTCCCAGCTCACAGCTCACAGCTCGCAGCGCAGTGTGCCATATGTGTGCATGTAAATTCTTAAACACATATTGGCTGCCGAATTGTTGTTGATGTTGTTGTTGTTGTTGATGCCGCTGTTGCCGTTGCTGCTGCTGCTGCTGCTGCTGATGTTGCTGCTTTTGGTGTTTCTTTTGTTGTTATGCGGCTGCTGATTTTTTTGTTGAAAAATTCGTTGCCGCCTTTTAGGAGGCGTTATGGCATGTTGGACATATTGGCAGTTTACTGCAAATGGGCGTGCGGACAGACACATACGACTCACACGACAGACACAAAACTGCTTTTCATATTTGCTGTAGTTTTTTATTTTTTGAACTTGTTTTGTTTTTCCTCCGTTTTTTGTTTGATTTTTATTTGATTGGTTTTTTGTGCACGCTACAAATTTTAATTGCTGCTGTTGGAATTTTCCCGAATAGTCTTTCTTTTTTTTGTACATATGCACTCGTAGGTCTGATAACGTATATACGTATATATATAATCGTGTGCGTCTTTTTTCACAGTGTGTCTAATATATTAAAATATGCGAGCTCTTTGGTTGTGTTTTCCCTGCAGCTAAGTAGGCAACTAATTAATTAAGTATGGCGAGTAAAAACTAAAACGATAGAGAAAAAGGAAGTTGTACGCAATAGAAATGTTGTTGAAAGTTTAGTTTGGAAAGAATTTTTGCATTTGCCAATCAAGTCATGCTTAATTAAACTAATTTCCGCACATCGATGTTACATTTTTTGTTTCCGCTTAATTAAGACACTCGCACCAGCCTAATGCGATTTGCATTGGATTTTGCACCTTTTGTCAACAAACTTTGCATGTGCGTACTCGGGGCTGCGCGTATCTTAAAGCTCATATATCAAGATCTGTGACTTTCCGCCTTTCCTCCTTTCCGCCCGCCTGCCAGCCACGCTTGCCTTTTAATTTCACATTATCTGGCACAGTCGCTGTCACAATGTCGGCTGTAGCGACACTTTTCGCCCGAGCCAACCCACTGCAGCTCAGAGCACACCGGCAACGCCGCCGCCCGGGCTTATCTCTGCCGTAGTCGCATAAGTCAAGGCAGAGTGAAGTGGATTGGATTCGA
Source organism: Stegana nigrithorax (assembly GCA_037044495.1). Lineage (NCBI taxonomy): Eukaryota > Metazoa > Arthropoda > Insecta > Diptera > Drosophilidae > Stegana > Stegana nigrithorax. Next base: position 202,940 of record JBAMBQ010003786.1, read on the forward strand.
GTGAAGCAGAGGCTTTGTGGGTTGCTGCAGATTTATACAAGTCGCTTGGGCGACTCGCTCTCTGCCCGAGACAAGCTCACTTGGCAATGACGGAAATTAAAAATACGCGCTGCATTTTACCTTAGCTGCCCTCTACACCCTCCCGCCCCCAACGCCAGCATTGTTGCTCCGCTGCCGTTTATGCTTTCTCCCGGCGCTTGTTGGTTCGCTGGATTGTGCCTTCCTTCGTTCGTACGTTCGTTCGTTTGTTCCGTTCAGGCGTTGAGTCTGTTATCAAAGTGTGTTGTTTCTCTTGAAGTACATACATATGTATGTACATCCATAATATCGCACATTCCTGACGCGTTCGTACGCTTACTTGACATAGCTTTTACTTGGCCGGCCTGCTGCTGTCATATGCGCTCCGACACTCCGACACTCCGATACTCCGACACTCGTTCACTGCGACACTCTGACACTCCGTGCGCCACTTGCTTCTCGCTGTGGTAATTATGCAAAAGGACGACGCATAAATTTGCAATATTCTGTGAATGTTTCAAATGCCGACGCAAATTCTCACAACTTTTTATGTGCGAGCGTGAAACATGAATGCGCTTGGGAGTGGGAGTGGGTCTGCGAGTGGCCGCCGAGGAGGAGAGTGCGGATGCGGTGCGGGTGGCAGCCCGTTACATAATCAGTGAACGAGCGACTACAAGAAATCGTTTAGCTACGCACGTCTTTTAAACCTCAGTGCACTCCAGCTGCTGTCCTGTCCGTCGACCTTCACCACCTTCGCCACTGCCCAAGCACACGCGCACACCTGGCGCCCTACTGTGTGGTGGTTGTTGTTGTTTTGATGCTGTTATGGGTAGTGCGCACACGTTTTTTTAATTGCTAAAATTTTATCACACCTTCATGGGTCGCAGCATGAACTCGTAAATTGTAATCCTTGCGTTGCGTTGCGTTTCGTTTCGTTACCATGTTTTTTTCTATTTGTTTTGTTCTCTCTTCCTTTTTTTTTTTTGTTGTGCTATTTTGCTTGCGTTGCTTTTTTTTTGCTGCTGTCGGTGTTCTTGCTTGCCTAGGTTAGACGTGCGAGTCATCGCTGCTGTACGCTTTGTCATTAATGTCGTCGTTGACGTCGCCCGCTCGAGTATTTAATAGCGCTGTCAAGATTTTAATACCAACAGTTATGTCCTTCTGTGTCGTCCTGATGAAGGAAAGAGAGTCACACAGCAAAAGGGAGAGAAAGAGAAAGAACGAAAGGAACGAAGATGGAAATTGGTAGAAATTGGAAGCAAGATGGCGGGAGGCAGGACGAAAGACGGAGCGAGACAGAAAGAGAAAGTGCACAAGAGTACGCCGATGCTGATGTAGGAGGTGCAGGAGTAGCCGAAACGCTGGGGGTCTGGAATGGTTGGGGGGAAATGTAGGTAAGCGTGAAATCAATAAAAGCGCGAAATAAAACACCTTTCTTCTGTGGTGCAGCGCTTATTAAAACAATGTGAATTTAATAGGATTATGCGACAGCAAACAACTTATGCAGAGGTAAAGTAAAGCAGCGCGCAGCACATCAGCACCAGGCAGCTGACAGCTGGTAGCTGGCAGCCAAGGCGAAGAAAGAGTTTTGCGAGTCAATTACTTAACGCACTGTCATGGTGTACCAAGCTCATGGCGAAAAATGGCAAAAGTCGTGAAAGGACCACAGAACCACACAACCACGGAGCGTCTGAGGAACATACATAAGCACTATCAAACGCTCACACACATAGACACACACACACACACACACACACACCCACACAGGTTATGCAGAGTGCGAGCATTTCGTCTAATTGTAATGATTTCGGTTGATGAAAACTTGCCAGGACGAGCACAATTCACTTCACTTGATTATGGCACAAGCGAAACAGCTGAAACTGAAGCTCAAGATACTCTGCAAGGCGTGCGACAAAGGACGAAAGACGAAGGCCGAGACATCAACGACGATGACGACGACGACGACAACATCAACGACGCACTAAGAAGTTTTGTGTTGTTCAGGGAAAAACAAACTTTGGCAATTTATGATAATTCTACGTCAGCTGGGACAGTTCTGTTCAGTTCAGTTCAGTTCAGTTCAGTTCAGTTTAGATCGTTGGGCTGTGGATGTGAGTGCGTCGGTGTGGCTTACCCACACTTCACAGAGAGACAAAGAGTTGGAGCGAAGAAGCGAGAGAGCGAGAGAGATAGCATGTAACTGCTTGTCTGCCTGGTTATGCAAGACAAGACCTGAAGACCTATTAGTATGTGTTTTGTGTGTTGCTTGTATAACTGCAAAGTGTGCTTGTTGTTGTTGTTGTTGTTGTTCATCCGCATAGTCAACGAACCATCAACAACAGCCGGCTTTCAAATATGCTTGCAGCACACATTAAACTTATTACTTAAGCGCTCCCACTACTCCCATGACTCCTCCCTCATTCCTTTCCTCTTCCTCCGTCGTTCCTCCTTTCACTACCCACATTCACATGCCATCTTTCACGTCTGCTGCTTGTTTTAGAGCAGCAGCAGCAACAGCAGCAGCAGCTTCGTACACTGAAAGGGTTGCACATTGTAAATATGGTACTTTGCCAAAATTCTCAACATCCAGCCACCCAGCCACCCAGCCAAGCGCTGCTTACATCACGTTGCCGCAGACTAATCTCGACAACATATTTCAGATAAATTTGCAAGTATTGTAAATTGTTTTCCTCGATGTGCATACGCTTGCTTACGCCAGCACCTCCCACACCCACGTCGCACATCTCACGAATTATGTGCTGACGTGTGGATGGCAGTTCGGCTGGTGGGAGTGGTGCGAGTGCGAGTGCGAGTAGCTTGCTGAAGCACTCGTAACCGACAAAGGCGTAGCTGGCATTAAACGCAGGAGGGAGTTAGGAGCTCATGGCTAAACGCTTTAGAAAAATTCCCTTTCAATGCTTGTGAGTGCGTCTAATTGAAATTCAATCTATTTGGCAAGTTATACAAGTCAAGTATTGGCAGTTTATCTGCACACACTCACATGCACGTGCACATGCACACATACACACATACATATGCGCGCATGTTAATAGTTCCCTCCTCACTCCCTCGCTGTAAGTGTGGCCCTGATGCTGATGCTGCTGATGTTGCTGCTGTGTTATCTCTGCTGCGGCTGCGGCTGCGTTTGTTGTCGTTGTCGTTTCCGACAGTGCCAGCGTTTACCGTTTCTTTGACGAATTCTCGTTGCCGTTATGTGGCGCGCAGTATATTTGATTACGTATACGCCATGTCGATTGTCGGCTTGACTGCCTGTGCGCCTGCCAGATTGCCAACTGAGTAGCTGCTCTACTGTCTGTCTGTCTCTCAGTCTGTTTGCCTATCTATGTCTCGCAAAAGGCACATGCAAGCGAACAAAACTTGAAAAGCCAGCAGGCAAGCAATCAGGCTAACTGATTTGATACATGTTTTGCGGCGAGTCGGAGACGTATTGATTTGAATCGCAAGAAGTGAAGAAGGCGCGTGGCCCGAGGAGCAAGGAACAAGGAGCAAAGAGTAGGGCACAAGGCGGCATTGCTGCACTCGAGAGAGGCTCGTGCTGCAGCCTTCGTTAGCATGTGATGAGTTGGCTGAAATTACCGCTTCGAGCGAGTATATCAATTAATATAGTTAAAGTGGCTTTTAGCAAAGTAATGCTGCCGTGCTCTGCCTGCCCTCGTCCATGCTGTGTGTCCTTGTGCCTTGCCTGCACTCATGCACAGCCACGTACTCGCAGATGCATAAACTCTAAGTAGTCTGTTCAAACAGTTTAGCAAATTAAATCGTTTCAAAGTTTTAAACCATCTCCGGTCATATCTCCGTTTGACGTCATGTTCGGGTGTACACGAGTAAGTGGCGCAGCAAGGAGGGACCGAACGTAGGAATGTAGAAACGTATGAACCAGTGAATTCTGTTAGTTGAAGCGTTCCTATGTGAACTTTGTTCATATGTTACTATGTTCCCAAGTTGCCACGTTCCTGCCGTCCATTGTTCGTTTGTTTGTTTCGTCGGCTTGTTTGCTCGTGCCTGCTGCATTATGCAACGGACATAGACGTGCATATCTGCTCATATGTCATGAGCTTTGGTGTGCTGTGCTGGGCTGGGCTGGACTGTGCTGTAAATATTTTATAAATGCAAACAACTTATGTGCATATCCTTCGGCCAACAATTGCCAGCGACAGAAAAGCCTTTTATTTAAATGAAGTGCAACGAATTCAAATCGAAATTGGCCACTGAACGCCTCAGTCGGCTTAACTATCAATCGTGGCATTGTACAACTGCACTTTGCTCTCAAAAAAGGACTACTTGACTTTTATAATTATTAACAAAAAACCCACAGAGAGGGAGTCAAGGACGGAGGGAGGAAATGGGCTAGAGAAGATGGAGGTAGGTTGGTAGGTAGAATAGCATCGCGTCTCGTGGTTTTATAATAAACGATATTCAATTAACAATTTCAATTGCAGCTACTTGACACTCTGAAATTAACTGCATGCCAATGATGGAGCGACGGGGCCGGGACGGGACGGTTCGGTTCGGATCGCTTCGTATGCGCGGTTTTGCGTGCACATGCAGGCATAAAAATCACGCAGAACTGTGTCAGTTGTGCGACGCGCGACGCCCGCGCAATCAATGCTGGCCAAAGCAACGCCCAAGTGGACGCCCAAAGCATTAAACATTATGCACACACATACAGACACACAGACACAGTCACTGTATTGAGCATGGACGCGCGTGTGTTGGCTGGGTTGTGTGCCTGTTGTGCCTGTTGTGCCTGTTGTGCCTGCCGTGCCTGCATATTAAAAGTATTTGTCATATTGTTAAGCTGACAACGCTGAGTGGCAGCTCGTGGGTGCATAAGAGCATGTGTCACTGTATGCGATGCAAATACTTCAGGCGACATTGACGTGCACAGCACAGCAGAGCTCAGCAGAGTATAGCACAGCATCCCCCACCATTCCATCCCCCGACCCTCCAATCCACACCACATCAATCCCTCCCACTCCCATCCACGCCGATTTTCATGTCGCTTTGCCTGCTGTGTCTGTGTGGCTGTTCCTGTGTCTGCGTCTGTGTCTGTTTGTTAAGCGAAACCGAAACCACTTTTTAAATGTGTTGGCATCGAAATCTGTTGAATAGCGCCGCCAAACACAAACCGACACACTAAAAGCAAATTCAAATAAATTTAAAATCCCTTGTGCACTTTTAGCCATTGTGGGTTGACGGCTGGCGCGCGGGCACGCTGGCGAGACCGGCTGACTGTCAGAGAACCCTTAAGGGCTGCATTTATGACACTCCATTTGTCAAGCGAACGACTGAGCGAGTGTGTATGTGTGTGAGTGTGTGTGTGTGGCTGTGGATGGGGGTGTGGATGGGGATGTGGGTGCGGGTGCAAGAATGCCAAGTGCCGTCGACGCGAGCGAGTGATTGTGGCAGAAATAGATGGGTGGCGAGAGAGGGAAGGGAGGAGTATTGGGAGTAGCCCACAATTCAATTCCGTTGATTTTAGCGTTTGGTCTCTCTTGTCCTTGCTGCCAAGGCGAACTGAATATTTGACTGACTGACTGACTCACTGCCAGACTAAATGGAATAGTTCTTGTCGTTGCTGTGTTTGTTGTTGTAGTTGCTATGGCTGTCGTTGTCGTTGTCGCTTTTGAGTTCTCGGCGCTGCTGACATTGACGTTTATTAAGCGTTTTTGACACTTTGCAAGTTAACAAAAAAAAAGAAGAAAAAAAAGAAATCATATTAAAAAAGACAGCAAAGGCAAAAGCAAAAGCAAGCGAAACAAGTTTCTGGCATGCGAGTGCCGCTTGTCATTGCTAAAAAGGACACCCGTAGATAAACACTACAACAACAACAACAACAACAACAACCACAACAACAACAAACAGCAAACAGCAAAGAGCAAATGCATATGTGTGCTACAAAAAGAGGAATTGAAGAGGAATAATTTAGCCATATTTTGTAATAAGTGTCGATGTTGCTTTATTATCCTTTGACATATTATTTCGATGCTGTGCTGTGCTGTGCTGTGTCCTGTCGCATTTGCATGTGACTTCCGTCAGGTTTAATGTGATAACCCGAGTAATACGCGTGCACACTAGCAGAACGTGACTTTTCGTGACAATTCGCCTATTGCGCGTGCAATTCCGAGGGTTGACTGGCTGCGTGACCGCCGGGCAGGCTCAAAAAGGATACAGTGCCACTTCTTGCGAATGCGTATTAGTATGTGTGTGTGTGTGTGTGTGTGTGTGTGTGTGTGTGTGCGTACACTATGCCAACGCCTGTCGAGTGGAAATCTATTGTTAATTACTCAGCTTGAAAGCAAATTTCCTTTGCTTTGCTTTGCTTTCCCTGGCCAGCTCTGCCCTTTCTTTCTCTCCTTTTCCCTTCCCTTCCCATCCCATAGCTGGCCTTTCCTTCCCGTGCTTTTGTTTCGTTTTCTTTCCTATGCCTTTTTTATACATATACATTTATTTTTTGCTATTTGTTTAAGCAGCTGCCGCTTACGTTGTCCATTCAAGAGTTTCTCGTGTTTGCCTGCAGCTATTCGCTGTTTCTCGTTTAGTTGCCGCTGCCGCTGCCGACGCCGCTGCTGCTGCTGCTGCTGCTCGTTGTTTTTGTGTTTCGTTGTTACTTTGTTGGTTTTTTGTTTCCACCCTTTTTAACTTAACGTTTTATCGCATTGCTACAAAAGCAATAAATCTTTAATCGAATCGAATGCTCTCGAATGCCTTCTCCCCCGCCCTCACCATGCTCCACATTAACCATTTTACCTTTGTCTTGCTTTTGCCGTGCGGCACACGTTGCCATGACCCAGGCCGCGGGCCAAGGCAGCCAAGCATTGGGGCCAGGCCAAAGCAAAGGCAACGGCAAAGGCAAACGTAAAGGCAAAGGCAAAGGAAAAACGGCAAAGGAAAAACGGCAAAAGGACGAAACGCCTTTTCTCAGCACAAAATGCAGATACACACACGTGCGATGCTTTTGCAGATACAATTTCGCCTACTCGGCTTTCGTTTTCGTTTTCTGCTCGTTTATTTTTTTTTTTTCTCTTACAAATTTCTTGCCTTTTTTGCCTGTTTTCTGTTTTTGTTTTGCTGTTTTTTTTTTCTTTCTTTTTTTGGTTTTTATAAATTTACAAGTTAAGCATGCCGGCAACACATTTTACCGCTTTACTATGTCTACTTTGCGCTACGCTTGCCAAGGAAACACACACACACACACACACACACATACACACACACAACAAAAACAACAGAAACAACAGTAAACAACAAAAAAATGTAAATATCATTGTTTGCGTCATTGCCATTTGGCACAAATTACACGGCGAGAAAAAGTATTTGGGCTGTAGCTGTTTTGGCTTACGAGTATTTGGCGCGGGGCGGCGCAGGGTGGCGCAGGGAGGCGCAGGGCTGACTCGGGCTGAGCTGCAGGCAAGTACTGCGGCACTCATTGCGTTTAAATGCGATTTAGAGAAGATAGATTTGAAAAATGAGTAATCGTAAAGGGTGTGCCACATATTTATGACGCACAAAATGAAAATGAATTAAATGCAAATGTTGGACCCATTTTTGTTAAATGTGCAAACTGCTAAGTCGTTGTTGTTCTTTTTGTTTTTGCTTAACAAAAAACTTTAATGGCAGCTGAGAGTTTTGTGCTTGAAAAGTTTGCTGCGCACTTTTATAATTAGCTACATATGCAGATCATGTGAAATTTTTGCAGCGTGTATGCACAGGCAAAGGCACAGGCACAATCATAGTCACATAAAAACTAGCAGCGAGCATATAAATTCAACAGCAAAAGGACTCAAAAAACAATAACAAAAAACGACAACAAAAACGAAATAGGTACAAAAAAAGAAAAAAAAAGAAAATCGGAAATGAAAAGTGTAGAGAAAAAGGTTAACAAGAGAATTGTTTCATTATGCGTTGCCGTTGCTGCTGACTGCTGCGCCGCTCTGCCACACTGCCTTACCGACACTGCGGCAGAGCGCCAGTGCGCCCCTTGTCACTTGGCTTTGTGTAGTCACTAGTCACTGCTCTAACTCGCACTCGTTGCCCCGCTGCGCCTGCCAGCACACGGTAGTTCGTCTGTTTGTCGTGTTCTAACGCAGGGTGTTCCTGTTGCCTTTGCTGTGGCAGTTGTTGCTTTGCTTTTTTCCCCATTATGCTTTTTTTGTTGTTTTGTATTGTTTTTCGCTTTTTTCTCGCCACTGATTTTTGACAACTTTGCAAAAGGTTCTGAGCTACGCTGCGCTGTGCTTGCCTTTGCTTGTTTTTATTAAAAGGCCACAACAGCCAACTAACCCAGCACCCAAGCCACCTACGCCCATAAATGGGGCGTGCACGGCGAGCAGGCGACCGGGAGACCAGGAGACCCAAAACACACGAACACTGCTGCACGTACCATGGGGACAACTACGGCAGGGACGGGGGCAGCGTACACCCTAGGGAATGAACACCTTATCGCAACTTATTGCATCCGGCGGCAACATTTTGATGTTGTTTTGCTTTTCTTCTTCAGTTTTTCGTTTTGTTTTTGTTTCTTATTTTTTCGTTTGTAAGCTGCTTCTTCCTCCTTTGCTGTTTTGCAGTGTTCAGTGTTTGATGTGCACTGTGTGTTATCGTGCGGTGTGTGTGTGTTTTTTTTTGTTTTTATTTTTTCTTCTGTGCGCTGTAACTCGTTTTACTCAGCTCTCAATTTCTCTTTGGGTCTTTCGCTTTGCTTTGGCTACGTTGTTACCCTGTGGCGGCTTCAAAAACGTTTTAATTACATTTGTATGTTAAACTGCAATTGTCGTTGTCGTCGTCATCGTCGTCGTCGTCGTCGTCGCCGTCGTTGTCGTTGTCGACGTACTCGCACTCGCATTCGTACTCACACTCGTACATTGTCGGCGTCGCAGTCGCAGACGGCGTCCGCTCGCAGTCGGGGTGCCCTAAAACGCTTTTGAACTTTGTTTCATATCGCATGCGAGTGCGAGCGCAGGTGAGAGGTGAGGTAAGAGTGCGAGTGCGAGTGCGAATGTGTTGAGCTGGTGGCGAGTAGCGGGTAGCGGGTGGGACAGTTTAGAAACCGATTAGACATAACTAGATTGTTATATAAGTGGTTTTCTGTCGTCTTCTACATGTTTTGCTTTGTTATCGTCATCGTCTTCGTTGTTGTCATTGCTGTTCTTGTTGTTGGTCTTGGTATCAGTATCGGTGTTGTTGTTGTTGTTGTTGCTGTTGCTGTTGCTGTTGCTGTCAGTGTCGGTTTTCGTATCCACGCTGTGTGTGTTGTGTCTTTGCCGTCGAAGACCATTTTGATGTAGGTAAAGTGTTTGATGTAAAAAGTCGTACGAGGCAATTTGACTAAGCAAATCGAGTAATTTGAGCGGCTTACTTTTGCCTATTATGACGTTTTGCTTTTTTCGTTGTATGTTTCTTTTTGTGTTTGTGTTGTTGTGGTTGTTGGTGTTGTTGTTGTATGTCGTTTCGAAATTGGCTCGTAAAAAACGAAAATTTAATTTAGCAAAACTGTCAAATCAAAATCTAAGCGATTAAAGTCAGATAAAAATCTTTACTATCCCCTTTGATAGCTACAATTTTATTTTTATTTTATGTAGCTTATTTTTTGTGCATACAATGAACACACACACGTTTATATATAAATATATATTTTTTTATTTTTGGCAAGTACTGCGGCGGCTCTGTTTATTTAGAAGGAGGTGTGGAGGTGCGCTGCGACGCGACCAACAGGAAAAGCTGATTTAGCAGCACTTGTGTGTGTCAATGTTGTTTGTTATACCCACACACACACACACACACACACACACACACACACACACACACACACACACATGTGCGCATACGCACAATAAAATTGTGTGAAAGTGTGTTTACACGCACGCACGACACCAACTTCTGCCATTAGTGATGTGCAAAAAGTATCGTTATTGGCTAACAATGAATGTATGCGATCCATAGACAAGATAAGGATATTTTGGAATATTTTCTTAATGTTTTAAAATTATAAACATTTGCCTTCATCAATTATATCACACTTTTATTTAGAACTTTTATTACCCTAAGAAGAAGTTTCCACGTCACAGTCCATGTTGGCAAGAGAACAGAGAAACAGACTTCGTTTGTGGTTTGTTGTTGTTGTTGTCTGAATTCGTAGATAGGCAGCAAATCCCAGTCGCATTGGCATAAAATATAAATGCAAACTAAACAAGTGACTGCGAGAATGGAAGCCATGGGCTTTAAATGAGACACTGTGACGTTGATGATGATGAATTGAAAAAAGTAATTGATGAACACACAGCGTCGTATCAGAGATAAAGTCTTTAATGCAACTTGGATTAGTGGCGAGTGGCAAATTTGTGCTGCGACACACCGGAGACACGGTTAAAATTTCAATAGTTGCTGCGAAGTCAAAGTAACTGTAAATCACCAGAGATTTCACAAAACTCCGCGCGACTTATCTCTTGCATAGAACAAGAGCCTCCTGTCTTCGCGATTGGCTTCGGCTGGAGAGATGAGAGAACTTAAAGCGCTTCAGTGCTGAACACTAAACAAAGAACTTGAAAACGATTTGCATTCACAAAGCGATCTTTTCGAAAAAAGCCAGATGCCTTTATTTGTGAAATTCGAAGAGTATAAACGTGAATAAATGGTTTGGAAATCTCAAAATAAAAAATTTTGAATAAAAAATGACGTAGCTATCTGCAAAGCAGAACCAATTTGGGATTGATCAATTCAGTTCCGTAAGTGGGATTCCATTGTTTTTAAATGCAGTGCAAAGGACTTTCGAAAGCCAAGGTCGAAACTATAGCAGGCATATGTGCTTGGTGTCGATGTATTTATTTTTTATATTTTGTATTTTTATTTTTTATTTTATAGCAGTGTAACTGAGACTCTCTGCTCCGCTCTGCTCATGGTGGCAAATTGTAACTCTTTAAACAGTTGCCGACAATTTGTGACGCAGAGTCAGATGCCGCCTGCTGAGAAGTATCGCTTAATCTGATTTGCTCATACGCTTCGGCGGCGCTGCTCGATAAGTGTGCGAAGCAGCCGAGCCATCCTGCCATTCGCCATCCTGCTGCCACGTCGAGTGGCAGGAGACGAGTGCCTGATTACTGTCAAAAAATACAAATACGCAGGCTAACATAGACTGAGCCCCGAGCACTGAGCCATATGCACACTTAACAACAACGTCGAAGCCGACATCTGCACTTTAGATTCGACATGTCGAGTGTTATCCTTGCGCAAATAAAACAAAACGAAAACAAAAAAGGCAACAACAAAAAAAAAAGAAGAAATCGTTTGCTTGCTACTTTGTTGTTCTGGGATAATTTTCTACGGTTTTCGTTCTAACTGTGCGAGAGTGAGTGTGCTTGGCTTTGACTGCGTGTGCGAGTGTGTGAGTGTATGCCCCCAAATCTTAATTCACTCAAATTCGATTATTGCAGCCGCCTCAGAGCTCCATGCCAGCAGCAGTCATCCTGCCACACTCGCAGACTGGAGCTCCTCGAGCTTAAAATAAACTTCCTAGCTGAGAAGTCATTTATTTTTACGTTTACCGGTATACGCACACACACACACACACACACACACACACACACATACACACAACAAACAAAATCACAGAAAGAACAAAACATGAAGAGCAGTAAACCAATACAAAAACAATAAAGCATGCGTTGCTACATTTGTGGCACATCCTGGCAAAGTGGCAATTGGTGCCACCCACACGCCGGCCCGCCCCGCCCCCTACCGCAACTTCGGGCCTTCAGGTTTGCTGCTCATCTAGTCTGGTGCACACAACCTGCACACAAACGGCGCCAAGCAATAAAATAAAAATTGAAAACACAAAGGATTTATGGCTTCAATAGGTTTTCAAGCAACTCAACAATTGTGCGCTGCGTCGCTCTAAGCTACACTGTGCGAAAATCCATGAAAACCATGCCGCAGTGCCATGCGGAGTGTAACAGTTGCTGCTGCTCTTAATTTTGTTGGTTTTGTTGTCTAGTGTAATGCTCCAAAGCCCAGCCATTTCGTTTATTATAAAGCATATGGCTCCTCTGCGGCGCATTGTTGCTCCAGTGATTGCGATTGCCATTATCCTTTGCTGAGTGTCTTGCTGATTATTTGTTGCAATCATTTCTTTTCATTCTGCTGCTCGCTGCTCACTGCTCACTGCTCACTGCTCGTACAGCGTTTGAGTGATATACGCAAAAGAAAGCAAAGCAAAAAAAAGCGGGGGAAAAAACGAAAGCGAAAAAAGTGTAAAAAAAATGAATGTTTGCAAAAAGAAAAAGGCAGACATATTTTGTATTTTACACTGATTGGTGTATTTTCCGTTTGGTTTTGACGCTCCTTGGGCCATGTGGCTTACACAAAGCGGCTTTTGCCTCAGCAGCACAGCAGCAGCACAGCAGCAGCGCAGTAGCAGCAGCAGCAGCGACTTGTCTGTGCCGGCGCAGTTGCTGTGCACTTGGCAATATTTCACCAGCAGCAGGTAAAGGGCGTCGGTGCAGTTATGGGCGCAGGGCTGCCGCAAAACCTCAAAACAAATGTTATGGCTCTTTGGTTCTATGGCATTCGAATTGCTTTTAAAATTGCTTCCTCGCTTCCTCGTTTCCCTTTCCAACGCTGCGCTTCCCTACTCCGCGCTTCCCTGCCGTTCTTTCCATTTCAGTTCAATTCATTTCTGTTCTGTTCTGTTCTGTTTTTCTGTTTTTGTTGTTTTTTTTTTTTTTTGATTCCAGTTTTACTCTCTATTGCAAACGACGATTTTGGGGTTTTACTTGCTGGCTTTGTTTTACTGTTACTGCCGCACATTTAAATTACACTTGAACTGTGTTTTACTTCTTTCTTCTTTCTTTTCTTGTCTTTTAGTACCTTTCAATGTTTCTTGGCATCACAAAGGTGTAAATAAATGCGCACGAATTCGTCAAAGTTTCGATTTGTTATTTTCTTTTTCACTTGTGCTCTTATTTTTTTCTTTCTTTTTTTTTTTGTTTTTGTTTTTTTGATTTACTTTCTTGCAGCAGCAGCAGCAGCAGCAGCATGGCTGTCGCTTTGTGGGCCGTGCTGCTCACATGCCATTAAATAAGTTGAAACTTTTTCCAGCGGCAACAGCAGCAAAAGCAACAACAAGAACAACAATTTAGATTTGTTGTTGTTTTCTTTTTTAGCTGAGCTCGCCTTGCTTTAATGATTCGGAAGGAACTTTTTACGCTTAAAAATACAAAGCAGAATTGTGACGAGTTTCCGTACCAAATGTGTTGCCACTTCTTACTTTGTTTTTGCAACAATAACACCAACAACAACAACAACAACAGCGGCAGCATCAGCAGCAGCAGCGTAAATGCGCAGAAGAAGAAGCAGCAAAAGAACAATAAGAAGAAAAACAACAACATCAGGAACACTGAAGTTGCGGCGCAATAAAAATAAAATTACTTAAAATTTGTCACAATAAGTAAGCAAAAGCAAAAGCAAAAGCAAAAGCAAAAGCGATTGCTCGGCTCTCGGCTCTCGGTGCCAAGTGTGATTCTTGTGATTCTTGTGATTCTTAGCTTGGGGATTGTTTTTTATTAAAATTGTTTTCAAAATTGCGGTTCAGTGCTAGAAATGAAATGGCAATGCTTGATTTTTTTATTACATATTTTTCATTTTTCTTGCCAGGCCATTTTTTTTTCCTTTTGTTTTTATTTTTTGTTTTGCTGTTATGTTTTTTTTTTTGGTTGTTCTTTTATTTTTTTTGTTTGTATTTTTTTTTATTTTTTAACTGCGTCTGCTTTTAATGCTACAGTAGAAGACTAATGGAGCATATTGCGCTTATTTGGTCATTTGATGCGTCGGTTTAAAGGTCATTAGGTTCGGATTTTTTCTGTGGTTTAATGCGAATATGTTTTTTATTTTACAACAACCATATAAAAAGATTCCGATTGCGAATGACTATTGCACGCTTATATTATGCGGCTAGTCAACAGTAAAGCTGAATGGCTTTTGCTGTTTTTCTTCTCTTTTTCTTTTTCTTTTTCTTTTTGCAGTGAGGCAAATAATGTTGGCATTTAAGTTGAAAGTTAGGCAATATTGGCTTAATTGCTGAACTGATTTTTAAATACTTTAGGGCAGCCAGCCGTCAGTTCATCGCATTCATGCCCAGCGACGCTCAAACCGGTCTTGGAAGTTGCGTTCATGACATGTCCTCTCACTGAAATTTTGCTGCATTTTGAGTAGGGTGCTCTTGTTAAATTTTTATTCAAATCTCGCTGACAATCTGTAGTCGCAAAGATAGGGGATTATTGTGTCCGAAATGCATAAATGCTTTGTACACAAATGTGGCATATTTAGGTGGCGGGTATGCTGCGAAGTCTGTGAGTCTACTGATTACTAAAATTAATTAACTGGAAAATGAAATACCGAACAACAACTGAAATTCAAAAAGGCAGCGTATTTTTGACATTTTTATTTCATTATGTATTTGTGTATTACGATTCATACATACAAACATTTAGCTGCATTTTTATTTTTATTTATTTATAGCTCGGTTCGTAAAAATTGCGCAGAGAATTTTGTTCAGCCATTCTTTAAATACAGTCGAACTTCTATAACTCGAACTTTTAAAAATTAAAGTTTCTATAAATTGATCCAAATCAAGTGACAATTGTGGCATTTAATTATTCTGGTAGATATTTTTGTCTCTACAAATTAAAGTCTATGAACTTGGGACTTTGGACTTTGGGACATTGGAATTTCAGGTTTTAGAAGTTTGACTGTAGTGCATTTGAACCTTTTTAATATTACAAGTTTAATTTGCAATGTGTGTACATACTTTGCTCAAAAATAAGTCAGGAAGAGTTTCTATGGAAAAACGTTGTTTCGCATTTTGGCACAGAAGAACTCAAGAACACGTGTTTTCGTAATTTGGTCTACACTTGGAACTTTATCCATTTAAATTAACGCATTAGGCGTTAGAGGCTATACTGTATTCAAAATTAAATATGAACATTTGATTTTATGTAAAATTCTTCAAATTTTCATAAAAGTAAATTATTTAACAGAAAATTTCGAACATACCCGTGAAAATTATTAAACATCAGATTACTTCAGAACTGGCACTAGAATGGCTTGAGATCTGACTAGGGAGAGTACTTCTATGAAATATATATTTGTATAAGTTTTTACGCGAGGTATTGAGGTGAACATAATCTGATGCATTTTGACTGGGCTCGGTTGTCTATGGAAATGCGTCAAAAGAGTTGCAAAGCATGCCGTTTTTTCTTCCTTTTATTTTGTTTTTGTTTTGTTTTGTTGAAGGGTGGTGGGTATTTATAAATTCGCCGCAACACACCCTAATTGGATGCAGAGTGTGAGTCTGATCTTTTAAGTAATTTGTGCCTGGCAGCTGTTTATCAAAGTCGACTTCAGGGCGGCAATGGTGATTTTTAATTGCATCAGCAATAACAAGTAAACATGTTTACTACATTTCGCGCTAATAACGAAATGTCGGATTAGAAATTGCAAAAAGTTTTTGAAAGGGAAAACCGTTTCTGCCTGCCTGCTAAATAACACCCAAACCCAAACTTCAACGCACAAAAGGGATTTCAACTAACAAAGTGCTGCTTAAATGGAATCGTTGGCTTTCATTCTATTTAATGATCATGGGATAAGCATATGCTGTATTCCAAAATATTAATCCAACACGGTGTCTGAGAGAGGAACGTTGAAACATATGGAGAAGAGAGACTTTTACCCAAAAGTAGGCGAAACAAGGAGGGGCCGTGCTCATTCAAGAGTATTTCAAACTTACTTAAGATGGACCGGTACTTCATATGCCCAGCAGATGTCGGTACTGGTTTCTTGTCTAAAGTTCGACACTACCACTAACTAATTTTTGAAACCCTTTTCAGTTTGTCAGGGTTTGTTGACATACGTCGAGTAGTTTCCGCCTAAAGTCAGCACAACGTGCAAAGTGACCACAAACTTATTAAAGTACGGATAGATATGCGATATTCGAGTATATAGTTTTGTAAAGATAAAGACATATTATGTATGAGCCAACTCGGTTTGCTTTAAAACTTTACAACACAAAGTAAAGTGGGAAACACAACAACAACAGTTAGGCATTAAATCAATTAACAGAGAAAAAGTAGCAGCGTGCCGGGGTCCATGACAGCTTCGCAGTGGTTAAGCAACTTTGCTTGCCATGAGCCTGCATAGAGAGCCACAAAATACGCAAATACGCAGATACGCAGATATGCAATGCTAATCCTTTTCTTCATAAATTACAACTGAATTACGCACTTACTCACTCTGACATGGCCGGCACTTCCGTCATTGTTAGTCATCAGCGTTAATTCCGACAGAGCTGCGGGACTGCGCGCTGGCAAATACATGAGGCGGCCTACGCAAGTGCCAATCAACTGCCGTTAAGGTTGCTGCACTAACACTCTCTCAGACACACACACGCACATTTTATGGCTGCACCATGCTATGCACTGTGAGCGCTTTTAATTAAGAACGGCAACAACAACAACAACATCAACAACAAGTACGTAGCAAAGTAGTCATAGACATAGCCATGGCCATAGAGAAATCAATGCATGCGGTTTTTAATATGTAAAATGAATCTACGAATGTGCATGTGTGTGTCTGAGTGTGTGAGTGTGAGTGTGTGTGTGTGTGTGTGTGTAGGGGGGGGTGGATGTGTATGCATGTAAACGTTTGCGGCATTTTATGATCCGCAAGCGCAGTCAGCGCCGTCTTGAGTGAATGTCCACAATCGTAATCATAAATGACACAGCATGCGGCTCTTTATCGCTTAATTAATGATGTATTTTAAAAACGAAGTGCAGAACCCCAGCAACTCACTCAACTTATTCGACACTTGCATGCGGTGCGCATAAATTGTCGGCCGTTTAATCTCTTGTGCCTCCACACTGCGCACATAAGCCCACTTATGCACAATCGCCCAAAAAATATCTACGCACTGGAATGTAGTGCGTTGAAAGATTATGAGATTGCATTGTAGCGGCATATGAGAAGTAAACACAAAGAAGAATAAAAATAAAACATTATAGTTCACGCAATCTTTTGCTAAGTAGCCATGCTGCGTACATAAATTGGCTTTCAGCTGAGTTTGGATACTTTTTACTTCGGCATTGCAATGTGCGAGTGCAAATTTTGCAGAGTTGCCAGCATATCAAACCCAAAAGCTTCGCCATTGACAGTAGGGTAATCTGTATGAGTTCAGTTCGAAATGAACATGAGTTCATTGCTAAAGCGACTCAAGTTAAACGAGAAACGAAATTACGTTGATATTATTCAGACACAGGCAGGCTGAAAATCTATTGACAAAATGCGGCGATTAGCACTAAGAATTTGCAACACACAAACTTACTTAACCAGCGAGTGTGGCGGACAATTCAACGGCAAGAAAGAAGAAACCAAAGAACGAATCAAATGGAATGAAACGAAACGAAACGAAACGAAAGGCAGCAGGCATCGGCCATGACTAACAGCATTATTGTAGTGCTGCGACAACTAACAGCGTCATATCGAGTAGATTGACCAAGCATTGAACGACTTAACAGCCACAATAACAGCAGCCGCCGCAAGAGCACTGCATTAACAACAACAAAAACAAGAGAAACAACAGCAACAACAATGGCAACGGCAAGTACGCCAATAACAACGACAGCGAGTGTTTTAATAACACACGGCGATGATGTCGTTGTGCGTGTTTTGGATTGTCTTTTGTGTGTTGAACATGATGGTGGCTGAGGTGAGTTGTTGTGTCCCACAATTACAGCGCAGGTACGCAGCAGCAACAGCACTTGGCAACAACAAAAACAAGAAACTAAAACGACTTTTACAAACAGAACACAACAGCGATGATGATGCTGATGATGATGACGACAATGATGACGCTGTTGCAGACGATGTGGATGCTGATGGTGATGCTGGTGAAGCTGACGACAATAAAGACAGCAACAACAACAAGAACAACAAATGACAACGGTACAAGATAATATGACTATCGTAATTTTCATTTTCCCGTACTTAAACACAGCAACTTTTTTTTTTTTTAGCAAGTTTGTAAACCGGTCGGGCGGTCGTTCGGCTGTTCGGTCGGTCTGGCATGGCATGGCTATGGCTTTGGCTCTGGCAGTGCTTAGGCTGCCGCGTGTTCGCATCCTCCTCCTCCTCAGTTTTGTGCGCACAATCGTCTTCATCATCATTTGCGCGTATCTACATGCATCTGCAGCTTGTGTGCTCATTCACATCTTGCTGCTTACATACATTTCGAGTTTTTTTCCTCGTTTCATTTATTTTTTTGCCGACTTTTCAACGCTCATAAATTGCTTAACAGAAATATTTTCCAACGCATTGAAAAATAAGAAAAATGTGCAGAAAAAAAGCTGAGAGAAATTATTAAGCACACAAAGCAAATGTGCCTGTTTTTGTTTATTATTGTTGTTGTTGCTGTATTAGCGCTGCTTGCAAAACGGTACTTTGCAATTATCTACGTTGTTGATGTTGTCGCCATGACTTGAAGATACGTTAGAACGTACGAACCTATTAAAAATTGCATAGAGACGTGCTCGGCACGAGAGAGTCGGCGGGCACATCATCATACATACTTGGCACACATGTTGCCTACACTTGTGTGGGGCTACACTGTTGGCCAATAAAATGGCTATGCCAAGCAGCCGCCGCACGCAACTTGGCCCTCGACAACGCGAGCCAACATGGCTGGAGAGCTGCACTGAGATGGAAGTACCTGGCAGTTGGCATAAATCCATTTAATGGTCCAAGGGTTATCGATATAAATATCGCAAGCCATCCCAGCCATCAATTTTTGCAGTCTTTATGCACTTTTGCGGCCATAACCATATGCAACCATTTTATTGGCCACGACTGTAGTTACTCAGCCGCAAACGCCAATGCATATGGCTAAGTAAATATGCACTTGGCATTGCGGCTTGCGCAGCTGGCGGCTTCGGCTTCGGCAACGGCCACAGCATCAGCATCAGCAGCAACAAGGCTCCGAGCATCAGCGGCAACAACAATAGACAGCCACAGCAACAACAACAACGGCAGAGTCATGTGCAGCGTCGGCTCCGTCGGTCGCCATGCACGCACTAATAGTTGCTTGTCGTTCCTGCCTGTTATTGTTGTCATCCCAGCCGTCGTGTTGTGGCTGTGCCTTTTTCTGTATTTTTATTTTTAATTTTGTTGTGTTTTGTTGTTTTGGATTGTTTTTCTTTTTTTTTCATGTATTGAGGGTCATATGCATGCAACAGCAAAATCGCAACATTCATTGCATTGCACTGCGGTCGGCAGCCAACGTTGACTGACTGAATGACGGTTTGGCTGCTGCTGGCCGGTGGCTGCTGGCTCGGCACGGTTTGGTTGGCTTGGGCTCGGTTTGGTTTGGCTTGATTCGGTTTTGTTTGGCTAGTTGAGGATTGGCCGCGCTGCTCGACCGGCCGACTGACTGACTGGCCTCGCTGCCTGCCTGACAGGCTGGCCTCGCTGCCTCCGTGCCTGGTCTGACTGGGTCCGTTGGCTGTCGGCTGGTTTGGCTGGCCGTGGTGTGCATTTTCGTAGCAATAGATTATCAAAGCTGAAGCAGCAGCAGCAGCAGCAGCTTTCTCAAACTAACGTTTATTTGCACTGCGCACTCATATCCACTCACTGCATTGTCCGACGGGACAGACATGTGCACAACGGTTTTTGTCACATGAAGTAATGAAATTAAACTTTGCAGACAGTTATTAAACTTTATGCTCGGCCCCATGCACGAGAACGAGTCTCTGCACATTAAGAAATTTCACATGCAATTTCGATGTGGCGATAATTTTCCAAGGACTTGACAGAAATGCCATAATCGTGTGCAGATGTGTGTGTGTGCATGTATGTGTATGGGAGTGTGTGTGTGTGTGCCCATGGCTTGAGGGGTCAGCTGCCATCGCTCGTCGTTGTTTTACACACTTTGTCGCTATCCGTCTGTCAGCGTGTCCAACTGCCTGTCCGCCTGTCTGCCCCTCTTAGCATGCACATTAAGTTATTTGTTGGCTGTAATTGCGCATTAATGGCTTTATGATGTAACGGTTCCGTCATATTTACACGCGTATCTGCAATGCGTTGTGCCGCATTCGCCGGGGTAACGGTAAGCTTAATGTCTTTAATGCACTCACATGGCCGATGGCTTCGTCCGTACTCACATGTGTCGCACCTTAAGTTCATTGTTAGGAAACGCTTTCAACATCTTATAGATGTATTTCAGATGTATAAATTAGAAGTCTATTATGAAATCTACATGAACAGTTTATTCTGTTAATAATAAAAAAAATCAAAAAAATTGTTGCACCTGTCACTTCATGTAACAGCCGAAGAAAGCCAACAAAGACAACGTTACTTTAAGGAAGCGGTGAGAACATTTTAGAAAAACATTTTTGCGTAAACATATTTTCATTTAATTGTTTTCTAATATACTTAGAAGAAATTCTATATATTGTATTTCCATGGCTCTGCGCGTCTGCCTGCGTACTTTCGTAAAAGTGTTTCGAATTCTAAGGAAAGTGTTGAAATTTAACGCCAGATTAAGAAATTTGTGATCCATTAACCCGAAGTCGGAACTTCGCTTGATCTTGGGTAACCGGTAACTGGTAATGAATTGGCGTTTTCACCTGCGCCGAGGCTAATTACGAAATCGCTTTATGTTATGTTTTACCTTACAGAAAATTCAGTTTGACTGAAATTTGGCTAAAAGTATTTCAACAGACTTGCGTAACTAAACTTTCAACACCTTTCTAAAAATGTTATTTACACGCCTCGAGAAGTAATTAATAAACCAAAAAAGAGAACAGCCAAATAAAAGTAGCCAAACAGTTTTACATTTCGTACACAAGGCGGCAACTTTCACCGCAGATGAAATAATTAGCGAGAATCGAACAGTCGCACCTTCAAAAGCGACGGGGTGTTTGTTTTATTTTCGAGAAATGCTGCAACTGAATGTGCACAGTTGCATGCTGTGTGTGTGTGAGTGTGCTTTAGCAGGTAAATGTGAGTTTTAATCGAAAATGAATTTTTATGCGTAATTTACTTGCAACTTAATTGCGTTTGCATAGAACAGTTAAACACTTTTTTAATTAAGCAACATTTCGAAACGTGGCAATGGGGAAGGCTTTTTGGCATCAGGGCACACTCAAACTCACGCGCACACACACACACACACACACATACATACGAATGTATGTATGTAACGTATATAACTGGGCAAAGTGAGTGCACAAGACGTGGCGAACTTCATTATCAACAGCGACAACGTCGTTATCAACGCCTTTGTAGTCAACAGCGGCGTTGCCAGCTTCGTCGTCTCACTGCCCCCTCGGGGCATTAGCAGCTGCAACAGCAAAGGCAAAGGCAAAGGCAGGAGTAAATGCAAAAAAGAGACGTTAATTAGTAGCGCGAGTGCTGCGCCGTTAGTTGGAGTACAGCGTACTTAGCCAAAGAGGGCGAGGTGCCAGCCCACACACTCTCCCTCACGCTTAGGCGCACACAGCCCAGTTACAGTTTTAAAAAGCAGCGCAGCGCAGCGCAGCGCAGCGCAGCGTTATTCATTGCCGCTGCCTTGTAAAACGCTTAATGCCTTTGCTGTTGCTGTTGCTTTTGTTGTTGCTGTTGTTGTTGTTGTTTTTGTTGTTGTTTTTGTTGATGTCGTTACTTTTGCTTCTGCCTTTGGTTTTGGTTTTGCTGTTGTGTGTGAGGATATTGCGATTAGTATCTTAAAAGTACTTAAAAGGTCATTACACCAAACTTAGCAAGCGACTAATTATTTAATTTCAACTTTTACAAGTATGCGCTGCACATGCTCTTTGCTGCTGCTGCTGCTGGTGCTGCTGTGGCTGCGGCTGTGACTGCTGGCCCAACAACACTGGCAACAGCAACAGCTCGGCTACAACAAGGCAAACACCAATGGTAAGTACAAACATAGCCACACTTCTGCCGCGAGTGTTGTTGGCATTGCGCGGCGTTGTTGTGCGTCGCTTTGCGTGGTTGGCCCTGGTAAACCAACAGATTTCGCTTAAAAGATGACGATGACGATGACGATGACGCTGCGACGAAGACGCCGACGACGCCGTCGACTACAGCAACAACAACAACACACAGCACAGATACATCATTACGCTTTAACCCATTAAGCTCAAGAGATAACAAATCCATTATAGAAGAATTACGAGTACACAACTTCTGCTGTTGCCTTCTTTCTACTTTCGTTGTTGTTTCGTTGTATTTGTTGCTGTTGTTTGTGTTGTTGTTGTTGTTGTTATTGCTATTATTATTATTGCTGTTGTTGCTGTTGGTGCTGTTGGTGCTGATGATGGGTGTGTTGTTTTTGGCTGCGCAAATGAGCGTCGTCAAGTTTTGCTAATGACCATCGATGCTTGTCTCGGCTGTCTATCTCGTGGTTCACTTCGAGATACGTTTGTCTATCCATTCATTTTGTCTGTGTCAGCCCGTCAAAATGCAAAAAAGCACTTGGAAACCTTTGAACTGGCATTTGGATAGTTTTTTCTTCTATTTCTGTATTGTTTTGCTTTTGTTGTTTCATAAATGGTTGCCAGCCGCAATAAGCAAATACAAAACTAAGAAAAAAAAACAAAAAAAAAAACCAAAAAACCAAAACTGGGAAAAATCTGAAAAAAACATAAGCGCAACAAAAAAGGCCAACCATAACAATAACAACATTAGCACGTTGTTCTATTTTGACGTAGTGTTCTGTTAATTATAAGCGAGTGATTAATTATGGCGCGGCGGAGCTCACAATTCGCTTACATGGGCGTTGGACCGTTGGATACATACTTGTACATACCGACCGACCTACCGACCGACCGACAGACAGACAGACAGACAGACATGCAGACATACGCATCAAATACATAAGTGGCAACATCATCATCGTCAGCGCATACCGACCAACCAACCAACCAACCAACCACACGACCAACCAACCGACAACAACAACACGACACTTGATGTTATGTCAGTTTGTGATTGTTGTTATTGTAGTTGTTGTTGTTGTCTATGTTGTTCATTTGATTGGCATATGAGTAATGAGCTTTTTGTTTTCACATTTTTTTCTATTATTCCTTCTTTTTTAACTTTTTTTTTTATAAGCATTATTTTTTTACAATTAGACATTTGTGTGAAATTGTTTTATTGCTGGCATCCGACAGTTACAGCCACAATAGTTTAAGCAACAACAACAACAACAACACAAACAACAGCAACAAACAACACAGCCCACACATATGCAGACGACAATGAACACACACACACATACAACACACACACACACAGTCGCATACTTACATATATACAGATGAGATGAGATGTTCACATGCACACACACACACCGCCACAGAGAGACTCGTGTATGGCACATAAATGACCGTATCTCCAGCAGATTGCTTGCATGTCATCACTTAAACGATTTGGGAGTGTTTTTTTGCTACATGAAAAGTTGTAGTCATGCGTGCGTAGTTACAAAAAGATACAATTTCGAAACGAAAGAAAACAAAAAACCACACAAAAAAAAAAAAAACAAAAAACCGAAAACAAAAAACCACAAAAAAAAAAAAAACGACAAAAAAAGAGAAAATAATTGAAATTTACTTTTCTGTGCTCTGCTGTGACGTGCCGTGCCTTGCTGTGCAATGCTGTGCTGTGCGGTGCTGTTGTTGTTGTAATTGTAATCTATGTGCTATGCAACAGAGTGACCGTATTGCTGCATTCCACATGTCTTCCGTTTCACATAAACGCATTTGAACGCATTTTTATAAAAAATAAAATAAAAAGCCACAATTAAAATATTTAAAGGTAGAAACAGAGAACTCCTCAGCGTGTCAGTGAGACGGTGATGGTCAGTCTGCGAATGTGCTGCGTGCGTGCGTGAGTGTTGTGTGGCGTGCTACTTGTCTGTCTACGCTTAGAATTCAATTAGTTTTTATAGACATTATCCAATTTGCTATTGTTACGCTTATGAAGCGCTACAACGATAACAACAACAACAACAACAGCAATAATAATAAATACAACAATGCGATAACAACAAACAATATGCGTGCTTCACAAACAATCGAACGTACAAACGGACGCAACTGAATGAGCAGCAGATACAATAATGTGAGAGGAGCGTATGTCTGTCCTTCCGTCTTTATGTCTGTCTGTACGTACAAATGTAACTATTTCTATGCACACATATGTGTGTGTATGTTCGCCATGCTGCACGCTCAGCCGCTTGTCTTGCGTGTCTTCTATCGTGTGTATTCGAGTTACTGTGCCACAAAAAAATAGAAGGAAAAAAATTAGATAAAAAAAAACAACAAATGATGAAATGAAATCAAGTAAGAAACAACACTCAATAGCCATTCATCTATCGTCTGTTGTTGTTGTTGTTGCTGTTGTTGTTGCTGTTGCTGTTGTTTAAGCACTACTTATGTGTGTATGCACACAATAAATCATAAATAGCAGCAAATCGTGTGCGTCCCCGCTTGCCCACACAACAAATGAACTTCCTTCCCTTTCCTTCTCTTCCCTTCTCACCGTCCCTTCATCCCATTCACCCTGCTTTATTGCTTGCAAATGTGCTTTCATATGGGACAGTTATAAAAAATCTTAAAAATACATGAATAAATATTTACACCGCGTATGGGAGCACATACTTACCTCATATACGCATAAGTATGTGAAGTAATAATAATGATGATAATAATAATAATAATAATAATAAAATCGAAAGCATATGCAATTCTGCACACGCTTTCTTTGCTATTTATTTATTAGTTATTTTTGTGTATTTTTTTTTTTATATGTTGAGCTATTTAATAAATTAAGGTTTTATTTGTTTTTTTTTTCTTTCTATTTTTTTCATTATTTTGTGTTTTTTTTTTTTTGCTATCTATTGTGTGGAATTGTTTTTCATTAAAAATACTAACGCTCTACATTTTTAATGAAATTCCATAAATGTTTATTGCTTTCATCAGCAATAGCAGCAACAACAACAAAAACCGCAACAACAACAACAACAGCATAGACAGCATTATAGTAAAATTATGGCATTGTTTTCTTTTTTTTGTAGTTGTTGTTGTTGTTTGGTTTTTTTTTTTTTTTTGTTTTTCTGTTTGTTATTTGTATTTGTTGTTTGTTGTCGTTGTTTTTGCACTCACAATTGTGGAAAGTTGTAAATTTTAATTGTTGTGCCCCCCATTCTAAATTAGCCAATTAGTGCGGATGTGCGGCATAATAAATAAATATATAAATACATAATTCTTTAATTTTTTTATTCGCGCGCGTGCAGGCGTGACCACCCTTTTGTTGGATTGTTGTTGTTGTTGTTGTTTTTAGATAATTAAAATTGCAAAGTTGTTGTGCTGAAAAATTGGAAAAACTGCAGCGTGAACTAAACAAACAATAAAATTGCAAATTAGTGCGCATTACTTTTGCAAATATTAGCTGTACTTATTTAATTTAAATATTAAGAGTTAAATGTGAAGTACGCTCAGATTATGAATTAAACACAAATGAAACATCCAAAATCTGCCACGTTTGCACAAGGGAAGCTACCTTTCGCACGCCATTCCAGCAATCGAGACTCCACACAGGCTCCGACTGCGAACGAAAGGTGTAATTGGCTTTGACAAACGTTGGCCCAAGGAGTCTAATGATCCTTACGCCACAAAAAGTCTCCAAAGCTGAATAGTTTGGCACTTTCGTGCTTATTTCTCGGATATTTGATGACCTCACTACAAATACAACTGTGTATCAGTTAGATCAGTCATTGTTCGTCCATTGAGGACTCCCGCTTTACAAGCAAAGGCTTCGTCCTAACAGTGTGCCTTCAATCGAAGATTGCAAATCTTCCCACGGAGTGGAATTTACCTATAAACTCAGCTCGTATAATGTTCCTGTCAGGTCCACTCTAGATTACTCTACTCTCGATATAAGGTGTTCTACCGTTTGAAAAGTAAATGCTTTGTAAAACAAATTGGCAGTGCGGTGCAGATTGAAACTAAACAAGAAACATCGGGGCTGCCATCGCAAGCAGCCTGCATCTCATGTTGCGTAGCTATTAGTCAGTCAGAATGTTGCATTTGGAACTGAATATGTGGTCCAAGTGTAGGTGCAAAAATCTGTTTAGCAGCTTCAATTTTTAAATTACTTATATTTTCGAAAGTTTATTCTTCTTGATTCGGCCGAATAACGAATATATAAAAAGTCATCACCATCTCCACAAAAAAAGCAAGAAGTATGAGTTAATAATTATCAAAGCAGACTGTCAGCATGTATCAGCATGGATATCAGTTACATGCGTCCAACCCCCGACGCGTCCTAAGGCAGGGCGAAGGCATTATTTATGCAAACCCCGCAACTGCAATTTCAACACTTAATTAATATATTAATAGGAATATCTATTTTCACTAATTAACCTCTGTCACATTGCGTATGTACGCTTCACTATACGCGCACGTCTGCTACTTGCATATGTTATTCACACACACACAAACACACACACACACACACATCGATACACATCCACGCATACGTTAGCGTACATTTGTATTTATAAATATACATAAATAACCTTTTGTCACAATCCTTGAATTGAAAGTGACAAATCAGCGCCAACGACACGCACAGACAGGCAGGTCGACAGACAGACAGACAGACAGACAGGCGGACAGACAGGCGAGCATGGATACTCGCTCATATGTAAGCCGACTGCCATTTGGCAGACATTTAGGCAGGCGTTTGCCGCACGGCAACAGCAGCAACAACAGCAAGAACAACAACAACAACAGTAACAACAAAAATAACGGCAACAACCACAACGGTATCAAGTACATTACGTTTTGAAACGTCTGCAATTACCAACAACACGTCAAAATGTGATATTAACACCAACAACGTACGAGATTCAAGCCAGCCAGGCGGAGCGAGCGTGTGTCAGAAAGAGATGGAGAGAGAGAGAGAGTGGGAGAGCGTGTTTGGGGACGCAACCAAATAGACTTACTGACAGACATTTATCGTATTTAACATACAACAAGCCGTGCGCGTATGAAATCATTAAATCAAAAAAAAAAAAAGAAAAAGAAAACAAAAAAAGGTACAACTTTCTGCTGGTGTCACCAAAACAATCAAAGCAACCAACGAGCCACCCAACCAACGACATGCTCACTTACTAACTCACTCACTCTCTCACTTGTCGGCTTGCGCGCTCTCAGAGCAATTCATCTTAACAACACCAGGCATGCAGCACATGAACGTAAAGTATGTGTAGGTATGTACCCTGTGTGTACCTCATTCAAAGCCGCAGCACGCAATTCTCGCATTTCATTAGACACATTGTAATGACGGCGTCTCCGCCGACGCTGCGGACCATGCCGACGCTGTCGTTGTCGTTGCCGTTGTCGTTGACGTTGACGTTGACGCAGACGTCGACTATGACGATTACGTCTCTTGTTACGCGCCTAAGCAGCGAGGCGGAGTGCCACCCGCACACCAAGCGGGCTGCTGCTATGTGAAACCTACCTCACCGCAAAAACTACTGCTGCCAAAAAAAAAAAAAAAAACAAAAAAATAACAAAAACAAAAGCAAAGCACGAAACCAAAACTGCGCCGAGTTTATACAAATGAGTCGACCATTTTTTATATGCTTCTTTTTTTTTTGTTTGCTTGTGTGTTTGCTTTTGTTTGCTGCGTATTCTCCTAGTATTGTGCAGTGGGAGGTGGGCAGCTGCGGAGACGGTCGGGGTGGCGGAGAGGAAGGGGCGCATGTCTGTCTGCCTATTTTGGACTGTTCGTCGCTGTCTTGCCTTGGCTTAACTTGCGCACACACTACAAATTAATTACACGCGGCATTGAAACACGAGTAGGACATTCCAAATGTTGCCCCTTATGCGAGACGACGCGTTCTTTCTTTTTTTTTCGTTTTTGTTCCGTTTTGTTGCGTTTTGTCTTTAGATTTTCATGTTATTATTTATCATTTCTGGCAATTTTCTTTCTTTTTTCCTATTCCGTTTCTTTTTTTCTTTTTTCTGTTTTCGTTTTCGTTTCTTTTGGTTCCTTTAATTTTTGTCGTGTTAGTTTGTGTTTTGTCTTATTTTTTTAGGTGCGTCGTCGTCAACTTAAATAAATTAAATGAAATTATGTAACAAGCGGATTTCAGATGGGCAGCACCAAAACAAAATACAAAAACACAAAAATAAAAAAATAAAAAATAAAAAAACATAAGCACAAACAAGACGACAACAACAATGGCAGTAAGTTAATTTCCGGTTGGGCAAATGGCGAATGTTTGCGCCTTCGCAAAGCCAACTTCAAAGCGGGAAGATTCATTGGGATTCACTGGCTCGCAGGTCGCTGGGGTTAATGTAGGTGTTGTGAAAGCATTTAAAAGGGCCTTAAAGTATTAAGTGTTTAAAATGCTGCCAAAGTGCTTTGGCGTGCAGCGAAATGGGCGTTTAATTATTTGGCAATTTGTTAGCCGCAAATCGGTAGGCGAGGCGAGGCGCCTCGAGTATATGCGCCCTCTGTGCTCAACATAATGGGGCCAAGCCCATTGCCCTTTATTCGCTTTTTATTTATTGGAAGCAAAAATCAAAGCATTCTACATAATGCTACAAATTTGGGCTGAACTTGCTTTTGCTGCTCACATTAACCGGCTTCGTCGTAGAGACATTCCGATATTGATTGGCTAATGTGAGAGCGACGCAACAAAGCACTCCCTCCTTCCTTACTTAGTACGAAGATTCCGACTGTCGCCAACAATTGAGTTTTCAATAATAATATTTCTATTCATATTAAGTGTAAGTGTCGATTGCTAAAAACTTTGCCTTCAACGCGGTTTGGCTTGACTGCTGAGCATAATGCGGCGCCTTGGCGAACTAAGCCAAGTCACCTCTTCAAATTTCGTGTCTAAATTGTAATGACGCAATTTGCGAATTTCCCCAGGCAGATATAAATGTTAAAGGAGTATGCCGAATGCTTGTGAGACAAGACGTTCAGCCAAGTGGTGCCAAATGAGACAGTCACTCAATATCCGAATGCAAATCCAATAGAGGCCATGGATACTATAGCTTGTGAAATTTAATTGTGTACAATTTTGCTTCTCGTTTAAATTAAAATTCCACAAGATCGCAGAATGCGCAAAGCACTTAACGTTTTTAAATATTGCATTATTTTTTTTGCTTTCTTTTGTTGTTTTAGTATTTCAGTAGCGTACTTTACTTGGTTTTAATTTCATGCAGCCGACAAATTAAAGCCCACAGACGACATCAGCAGCACAACTCGACATTTTGCTTATTGTTATCGCAGACAGATTGAAAATGAAGACAGCGCTAAGAATATCTTAACTGATTGGCATCACAAACTTACACTTATACATACATACACACACACATACACACATACATATGTAGACATCTCTTAGTTGTTTGTATTTTTTTTTTATTTTTTTCATTTTTTTTTTTTTGCTTAGTTTCAATTGATGAAGTCGCCAAGCGAGACATTACTGAGTTGTGTCCTAAGCAAGCAAAAGTATCCTTAAGTTGTTGTTTCTTGTCGTATACGTAATGAAAATGTATCAGATGAAAAATAGCATAAAGCTTCTTCTTTTATGTCCTTTTTGTTTATTTTCTTGTTTTTTTTTTTTTTTTTGCTTACAAAAGCTGGAGCACACAAAGACATATGTATATGTGTCAAATGTTAAAAAGATAAAACAAAACCGAAGTAGCAAAAGAAAACGAAAAGGAAAAAGGAAAAAGTGCTTTGTGTTGTATATCGTATATATTTACCTGAAAATATGTCTGACCCTTGTCCACCCAACCGATGGCCAGATCCGAGCCGGCTAGATTACCATCAGGCGAAAATCCAAAGCCGACATAACCTAATGTACGTGCCTGTATTTCGAATGTTATATCCTGATTAATGATTTTCCACAGTATGCGAAAATCCTCATTCAAATCAATGGCGTGATCCCAACTTAACGTTGCTGTATCGCCGCCAGCAGCAGCAGCCGCACCACCGAAGCCTGTGCTCATGCCCAAGCCCGTGCCCGTGCCCGTGCCCGTGCCAGCTCCTGTGCCCGAGCCCGTGCCAGCACTGGTGCCCATGGCCGAGTCGGCAGCCATCGCATTCGCACTCGCACTCGGGCTGCCGCCCGCGCCGCCAACATTAACGACAATGCTCGACGTGCTGCTGGCGGAAATTGGGGCGCTGGACAGCAGCAGCAGGCAGCAGCACGCAGTGAAACAGGATATAAAACATGTGATTAACGATGACTGCCTTGAACTTGAATGTAACAGCAGTTTGTGCTGCTGCCTCCTCTGCTCCCGCCGCCCGTTCGCCTGCTGCGACTCTCGTCGGTGCTTCACTTGCGTCATGTACGTACTAAACGCAGCCAATGCCATTGCGTTGCGTTGCGTGGCCTGCGTCCTGTGTGTGTGGACGTGTGTCCTGTATACGCGTCGTACACAGGCAAGCAAATAAAGAAACAAGGAGACTCTGTGCGTTAGAGTGGATACGTTCCTTTTCTTTTTTATTTTTGTTTTTGTTTTTGTTTTCGTTTTCGTTTTTGTCTCTGTTCCTATATGTTGTATCGACAGCAAGGACCTTACTTGCGTCGTTCGTGCGTTTCCTGTGCGCTCCTGCGTCGGCTTGTCTGCGCTTCTGCCTTTGCTTTCGGCCTTGCCGCGTGTGCTGGGTGTCCTGCGCCCTAGCGGCGATTTAGTGGGCTTTAATAAATAGTTGTTTAGTTGGCAACACGTTTCGAAGCCCGCCCAGACTTGCTTAGGCTCAATGAGTCGGCTTATGTGTGCGTCGCGACGTGTCGTGTGCGTACGCGTGCTTATCCCGACTGCCCGCTTGGCTTCGTCTGCCTGCTCTGCTTACTGAGCCTACTGCGCCCAGTGCTTCATCAGACGTTCGGCCCGATTTGGCAGTAATTGCGCGTACGACATTTATTACTTTTAAATCTCTGCCAATGCGGTGCTTGGTAGTTGCTTTATTAGACCGACACAACGACGGACCTACAGATGAGCTCCGTTGCCTGCTCAGCTGCCTGGCGTTGCTTTCGGCTGAGCGAGCTGCTCTAAATCAAACTGAACTGAACTCAACACAACTCAACTCAACTGAGTACAGCAGCAGCAGTCGTTTATGTTTTCCTACGTGCTTATGTTAATGTTGTTGTTGTTGCTGTTGTTGCTGTTGGCACACGCTCATACGTTCACACTTGCGAAGTTGCTCTTTATCTTTTCGCTTTTCGCTATACGTTCTGGTGATTCCTTTGTTGTTGCTGGCCACAGCAATATCTTTTGTGCTGCTGCACAGTAGCTTGATTTGTTATTTAATTAAAATCAAATTCCTGTTGATTTGCTACGCTTTGTTAAAGATTCTCTTGCTTTTTACACGTTTGTCTTTTATCGGCCACAAGACTGCGCCTCCGTCTGCTTTGTGGTTTATTGTGAACACCTTTTTGCACACGTTTTTCGCTTGGCTTGCCTTTCCTTTTGCTTCCCGGGCTTTGTTTTGCTTGGCTCTGCTCTCCTTTCTTTGGTGCTATCACAGTTTCGATTATACAATCTTGTCAATAATGGGCCTCAGCTTTTCCTCTTTCCTTGTCGTCCAAGCGTTGTCCACTACGCAGTGGACGCGTATGTGAGAATGTTTTCCGGCTGGCCGCTTCCAGTCAAGCCGAGTCGGGTCTACAGAACTATCTTCCCAAGCCGTGCGTGTTCATTAGTTTCGCTTGTCACAAAGGCCAAATTGCCGGTAGTCGATTGCTTCCGCTCCGCTTACAACTGTAAATAAAAAGAAGGAAAAAAATTAAAAGACGTCAAGTTAAGTGAAGTTGTTTTTTTCGTTTTTTTTTTTTTTGCTTTGGTTTCTTGTAGCTTATATTTTTATTTAGTTTTCTGTTTTGTATATACATGTATATAATTACTATAATTTTGGCTTTCATATGTTGGTTGTCGTCGCATTTTGTTTTCATTCTAATTTTACTTTTGTGTTTTTTTTCTTTTCATATTTTTGTTTCTGTTTTTATTGTATTGCGTAGCGTTTCGTGCTGAAATGTTTAAACGCATATAATTATATAAATTATTAAAAGTAGCCACAATGACGTGTATAATGTCTATGATGGACAGACAGACAGGCAGACAGACAGATAGGCAAACACACAAACAGAGAGACAAGCGAACAGTGGAGTGGTCGGAAGACGGACATGCG
Source organism: Stegana nigrithorax (assembly GCA_037044495.1). NCBI lineage: Eukaryota > Metazoa > Arthropoda > Insecta > Diptera > Drosophilidae > Stegana > Stegana nigrithorax. The sequence continues at coordinate 235,241 of JBAMBQ010003786.1, forward strand.
AACGTTTGTCTGGCAAATGTAAAAGTTCAACGCAATAAATAAAGAATCCCAACCACAAACTAGCCGAAGTAGCAACATTTTAAAGTTAATTAGCATGGTCACGCATTACAACAAACGGCAGCGCATTGTTGTTGCTCCATTGTTGTCAGTCCAACGTCACTCACACGTCGTTGCCTGTGCACGCAGTCAGTCGGTGACTCACTCTCTGCACTGACTGCCGACATCCGTTAATGCCAGAGAGTACTCATTCGTACTCGCACGCTCTCTCACACACAGCCACACAGGCACACAGGCACACGAGCGCAGGCCCAGGCACTCCGAAACACACACACGCACATACACGCACGCAGTAGGCCACAGTTGCAATTAGCGCGGTCAAAGCGAATCGAAGATAATTACAGCTTGTCATAATTTTAATGAAGCAGAAGGTCGAGAGATCTTTCTCGCTCTGAGCAGCGCAGCGACGCTTCACCGCTGACACTAAAGGCGCAGCGAGTAATCATGTTTGCATGCATTGTCTTTGCTGCCTATGTCCTATGTCTGTCCATCTGTTTGTCTGGGTGCGTGGCTGTGTCTGTGTATTTGTCAAAACGGCAACAAGGCAAGCCGCGGAAATATGCGATTTATAAGTATTAAATGTTCTAGGCATTTGGGATTGGGGTTTTCGCTTGGGGGTTGGGCCACTCTCTAAGCCACACACTCGCTTGAGCCCCTCAGCCCTGTCATGCCCTGCCTTGGCCTGCCCTGACCTGCCGATTGCATCGCTTTGACTATTTGGTGTGCGGTTACATTTGATTATAGCCTTAATGAACGAACAGCTGTGCGAGCGCGAGCCAAGTGCTCTAAGAGGCCCACAAATTGGTTTCGCCAACTCCCACTGTGCTGAATTTAGTTCAACGCAGTTAGCGTCGTTTGCTGGTTAAAATTTAATGTGCGTTTAGCTTCAACGAGTAATGAATGCCAAAGCTGACGCTTCTTTTATGTTTGCCTGTTCACTGCCTCTTCGGCCTCTTCCGACGTTTCTGCTTCTTGTCTCTCTTGTCATGCTCTACAATTTTTTAGCCAACATTTCCGTTTTGTCCTTTCAGCTTTGTGTATCATTTATGGCTGTGTGCAGCTGACAAAAGGTCAATAATCTAATGCCAGAACATCAACAATTTTCCGCACTAATACCCTATTAAAGCGAATAAGCATCGGGGTGTTGCGCTTTTGTCGGCAAGTTTGCACACGCTCATACTTTTTCCACTTTCCCACTTTTGGCTGCGCCTTTGGCGGCCGACTGTTAGGGGGATTTTTATTTAATAAAAAAATATATGTTTATTATACGTATCGTATATGAGCTCATTCTATTTTTTGCCATTATCGATTGGCTATTCACTTTATCTGTATGAGCTTGGCTAGCGAAGAAGTTGCCTTTTAGGCTTAAAGACTTAAACGGTTTAGATTTAAATGCGTTGGGTTAGACCCCAGCGGAATGGCAAGAAGAATGCCGAAAGCCAGAAAATCTCTGCAAGTGCAGCTTTTTATTAGCAGATGAACAGATGAACATTCTAGCCAACGATAGCTTATTGCGGAATGCGTCTACCAGGGAGTTGACATGGCTTATCTTAAATCTGTATAACCGAGGCTTGACAGAATACACAAATAAAGCTAATTGCACGGGTTTTGAAATGTTAAAGATATGCTATGAAGTTATTTTGTTCCTGTAGAAGCCAAATGTTCCGAAACTGTCAGGTTCGTTAAAAGAATCAGGAGATTTGATTAATCGGAGTTGATCAGCACATTGAATCTATTAGTCTGTGGGCTTGAGGGTTTTCTGGCGACATTCACCAAACAACGTTGCAAGTGAGATCTTCTATATTTATGACTTCGTGTTTTTAGTGCTAGGACTCCACAACAATGCTTCCCTCAAATTTGCCTGCTTTGTAAATACCTGGCAAGGTCATGTTTCTGAGAGCGTAATCTGCAGCCTCTTGAGTGCCTAAGTGCCTGACACTTAATGCGAATGACTTGCCTTGAGCTGATGCTACCCTAAAGTAAAGGCAGGTGCTTCAATTGTTATAGACTGAATTTCTATGCCTAGATTTAACATGAAGTTTTCTGTTTTTTGCTTTCATTATTTTTCAGTGACTTGCAAAGATTGCGCTTAAGCATGACGAAGTACTTTGTGATCTCTAATAATGATAAATAACTTTTAATAGAAATGCCTGAAAATACAGAATTACACGAAAGTATTTTGTACTAAAGAACGAAACAGAAGAAAAAAAAAACAATATAGTTCGGGCTAGTTGGGACTCATCAGTAAACTAGACAATATTTCCTACGGTTTATAATAAATTTGATTAATTGATTGAATAATTTAAAAATGTCGAGTTTCAATTGAGAAAGATTTTGATTTTCCTTTATAGTTCGGTCAGTTCAATAAACCGAACAATGATCGAATCTTCTGTGTTCGGTTTATGTTCCAATTTGGGGATTCTCTTAATCATGAATAGTACGTTTACAATAATCTTTGTTCAAGATTCAAAATGTTTCAGGGTTTTCGTGGCACTTTCGAGATTAAGGAAGTCACTCAATCGGTATTCAACACGACTCATTTAATGGTATTCAGAAGCTTTTAGAGGCGCCTATGGCCAACTGATCGTATGTATTTAAGTATTTACTTATGTATGTGTGCATATGCAGATTTAAGCAGTAGTGAAACTGGCTGTGGATCTCTGCTTCTAATTAAGTTAGGTCTATCTTTTATCTGTCTATCTTGGAGTGCCAATCTGTCTATGGAGTTCTCAATCAAAATTGATGCAAATACTTAACATTTAAAAGTCATTATCTTTCGAAGGAAGCCATGGCTCAGTAAAGTTCATAATCAAAACGAAATTTGAGTGGGTATCACGTTTTCAATTTAAAACTTTTAAATGTTTTTTATTTGCATAAGCAGGTTCGTTTTATTTAGTTAAAATTGAAGATAATCCCAAGCTCAGTTGTAATTAATTTATAAGTCATTCGCTGCGCAGCACACGCGCCGCGCCGTGTAGCGCATTTAAATGCCATGAAATCATATTTTCAACATTTTCCTTGCCTAACAAACCCAAACGATTTTCATCTTTTTTTTCTGATGTTTTTATTTAACTTTTCAAAACACTTCAAAATGATTTCTATGCCATTCATATTCGAAAGATGTACATGCCAAGCACCAGGCCAACAAAAGGAAACGGCAACAACAACAACAGCAACAACGGCAAAGCAGAAAAAAAGAGAAAAAAAAGAGAAGAAGACGAAGAAGCAGAAGCGAATAGCTTAGAGAATACGTATCTTATGTTAGATTTTGAAGTTGATGTTGTCTAAAGTAAATGTTTTTGCTGCAGATAGCTACACTCCACGCCACGCTAAATGACGTTGATTATAATTATGCGGACTACTACTGTCGTTGTTGTTGTTGTTGTTGTTGATGTAGCTATTATTATTATTGTTATTATTGCTGTTGCTGTTCGTGTTATTGTAGTAGCTATAGAAATACTGTTGACAAGAACGGCACAACTGATGTTGTTGCTGATAATAATGATGATGATGTTTATGCTGATTATTATTGCGCCGATGTGGCTGTTGTTGTTGGTAATTATGTTGACAATGATGACGATGCCGCAGCTGAATAACAACGCTTAGGCTGTGCGCATAACTCGAGCAGGTTTTGAGGTTTCTGTGGCTTGGGGATGTTGTTGTCATCAGCTTCAGCTTCAGCATTTCTTTGCCTGCTCACTCACTCGTTCGAACGTTCATTCGTTCGTTCGTTCGTTGATTCGTTCATTCGCCTGCTCGTGTGCAATCTTTGAAGTTGTGTATACCCAGCATGTCGCTGTCGCCGTCGACATTCATAAGTATAATATTATTACTTTGCGAATTAACTACATTTTGCAATGCCACAGCTACCGCCGTGGCGCACATGAAGAAGAAGCGAACCGAAGCCAGCCGCAGCAGCGGCACAAAAAAAGAATTGCGCAAACAGACAGGCAAAGCCGGCAGCAATGGCAGCAGTGGCAGCAGTGGAAGCAATGGAAGCAGCAGCGAGTACAAGGGAAAAAATTGTAGCAAAAGATGTTGAAATGCTTTAGCAATAGCAACAGCAACAGCGACAACAACAACAACAGCAACAGCAAGCAATGTAGCGAATGCTAAAAGCCAAGAAATGGCTTCCGTAGACACATTAGTCGCTTACACAAGCTGCCAACAGTCAGCGGCGCTGAATGAGCATGAAAATGGCAGCGGAACAGCAACAACACAAATCAACAAAACATACTGCATAGCATAGTAGCAAAAAAATAAAGAGAAAAAAGAAGAAAAACAGGGATGCAGCAACAACAACAGCAAATAATGCAGGAAAAATTGCATGCAACAAAAACAATATTAAAACAAATCGAAAAAAAGAGCAAAAATGAATTTGAGGCAAGTCAAAGACTTTGTCCATGATTTCATTGCACGATTTGTGCTGCAGTCATCAGTGAAGATGTGCATGTTGAGGTTGTCGTTCTTGCTGTTGTTGTTGTTTTTGTTATTATTGTTGTTATTATTGCAAAGACTTGCTGCTGCATTTACATCATATGCATACATCACTTTTTGTTTTATTGTTGTTGTTAAATTTAATATGCGCTACATTGGCGAAGTTGATTATACCCGCGCACACACACACACACAGACACACACACAAACACATTAACGAGCAAGCGTACATGTGCAATGGCATGCAGTTGTTGTTGCTGTTATTGCTGTTTGTACTGCTGCTGCACCTGTTGTCAGTTTAACATGCATTTTTAAGTGGCGCATTTGGCCTGGCATCGTTGCCTTTATGACTGACATTTGCCTTGCGAAAATTGTCCCATGAAAACATGCTTAAATTATACACATTTTACTAATTACTACATCATTTGCTTGCCCCAGCCGAGTAACCGAGTAACCAAGCCAGTAAGCAAGCAAGCACCCATGCATAAGTCTGCCGCGCTCCGCGTGCCGAAGTCGAACGACGCCAAGTCAAAGTCACTCAAACAGATTCGTTCGTTTGACGCGTTCGTTTTTTCTTGCTGCTTGCTGCTTGCTGCTCTTATGCATATTGTGTGTGCATATGCACGTGTGTGTGTGTACATGCGGGTACATCGCTTGGGTTAGTTGGCTAGGTTAGCTTATAACAGAAGATGTGCTCGACTTGCTGCTTGCAAGCGCATGGAGTGCAGTCAATGTGCCTCTTCCTTCAGATTTAATTGAGTAAAAAAAATCGACTAATTAGAGCCAGCGGATACTTGTGTTTGCCAGTAGATGCTTTGGCTGCGGCGGCTGCTTCCGCTCCCTCAACTGCCACTGCCCCTGTCACTACCACAGCCAGGGTAACTGCTTATTTCTTCGCCAGTGCCTGGGGCCAGTGCTGCACTTCGCTGAGTACGAGTGTCTTCGCCGTTCGCTTGGCCTTGTGCTACCTGACTGTGCACTGGCTGGCCGACTTGCGAACCCGCCGGTGCGGCCAGCGTCTGGCATACTCGAGGCAGCGCAGCAGCACAATGCAACCTAAGCACAAGCACAAGGAAAAAGATAAAAAGGCAGCTAAAAATTAAAAGAAAAGACAAGAAACGAAAAAAGAGGAGACAACAGCAAAAAGAAACCGGCTCATTTATTAAAGTATGGCAAGCCGTTTGAACCGCACGGACAGACGTACTTAGGTACACTGGGCTCATTGCTTTAATGATCATTAAACAAACTCGTAAAAATTGCTCAAGCAACAGCAACTCGTACTTCGACAGCAACATCAGCAGCAGCAGCAGCAGCAGCAGCAGCAGCAGCAGCATCAGTAGTCGCCACACTGATTGGCAATTGCACTAAAAGCAACGTTCAGCATAGACTATTAAATAATAAAGAGCAGATGAAGGAAAAAACAACTAAAAGCAAAGCAAAGAAAAGAAAAGAAAAGAAAGGAAAGGAAAAGAGAAGAGCACAGCGGAGCAGCACAGTGAAGAATGCGCAACTTAAAGTGACGCTCTAGAAAACTGCCAGAGGCACAAATATGCCATTGCGCTGCTATATTTTCAACTTCATTTTTACACTAATTTAAATAATAATAATAAAAATAATGCCAGCTACCAGCATCATGCACACTCACACACACACACACACAAACATACTCTAATGATGCACCAGTCTATGGTATACATAAATGAAACTCCAATTTATTATGTACCGTGGATCAGACTTTTATTGCTTTTATCATTTGCCTCGCCCCTACTCGACTGACCGTATTGCCCCCAACGCCGTGTGTGTGTGTGTGTGTGTGTGTGTGTGTGTCCGCGAGTTCTTTGCTCGTTAGCAATGCAATGATATGCGAACGTGTACGTGTGCATGCCAAGCATGTGTGTGTGTGTGTGTGTGTGTGTGTGTGTGTGTGTGTGTGTGTGTGTGTGTGTATTTGCACATAAATAGTAATTAGTGCACATCGCAGTTTATTGACAAACGTAAAACAAAACGCCACGAAAAAAATACCTGATGGCAAAAGCAAAGCGAAAATTTCAAACGTGGCCACGCCCCGCCCAGCTGCACGCGCACGCCCCAAATGCAACAATAAACAAAAATTGTGAAAAATTTGATGTCGCTTGTTTGACATTTTTATTAAATTTTCCGCCATTTCGCCTACTTCGCTGCTACGGCTGCCGCCCGCCAACGACGCCCACTTGCCTTGCAGTTGACTAATTTAATATTAACTTAAATTGTCAGCTTCAAGCTTTGACTGCAGCCGAGTGCTCCTGCGCCCCTCTTCCGGCCCTTCCTTGCTGCCCTGCTTTCCTGCTTGCTTGCCTTGGCTGCGGCAACCGACTGCCTCTGCCTGCATACGTTCGTATGAGCGCCTCTACTCAGCCCATCCAGTTGCCTGCAACTGCATTTGAGATGCTTATCGCAAAAGATAATAAAATTTTCTGCAGCGTAAGATGCATTTTCCGACTAGGTTTGCTGCTTTACTTTATTATTATTTTTTGTTTGTGTATTTCATTTTTTCACAGCTTGTTTCTTCTTTTATCATTTGTTACTTCTTTGCTTTTCGCATTTACAGGCTTTCTTTAAGCCATTTGGTTTTTCGCTTTGTTTTGTTGTTTCCTTTTTTCTGCGTGTGTTGTTGCTATTTTGCGTTTTTGCTTTGTCAGTTACTGAGTAAATTTTCTCATTTTGCACTTGATGATGTTCCTTGCATGCCGGGGTTCATCATCAAAAGCTGTACGCAAAACTTTTATAGCCATGTTCTTCGATGTGACTACACGACGGTGTGGTCTCGTCTTTCTTGTTGTTGGCTTCGTTGTTGTTGTTGTTGTTGCTGTGGCTGTGGCTGTGTGTTTTGCATTTAAGGTGAAAATTTAAGCTCAAAGTCATCTTCAACTACGCCGAGCAAACAAGCGCCAGAACTAACGAAATGGCGACCGAACGAGCAAACGCAAAAGCAAAAGCAAACGCAAACGAATGACGAAAAAATATTTAATTAATTTTTCGAATTTTAATTAAAAACTTTGCTAGGCTTGTCGTAGCTGTTGCCTCTCACTCTCCCTCTCACTCCCACTCTCGCTGTCACTGTCACTGTCACTGTCGCTCTCACTCTCACTATTGCGTATGCCTTTGCCTGCGTTCAAACCTTTGCTGTTTCTGTTTCTGTTTTTGTTGTTGTTGTTGTTGCTGTTGTCTTCACCTTGTCTGCGCGTGTACCTGTATGTACACGTCTTTTGCTACACTTACATTTTGGCAACTGAGAAATAAAAGTCTTGGGCAAAATTAATAAATGAACTATTCCGTTACACTGCGTTTCATTGCGTTTCTTTGCGTGCCCCTGAGCTTGCGAACAACAGACTGTCGGCCACTTGGGCAGTTGAGCAGTTGGGGAGTCGTGCTTGTGTTGAGGTGTTTGCCTAATCAAACACGGCGATGCACGGAAGGGCACGAGCACATCAAAGGGTTTCGCTGATAAGCAATTTAATTGCTTTAATTCACTTTTGCCTGTAGTCAAGCAATTAAGTACTCAATGGTAGTAAATTTATACAAAAGCAAATACGAAAATCGAAAAATGTTAAGTTCTAAATTGAAACAGAAACCTGTATGAAAAAGGCAAAAACAATAAGAAAAGTAAAAAATGAAATGCAATGCATATACACAGCAGAAACAAAAACAATATTGAAAAAAAGCTCACCCTTTTGCGGCAATCAATCATTTATGTTGTACATGATTTTTTGTTTTGGCTTTGCCGTCAGTCCAAATGGTCGTGTAAAACAAAACCAGGGAAAAATGAAAAACTATTTCAATAAAACATCTACTTAATTGTCTGACAGTTAACGCTTGTCTTCATGCACACACATTCACCTCTCTCTCTCTTTCTCTTTCTCTTCCTCACAACTCATATGCGTGTGCGTGTGTGTGTGTGTGTGTGTGTGTGTGTGTGTGTGCATATTGTATCTCATGCATTTATCTCGTGTTCATAAACGACTGCATGGCTATGCATATGCACATACATATATCACCTGCTGTGAAAATGTTTAATATGTCGACGATGGCGACGACTGCGCTGATGCCCTGATGCCCATTGTTGTTGTTGTTGTTGTTTTGCTTGCTATTGTGGATGCTTGGCTGGCTGGCGGACTGCATGGCGGGATGGCTGGCTGGCTGGCTGGATGGCCGGGTTGGCTCGGCTTGGCATGCACGTTGGCGTTGATGGAACTGATTTCCACGCAATAGATACGCGTATCTGCGTATGCGTACGCTTACGAGTGAATGACCATAAAAATGCTGCATTCATTATCTGTGACAAAGATCTCCTGGCCATTAAATTAACACTTAATGAGATACGCCACATCAGAAACACAATATTGTCTCGACGACGTGTCGTCGCTGTGGCTGCGGCTGTGTGGATGCGACTCTGGATATGGCACTGACGCTGCCTGTTGCTGACTTGTTTAAATAAAATAAAATCTTAAAAACAATCAAAAGCCAACAACAGCAAAAGCCACAACAACAACAACCACACAACATTAATGCCTAGCATGACTTGTACGTTCGGTGTATTCTGCGCTAGTTTCTTAAGTCATTTTAACAATTTGATTGCTGTTGTTGTTGTTATTATTATTGTTTTCGTATTTCAAGATGCGTTTTTCTCGAAAAGTGACAAAAAAAAAAAAAAAGAAAACGAAATCAAGACAAAAGGAAAATTTACACGCGCTGCCAGTTTGCTCAATAAATGATGACAGTCGCTTTGCGCTAGTTTTTGTCACGTTATATTTATATAAATATATTCGTGTGGATATATCTTTAAGATACGTTTGTGTATACACGCTTTTACTTTACTGTACGGTATTTTGTTGTCTGCTGCTTAATGATAGCAGGGGGATTACTTGGCATGAAATATATGGACTACAACAGAATGGGCCGACCCAACCAAGAAATGCTGCACACTGGTGCAGATGTGTCATATATATGTACATAATCACGCGACTTTATTTACGTACAAACCTGAGAAACTGTGAATACAAATGTTATATCAATTGTCATTTGGGTCAGCAGCTACAGTAAAATCAGGAGCTTTTATAAATTGTTAATATGAAGCTTTTTTCCAGTTTCAGGATACTGACAGTGCGCCGCCACTTTAGCAAACAATGGACGCTGCCTGCTTCCCGTTTATTTGCTCTAAATTGTATTGTTTTTGTTTTCCTGTTCTTGTACTTTATGCAATAAATAGTATCCTACGCTGTGACCCCAGGTATAAGCTATCAATCAGTTTCAATGAAATTCGTCAACTAATTTCCGCTTGGAGCGAGCACAGTAGGAAAAATGAGTACAAATTTATTATTGTATAGAATTGGCTGGCAGTTATGTGACTCCTGTGGTGGTCCAGTGACACTCGGGGTAGCATATATGGCAGAGTATCGCGGAGATTGCATTGTCAACTCGGTTCATGCACTTTTCATGCACATTTGATGCACCAGCACACCACAGTGCAGTCTTTGGCGTCAGCCAGTCTTTTCGTCATTATATGCTTAATTTATAACACATCGTTTTATTGTCACTTAATTTGTTTTTATTATATATCAAATTATACGCAGTTTAAGCCGCTTGTGTTTACTTGAAAACTGTCTGGCAGTGAAATTGTTGAAATAAATTAAAAATTAATTAATGTATATTGCAACACCTTAAAGTGTTAATTATGATTATTTTGGCCATTTAATGTTGCACATTTCATTCTTCATTAATCAAATGCCTGCTAGGCAATTTTTGATCATTATTCATATTGCAACTGCAACTGCAACTGGAAAATGCCTTTCAGTGCACTGAGCAAACAAATGCTGATTGGTCGAATGGTTGGTTGACTCGTTTTCTAATAAATTATTCATAATTACTATTTGCATTATTTACACTCTCACTCACACACACACACACACACACACACACCATTCCATATACCGTGTGCACACTCACCCACTGCAGGCAACCTCACTCACATGCAGCGAAGATGGCCAGGCATAAGTAAAAGCATTAGGGCCTGTGGGTAAGCTGCAGCAGAGGAGGGGCAGCTGGCAAAGAAACCTAAGCCAAACATAACCACAACAGGCCACAAAAGCTCATTCATTGCGAATCAGTGTAAATTTATTGCATAATTGAATAGTAAATCCTGCTGAGGCTTTTAAAATCTAGCTGCACTCACCTACCCCCCACCCATCGCTGTGCAAACACTCGCATAGACACAGACGCACACACCGGCATAGAGGAGTCATAGACAGAAATGGAGACAACGCAGGCAGTTGACTTATTTGTTTGTGCATAATAAATCGCATGTCGGAGAGGGTCGGCAGGGGGGAGTGAGGCGCTGACTGAGCATACGTATGTATGCGTAGCTGGCTTGGTGCGCTATTCGTGCGTGCTTTTTGTTTAATTAAGTAGCGTAACTGTAAACAAATTAATTTTAATATTAACAAAGAAGATTATTGAAAATCTCTCATTATTTACAATGCTGAATGACAAAACAAATAAATTATTAATTTCCAAGCACAATACGCAGCCTGCCTTTGGCTAAGGGCAGAAGGAGACGGCACGACGGAACGGATGGCACGACAGCGCGACAACACGACAGCAGAACAGATTGACAGTACAAATGTATGTACGTGTCAAATGGTAATGGAAATGGAAATGCAAATGAAAACGAAAATGTGTAAATAAATGAGTGCGAGAGTAAGTGAGCACGCGCATAAGTTGTGCAAAACAATTCCATTTGCACAATTACAATGGAACTTGACAGAACAACAGCAACAACATCAACATCAACATCAACAGCAACAAGAACAACAACAGAACAGCTGTTCATGCGTAAATGTTTTGTTTTGCCTTAATGTAGGATGTGCTGAATGTACTGAATGTACTGTGCCCGATTGTGTGCCCAGAGTATCTTTAGACTGTTTGGCTGGCTTGGGAATTGAAGTGTGATTTTGAGTTGCTGCCTCGTAGGCAGGCTGAAGCGCACAGTCGCCTGAGGCCGGCGGCCCGTGGACTGTGGACTGTTATGCAGTTTCATAAAACTTAAGGATGCTTTCTATTTAATGAGGTGATTAACTAAAAAAGTAAAGGTAATAAGAGTAAACGAGGCCACAAAGACCAAATGAAATTTGATTTGGTTTTTTATTACAATATTCAGCTAATCGCAACTGCCTGGCACAAGGCAATGAGCAACGTTATGCCTGTGGGATCTCCAAAGCAGTCAACGATTGTATTGCAAAAACGGCAAAATTCAAACGTATAAAAAAAAAAAATAGGGCCAGTGTCCTCTTTCTTTTTTTTATACAAAGAAATTAACAGAAATGAGCATTAAAGTATTTTTTTTTTTTTGTAGTAAACATTCTTTTGCAAAACATTAAGACAAAAACAATCCTTGCATGAGCCTAATCTGAAAACTAACTAGTTAACTTCTATCTCGAAAAAAGATGAAGTTAAATTAGAAGAATTATTTATAAATTTACCGAAAACTTAAAGTCCTAACTTGTGTTATTCCTACAGTGAGTGGGGAATTCCCAGACTGATCCTTGCCAGATGAAATCAGTTTTTTGTCATTTTAATTATTTTAGGTTCTAACAGTTTTGTAATGTTTACCGAGCTTCTTCGCAGAGAATGTAAATTTGAGTAATTGTGTTTGCGTGTGATTGCACGGAAAGAAAGTCAAAAATATCCCACGAATTGTTGAGTACAAAACCGTGGGATGCGCCGTGCCCCGTACTTGCAGCTTCAGTGGGAGTGTAAGCAGACCCGCGTAAAAAGTCAAAATTAAATGCAATTAAAATAAAATTCATACCAATTTAAAATGCTCATTTATTCATGGCTTTATAATCTTTATGTTTTTGTTTTTGCTTGTACATAATTTATTTTCCCTAATTTATAAACAAAAAAAAAAAATAAAAAAAAAAAATAAAAATGAAAGAAAAAATGTATACAAAATTAATACGATATAAAATTACACTCAAGGGCCCTGAAAGCTTTGTTACAATTAAATACGTCATGTTTGAAAATTTTTAACAACATCATCAGGCAACATTATTGCCAACATCCGAGCCAAGTTCGCCAGCAGTGGCGTCAGCAACAGCATCATCATCATCAACAGCAACAGCCACAGCAACAGCAACAGTAAGAACAAGAGCAACATCAATGTGTAAACCACATTAATTAAAAGCGAAAAAAATACGGGGGAAAATGAGTAATTTGAAAACACACGACACCCGCGCCAACCGCATCCAGAAAATGTTATTGTGGATAGAAAAAAGATAGCCTGCACACATGCATCCTTTATCATCCTTTCGGCTTGTCATGGCCAATACCAACAACAAAAACAACAACAGCCAAGCGACCAGCGACGGCGACCAACAGCAACCACAAATAATAAATGTATTTAAATCAACAATTTATATGAAAATTATTATGTATACTGCCATAAATTTATTATTTAAACGCTTTATTGTTAATTTTTTTCTTATTACAATTTTTTGCCATTATTTTTCACTTTTTTGGCTGCGTTTGCACATGCAAAAAAAAACTTTAATAAATTTCGATAATTGCATGAGCTCAGCAGCAAGCGTGCATATACCAGGATGTACACAAGTAATGCGAGTAGCGTGAACGCCATGACGGCAGCGGCAGTGGCAGCGGCAGCGGATAGGCGTCACCTCGTGCTAACTCTCGTCCTCATTCTCTCACTCACACTCGCAGGCTGTCAATTTGACGCTGACGCTGATGCTGATGCTGATGCTGATGCTGATGCTGATGCTGATGGCTGATGGCTGACGATGACGTTGATGCTAAATGTCTGAAAAAGGCTTTAAACGCTGTTTCTGATCGTGCGGTCGATTTGTGGCATAAAAAATATTAAGTGGCACTTGTGTGTTGTCCTTTGTTCTGTCTGACTGTCGCACGCATTGGCATGCGGCCTTTAACATGCCATGCCGTGTAATGCCTCTCTTGCATGCGCTTTGTTGCCTACTCGCTCTAACCCATTACATGGGCATTGCGCGCCTATTTGCTTCCCCTCTCCCTTTTTCCCTCTTTCGCTCAATATACGGTGTTTGCCTGTGTGTTTGTGTGTGTGTGTGTGAATGTGCTGCTGGCAATTTGTTTTCCCATGTTCGTTTGTGTGTGTGTGTGTGTGTGTGTGCGCGCAGTTTAATTAATTTACATGGAATTTACAAGCGACCAACACTGTGCGACACAACACGCTGCACGCTGCACGCTACACGCTGTCACTGCACACAGCCTAGTACACGGTACACGGTGCACAGAGCACGGTGCACGGAGCATGGTGTAAAGTTCGTGCTTAAGCGTAAAGGTGAAAAATGAATGTAATCGAATTGACCATAATATGCATACAAGCAAAAAAACAAACCGCATATCTGTCGTTCGCGCTATGTCGGCAATTTCGGTTGTGGCAGCTCTGGCAGCACTGGCAGCGGCTTGGCCCTGCGCTCGTGTGACATGACATGCCTAAAGCGCAAAGTACTCGCAACTGAGCGAATGCATGCGTAAAAGGCAGCAAAAGGGAAACATCGAATGACAAAATGCAGCAACGGAACACAACAACAAAATACAAATAAAATAAAAATAAAATAAAAATAAAATAAAAATAAAACAAAAATGGAGCGTGCAAAGCATTTATAAAATTTTAATTAATGTCACTACAAAATATTTTTAGTTGCTGCTGCTGTTGTCGTAGTTTGTGTCGTTGATGTTATTATTGTTGTTGTTGTTGTTGCTGTTATTGCCATTGCCGTTGACTTTATTGCCCCTGTCATGTGCGGTAATTGTGCAGGCTTATAAAATTTGCATGCAGAGCTTTTTTGGTTTTTTTCTTTCGTTGTTGTTGTTGCTGTTGGTTTTTTGCACTGTCGCTCCTCCTGCTGCTTCGATTTGGATTTTTCTAGCAAAAGTATGCTACATTTTTTGATGTACATGGCATTTTGGACATTTTTTCACGGCTCTCCTCTTCGCCCGTCGTCGCACACATAGGTCAGAAGATCATCGTCTTTTTGCCTGCCGCTGATTGGTCCAACACAGGCCAACTGAGTGACTGAGACTGTGACTCTGACTGTGACTAACCGTCTAACTGAGTTGCAGCGTTTGACTTTGCCTGGGCTTTCGTTTGCTCTTTTTTATTTTCTCTTTCCTTTTATTTTTTTTTTTTTGTTTTTGTTTGGTTTTGCGTTTTAGCAAGGCAATTTGGTTGGCGTCGTTTGCTTGCTTATTGGCCGCGTCGGTGCACTCGTCTCCATCTCCGTCACGTTGCTGCTGCTCGTCTCGCTCGTTATTGATTAAAAATGTTCTACCAGTTTGACCAATTTCGGTTTTAAAACCACTTTCATTGCTCTACGCTCCAACCTGCACCAGCCTGCCATACAAACGAGAATGTTGGCTTCGGGCTGCGGTGTCGTTGCCGACCTTACTCAACATGGACATCACGTATTCAATCAATTGCGCTCAGCCTGCGCTTATTTCGGTTGACCCATTTTGTGCAAGAAAAGCCAAGCAAAACGAAATGCAAAGCCCCCTCCCACACAGAAAAAATAAAACGAAGACGAACAAGAAAAAACGTAAACTGGACTAACGCAAAGTGTGCAAAGTGAATTTAATGCGAGCCTATGCCGCAGCAGTCATCTCATGCCGCCTCCAGCCGCCGGCAGTCGCCGGGCACCATTTGGTCGGAGCAATTGGACACGATTAAGACTTTTATGCAGCAATGCACAGTTACGTAGTTGAAATATTCTCGTATTTGTATTTAGCCATAAGCAAACACACACACTTACACACGAGTGATTCGAAGGTAACGCAGCCAAAGGACATTCGTAGTAGGCAAGTTTAGTTGCCAGGCACTGCTCAGGTCATGCACACATTCGCATGCTCATGAGCCATTCTGACAGGGTGTTGACATTTACGTCCGTTGCAGATTTTTGGTCATAGTTTTGGTTGCCCATTGTCGTTATCCTTGTTGTTGTCCTTGCGCTTATTGTCCTCGCTGTCCTCACTGTCCTAACTGTCCTCGTTGTCGTTGTTGACGCTGGTGCCACTGACATTGCCAATGCAAGTGCAATTTTCATTGTTGTTGTTGTCGTTGTTGTTGTCGTTGTTGTTGTTGCTGCCATTGTTGTCTGGCACGCTGGCACTATGCTGCTCTGTGCTGCCTAGTCCGTGGTCACAGGCTTGGTTTTTTGTGCTGCTCCCGTTCCTGCTGCTGCTGCTGTTGTTGCTGCTGCTGCTTGGTGTTCAACTAACGACTGGAAATAACAAATAAAAATTTGCTGTGTACGCCTTTAAGCAACTACAATGCCAGCATGGTCAGCCTGCGTGTCTGACATGGCAGACCGGAGCAAGAGTCAAGCAACAACAACAATAACAACAACCAATAAGCACAACAACACGACTGAATGGAGTATGTAAACGTTTCATGTTGTTACAAAAGTTGTTATAATTTTAGTTGTTATTGTCCTACTCGAACCTATGCCACCGGCTTTGTTGTTGTTGCCGTTTGTTGTTGCTTGATGGTCCACTGCTGCTTGTTGCTGTTGTAGAGTGGTTGGCACATTTTGCCGCATCGCTGCAGTGCAGTCGGCTGCGAAATCATCGCATGGACTCTGCAGCGTATCAGAGTTGGCGAAATTTATTGTGCATAGAGTTGTTGTTGTTGTTGTTGTTGTTTTAAGCGTTGTTTGCGCATATGAAGGTCTGATTGTGTGAGCGAGTTTGGAACCCTGTTGTCCGGATGCACGTACGAGGAAGCTGACAGTTGGCATACTTTATCATCGACGACGAACACGACGTCGACGACGGTGACGACGATGGTGACGACGACGGTGAAGGATGCAGGATCAAACCACAAAATCCAAACTGTGATGCACACAACCAGCAGCGGAGCCACAGCTCACAGCTCACAGCGCGCTCGCATGTTTCGCCCACGCGCAGACATTCGCCATATCCTGCACAGGCGGAAGTTGCACACGGCTGAGTGTGCGTGTGTGTGTTTGTGTGAGTGTGTGTGCTTCCCTTTCCAGCCTGTGCACTTTTCTGATCCTGTTTGTTTCTTTTATCGCATCCAGCAACAATTCATTGCTCACATGTACGTACGTATGTGCAAAGTCCTTCTGTGCATGCATTTGTTGTATATCAGCATTTAAAATTAAAAAAAAAGAAAACAAAGCAAACAAAAAAGCGAAAATCTTGTTGGTTTTTTTTGTTTTGTTTCTTTTTTTGCTTTGTTTTGTGTAAAAGTGTAAAAAGTGTAAAAAGTTTTATGCTCGTCACGAGAGAAATTTATTGCACTCCGGTGTTCAAAGCTTTTATCCTTTTTATCATTTTTCGTATTTCAGCCCCATCCTCCCCTATTCGCCCCGCTGCCCGCGAGCTTGTCGCCAGCGTCAGGATGGCCATAGCCAGAGCCAGCATCGGCTGCCGTCGCCTGCCGCCGGTTCCGCTTGAACAGTTGAAAAACGGATGTGATTTATTTGGTAATGCTAATGATGTTTTTCTGCCTGTCTGTCTGTTAAAGTATATCAGCACACTTGCTCCCACACACACACACACACACACACACACACACACACACCGCACTCACACACAGTAGTGCACATGTCCTGTCTAGTGACTGTGTGCGCATTTTTATCGTTTGCAAAATTTTTACTTTTCAGACGCGTGTTTTTGTTCTTTTTCCTTTTTGCCGATTTTTAGTTTAAACAAAATAACGCAAAATGCTTACATTTTGCAGCGTTGCATGCACCCAAAGAAAAAACTTCTCAAAAAAAAAAAACAAAACAAAAAAAAAAAAACGAAAACCACACTAAATAAAAAGGGCATCACAAAAAAAAAGAAGAAAAAATAAAATATACACCAAAACCAAAAAATAAACACCACAAAAAAAAAAAAAAAAAGTTGAAAGATAAATAAATTCCAGCATTTATCTTCGAGGGACCCATAAATCGTCGTTAGTCAACTTAATTTTCAAATGAAAACTGTTCCAATTGACAGCTCGTGTGTTTGTGCTTAAGTGAGTGTGCGGCTGTCTGTCTCTCTCTGACAGTTACTCTCTCTCTCTCTCTCTCTCTCTCTCTCTCTGTGTATGTCTGTGTATTTCTTCGACTGCTCTGCTCTGCTCTGTTCTGGTTTGGTTTGATTTGCTTTGCTTTGCTTTTTGCTGCAGTCATGTTTGTCGTATTGGCCTTTATTTACTCTGTGGCTTATTAATTTTGTGTGTTTAGACACAGCTTTGGCCAAGCAGCAGCATCAGCAGCAGGCATGTGTCCACAGCTCAGACAATGCACTTTCTGTTTGTCCAGTGATGCCCGCATACGTAGTTTTAATGCAGATTTGCATATATGAATAGAAATACATAATTCTATAAACATATGCCATGTCGCCTATGGCAGCCATGTCAGAGCTCCAGTGGAAACCGGTCTTGAGCAAAGTCTTCAGCTTGAATGCTGTGCGTGGGCTGGGAGCACGCCAAGAGCTCTTAGGTCGGTCGCCTACCTGAATGGTTACCCCATTCCGTCATATCAGCAGCGCACACAAATGACACACAGTTAGGAGAAGGCATGAACATGACTTGACAGATGACTAAACACAAAGAAGTCAACAAAGAGGTGATTGTCTGAAGTTCTTTGATTTAGATACAACTTTCACAAGGAACTTAAAATGCCAACTGAGAAAGAGTTTCCCAAGCTTAGAAATGTGATCAAACCGATCAGACTAATGTGGTACTCGAAGTCTCGAAGCCAAGCATCCGCGGGATCATGTACTACATGAGAAACTACGTTCCCACTTGCTGACCCTTTTTATAAAAATATTTGAAGATTATTGAAGTGGGTATCATGTTCTCAACTCCCACTACTTTTTCATAGTCATAGTGAAAACGTTCGACAAAGATACTTGAGGATTGCTCACCATGATGAGTGATCATGAATAAAAAGTCTGGTTCGCAGTCTTATCCCATGTAGGAACCTCCGGAATTGTGGTTTTTCTAGATGACAACAGTCTGCATTTCGAACCAGGTAATCCATTAAATATTGTAACACTTTTCCCTAATTGGCTTTCACGCTCGACACAGCCTGACAGCGTCGAAGTTCATCTTCAGTCCAGGAGGAACACTAAAGCTAACCAGGGAAATTACCTTATCATACACATAACATTAAGAAGCATGTCAAATGAAGCATGTCTCCCACTCTGTGGAACACGAGAGCATGAAAGAGTAAGCAGCGACAATGCTGACGTCGTTTTGCAAACATCCTCGGAGGGAGCTTGGCAATTTCCTAGAGAAAACAAATACAATCAAGCTTATGGCCCATATATTTAAACAGTTAAATGGTAATTGGCAATCCAAGGAGTCAGCAGAGGACGTTTTTTAGGGCACGCTTAACTGCAAGTGCTGCAAAAATGCTGCCGAAAGGTGCTGCCTGGGGAATATGGGAATGGTTATTTGCCTGCGAGGGTGGTTTGCTCTCGTCTGCCGCACAGTTGGGGTTGACTGCCAACGTTGACAGCGCTGGCCTGTTGAAATGAATTATCAAATTATTTTTCTTTTTTCGTAGACTGTGGCAAATCTTGCTCTGTTGACAAGCCGGCAGCCGAGCTCACATCGCATCCACTTGCACTCCGCTGGAACACAGCAACAGTTTCTAGTGTCATTCGATATGCTCGGGCATACCATACACGAACATAGGGACTATGTGTGGAAGTGCTTACTGCCGAATTGGCTTTAGCTGACCACTAATAAAAGTCCAGCCAAGCCCAGCCCAGGCTGGCCTCTTAGTGTTTGCCGTAATTTTCTTTATGGCCTCTTACTTCATTATACGCCAATTCTTATGCACATCAGTCGCTTAGCCAGCGACGCCCTTCTCCACTTCTCCACATCCCCACATCCCCACATCTCCGTTTCTCAACTTCGTTTTTTATTGTTTGTCAAATAAAAGGAGAGCTGGAAAAAATACGAATACGATTGCGTATAAAACTAAAAGTTCTAAAATAGCTTTTAAAGTCGTAAAATAACACGACTTTGAAGTTATAAAAATTAACGATGGCCTTTTTTGAAGCAACGTCTTCTCTGTTTTCCTACCTTCCTCCTCTCTGCTGCCCATCAGTCAAATGATTTTTGTTTTCTTCCACTTTTTTGTTTTTTTGCGCTTCACATGCTTAATCGAATTTTTAACAACAAACAAAAAGCAGCTTAAATCATGAAAACCCACACAAACAAAAGCATTTTCCCGAACTTCCTCAGCATCTATGCACACTTTGCTGTCATGCTTAATTTGCGCGCATTTTATTATAGCTAAAAGTCGTTAAACTCAACACACAAACAGAAACCAGAATATATAAGAAAAAAAAACGAAAAAAAAAACACAAATTATAAAAAATTACACATACACACAGCGAAAGCCAAACAGTAAAAAAGTTTGAAAAGAACTTTTTAACTCTTTAATTAAATGCTTATTGAAGAAAATTCTATGCGTACACAACAAAAAAGTGTCAACAAAAAAAAGCCAAGATAATAAAAGCAAAAATAAAAAAATATGCCAACAACAAAAATTAAAAAGGAATGGAAATAAACAGAAAATCGTTTGAAAAAAAATTAATGAATATTTATATGCGGCAAATCGGAAGCATTTTCCACTGATGCTGCTGCTGCTACTGCCGCCTGCCGCCTGTCCTCCGTCGACTGTCGCCTATCGCTGCTTGCAAATCGCATGAAAAGACGAAGAAAATTTAAGCGGAAGCCCGAATGCACAACTGACTGTCTGACTGACTGCCTGGCTGGCTGACAAAATGGAAGCATGACTGCGGCACGGTGGCACGGCGGCACGGCGGCACGGCGGCAGGCACGAGTCACAAGTTCCATTCACGCGCTTTTCCGTTCCATGCCGCATGCTTATTTTCTTCTTCTTCCTTTTATCACTTTTTTGTGTTGCTTCTTTTGAATAGAAGCGTACACTGGCAGCAGTGCAAAAGGTTGAATTTATTTTTAAAACTGTTGAATGAATGATGATTTATACGTACGCACACATGCCAAATAAACCAAATCAGGGCATTCATTCATTCAGTCATTCATTCATTCATTCATTGATTCAGTCAGTCAGTGAGCAGAAGCACGCAGCGGTTCCTTGTTCAATGAGCACGTGGGCACATGGGAACATTGGGTACATTGGCACGTGGGCACTTGGGCACAGGGGCACACGGCTGCTGGGTTGGGGGAGTTGGGCGGCACTGCAATGATCCTGCACGCTGTCGTTAGCAATCTAAGCATATTTATTTTCAGCAATAGAAATGGCAGCAGCAGCTGCGCTCGGTCTTCTTCCTCTCCTCCTCCTCTTCTTCTTCTGCTTCTTCGCGCAACTGAAATCATCTCGTAAGCCATTCATAGTAACTGCCACGCCCCTACAGCTGCGCGCTGCCGAGCGACCAATCTCCACTGCAGCAATGTACACTCGTCGCCTTTGCTCTTTGTCACATGCAAGTCAACTTCGACGTCAACGTCAACGTCAACGTCGACATCGACATCGGCGTCGGCGTCGACGACTGCGTTTGCGACTTTTTTGTCGTCGTCGTTGGCGCTGCTGGCGTCTCAGTGCCAAAGAAATATTCAAGTAAATTGATTTTCTTTGGCGTTCTTTTGCGTGCTCCGCTGCTTTCTTCTCCTATCATTTTTTTGCAAGCTTGCCTCGCTGTCAGTTTCAAACACACTCCTGCTGTCTCTGTCGCGCATTTTTGCCATTTTTTGTTCAATTTTTGCTCTTGGCGCGTAATCGACTTGAATAGTCAGTCGCTCTCCTTGCTTATGGTACTGGCTCGTTTGCTCGTTTGCTTACTTGCTTGCTCGCTGACTTGCTTGCTTTTAATGGTATTTATCCTGTGGTTCAAACTAATATCCATATTGCATAAATATTGAAGATGCTGTTCAAGAAAAAAGTAAAAAAATGAAGGAAAGAAAAGGCAGAAAAAAAAACATGACGACACAAGCAGCAGCAGCCGCCGCAGTGACGTGGCAAGAAATGCTTGTGGCTTTCAATAATTTAATGTAAGGGACTATTAAGCAGGTGCGCCTGCGCTTCTGCTTGCCATGAGCTCGCAGATAAATGAAGACCGACGGAGGATGGCCATTGTACATAGGAACTATTAATAACTAAGAAGAATTCTAAACGTAAATAAACAAAATGCCAGCCAACCTCTGTAGCATCTTCTCACAGATGTCGACAAGTCTTATACCCCCGCTTAGAAGGGCGAGCCAAGTTGTGCTGATTGACCTATGAAACAATGGGTCCCGCAAAGCACCTACCAAGGTTATTATTAGCCCATTGTAAGTTCCGAGACGATCCACTTCAACTTGTCGAGCATTTTGCAATGTTTTCTCGGATGTCCCGATGATATTTTCATTTTGATAAATATGAATGTCCGCTTAACGGAGTCGTGCCCTTTGGCAGCCTTGCACGGTTCTGTTCTGAGCGGCACTGAGAAGCAGCCGACATTCCTTTGGTGTGCGATATTGTTTTTTATTCTTTTACTTTATTTTCCGTTCCGTTTTTTCCGCTTTGGTTACTCAACACCCGACGTTTGAGCGCTCGCTCGACATTTTTATGATTTGCCAAAGCTGAGTTGATGCTTTTGCCTTACACTGTGTGCGTGTGTGGCTCTGGGTGTGTATGTGCGTGTGCGTGTGTTTGTTTGTGTGAACGTTTTCTTTTTATCATCATTTTATAAAATTTATGCGAAAAATCCACTCTACGTCTGCAATTTATTGCATTTCATATCGTACTATTGAGAAATACTTAAGCTCCGCCAAAGAAATCCCAGTGAAAATTTTTCGAATTTTATGCTGTAAAAACGAGCAACAACAACAACAACAACAACAACAACAGCCGCAGCCATACTAACAAGAAAAACAAACCCAAGAGGCGCGACAAAAGTTGTGGGCGGAGCATTACAAATATCCCAACAATAACAACACCAACACCACCAACAACAACAGCAACAACAACAGCAACAACAACAGCAACTACGACAACAAGCCAACTGAATATCGCACACATTCAAATATACATCATCGGCACAGCACGGCACAGCAAGGCAAAGGAACAAAGTGGAAACTGCTGATTTTAATGTTTTGAAAATTGTTGTTGATTTTGTTATAATAAACATTTTATGCGCGGTGTCGTCGGTGAGTCGTCGTCGACTCGTCGTCAGCGGCCGACCCGCTCTCTCGTTGCGACGAACGACTGCGACGCGGCGGCCGCCGACCAACAACTGCCAATAACTTTATGGCCCTCGTACACTTAGCTGCACATTTCGTAGGCGTTCGCCACTGTTTTATGATTTAGTAATGCTTTTTTTCTCTTTGGGCTTTGCTTCTCTTTTTGTTTTTTGTCGTTTCTGCGTTTAGTATTCTTGTATTCGTTGCTGTTTTTGTTGTTGTTGTTGTTGGTGTTGTTGTTAATTTTTTGCTTTTACGCATCTTAAACGTTGACACGAGGCGACAGCTGCCATTTGTTGAGTCAGGATGTGTCGCATGTGCAAACGCTGAAACGAAGACGACAACGATGAGGCTGGGGCTGGGGCTGGGCCTGGGGCTGTGGCTGTGGCTGTGAGACTGCTGCTGCTGCTGATGTTGATGCTTAGGATGTAGCCAAGAGACAGCAGCATCACTTTGCTTATGCTTTTATCAGCTTGACCTTTTACGAGTATGTACGTGTGCTTGACATGTTTGCGGCTGTGCGTGTGTATGCGTGTGTGTGTGTGCGCAATCAACTTCTTTGACTCAGTCACAGTTGTACAATTTTTCGATTCATTTTACAAGTCAGTGACTTGTTTTTGTTGTGTTGCCTCTGCTGCCGTGCTCGCGTGCTCTCTGATTTTATGCTGCGTTGCTTGTGCCCCTCTCTCTGCCTCTGTCGCTGCTGCTCATCCACACGCTTGGCTGCTGTCTTGTAACAGACAATGCAAACATTATTCAAAGTCAAACTTCATTCGCACACGCATGCAGTAAAAATTTTAACCACATTATTTATTTACTGTTTGAGTTTTGAGTTTATGTTTGTTTGTGTTGTTATTTTATTTTTTATTCATATGCTGCCACTGAAGCACAAACACACTCACATACTTACACTCATATATATATATATATATATATAATATTGAGTGTATCAAAAGCAATTTATCAGCGTCCAGCATACAAAAGTATGTGCACATAAAACCCAAAAGCAAAAGCAAAAAAGAAATTTATATATAAAATTCCACATTATTTTTTTCTGTTATTATTTGCAAACCAATATCGTCGCCAAGTTGGCTGCCAAAAACAGAACTTTGCTCAAGGAGCGCAAATCGTTTACGGCAGCGCATTTATGCCCTTTTTTAGTGTTCTCTGCGCTGAGTATATTAATTCTGATTAGCAGCTTGTCGCCCGGAGACTCGACTCAGCTTAAGCGTTGCCAGACGTTGCCAAAGGAATTAACATGTTCAGTTTGCGCTGCAGCCAGTCTAAGGAGAGAACGCAATATGGCAACTTTTTCTCCACTATTGAGTTGGCAATTAAGTTTGTGCATTTATTTGATACTATTTTGATTGGCTTCGTTTTGGGTTTCATACGAAAAGGCAAGTGGCTGCATCGAGTTTCACGATTGCAATATCCAATTACCCAAAGTATTTCTTTCGTCCGCACAGGACTATACAGGAGCATACGAACACACAAACGTGTGTAACTTGAAACGAGCCGCAAGAGCTTTCTACCTTTATTAGCAGAAAAAATAAGAGCTGAGATAAGTGGAGAGACGCAGTCAGAAACGTGTAGCTGGCTGTGATTTCATGCTGCACTCCTGTGGCTTCCAATTGATCGAAAAATTACTAATTATGATTTAGCCAGTCAGTCGTTGAATAATTTTGTGTTGACCTAAAAGCTCAACAAAGTATGCACACCGCATTCGAGTTCCCAGTGCAGCGTCCAAACTTAAGCCCAAGCTCTGCCATGAATCTAATTGGGAACTGCTCGATGCGGAACTCTGCATTCATTTTTAGAGCACTAATTGTGGGCATCATGTGCCACGAGTCTACGCTTTTCCACAGTCCCACTCTTTTTGCACGACTTCCTAAGTCTAATAGGAGTGCGTAAGAGCCTCTATTCCCATCTCTAGACCCGACAGGTTTGCCTGGGGATTTCACAAGGGGTAGCAGTAGTCCAGCACCACATGGGGAGTGTCTCTCTTCTAAGCAGCTTGTTATGCGAGAGGTCTGCCCATCTGGCTACTGGCATTTGACAAAGAAGTGTCGTCTCTCCTAAGTTAGCCAGCCCTGCAGTTTCCTGGCGCCCATGCAGGTAGCATGTAAAATATTTACTTGATGTTGTGGGTAGTTGAACTCAGCGGCATATTAGCTTTGGCAGGTCGCCTTGACTGCTGCTTAGTCAGTTGCATCCTCCGCTCAAAGGAGCCTGCAGTGGCCATGTGCTGTTGCTGCCTGTCACTTGCTTAATTTGTGCTGAGACAAATCTAGCTCGAAAGCGTTCTACGGTCACGCACTGTAGCGCCTGCAGATTCACCCTAACCGAGTTTTCGTCTATTTTCCGTATGAAATATTTTACTTTGCAAAATTTCACGCTCTGAATGCCGGCTTTGCATTTTCAAACCTAAATGATTAGCAATAAATAAACAAAGGCTGCCTCCTGAGCTCACAGGAGTCGGCAGCAGCCACGGCGACTGTGCTGGGCTGGCCTGTGCCGCGCCGTGCCGTGCCGGGCTGAGCAGGGCTGGGCTGGGTGAAAAGATATTTCAGCTTGTTTATCATAACTTTTGGCAGATGCAAAGTTTGTTTTTCTATTTGCAAGCCTATAAATTAAATAAATATATGTTTGCAGCTTGATAATATTTTTGCAGCTACACGCAAGCAAATATTGTCTAAGTGTGTGTGTGTATGTGTGTGTGTGTGTGTGCACATAAGGCAATCCTTTTTATAAAATTAACATTTCTTTTTGCATGTTTCTTTTATATTTTTTTTATTTTGTGTAATAAAGATTATCAGTTAAGAAACGATAGTACACTCAAATACACACACACACACACACATGCGTACACACCCATAAACGTGTTGGCTGCTGCTTACAGTTACTGAGTTACTTTCGCTTACATGGCTACGAGCAAAGAGAGGAAGGCATCCACAAGAGTGTGTGTGTGGCGAGTGTGTGTCTGTGTGTGTACTCGCACTTTCGCACAGACTTCACACAAGTCACGCTGAGCATTTCCGAGCAATGCTAGATCATATAAATGTAAATGAACTGCTGCCGCTTCCGTTCGCTTTCAAATATTTCGGCTTGGAACGCAATGAAGTACAATGCTCAGCCATTTTTTGGTGTGCCAATCCGTATGTGCGTACATCTGTACTTACCCTACATACATGCATACAAACGAACATACTCGTATTTGTTAAATGCCAGTGCCAGGCACCCCCTGCCGCCCTGCCGTCCTGCCACCCGGTCACCCGCCTGCCCCATTTGCGAACATCACTCTCTGTCACTGTCTCTCTGGCAGCAGCAGCATCATGTGTGATGTGGATGTGTGCATGTGTGTGTGTGTGTGTGTGTGTGTGTGTGTGTGGGTTATACTTTTTATTTGCTCAAACAATATTCGACATAGTAATTTTATGCTTCGACTGCGGAACATATAAAATTATCTTTTGAATAAATAAAGATAAGAGAAAATGTTCAACATTTTAATGTTTTATTCAAAAGGGAAAAAGATGCAAATTAAAATATCATTCAATGTTAGCAATTTAATATATTACACACACATATACCCGCACAGAAACATACTTACAACATATATTCTATATGCGACTATAAACGTTTTTATGTATGTATATATGTGTGTGTGGGTGTGTGTGTACATACGTTTGTGAATGTTATAAATACTTTTGATAAATGAATTTAACAAGTAAACGTATGCGCACATGTCTTTGATATATGCAAGTCCATACGTACTCGCCTGCACACACACATGGATGCAGATGTATGTGTGTATGCATGAGAAGTAAACCTAATAAATATTGCAGCAGATAATTGAATAAAATAATAATATATTTCAAGAAACAAATCATTCTCTGTGCACGTTTAGCTGCGCTTGAGCAGTTCCGAGTTCCGAGTTCTGAGTTCTGGCCAATAAAGTCAAATCAAATGAAAATAAATGCAAAGAGCAACAAAACAAAAAGTAAATAAATTGAAACACAAAACGAAAAACGCAAGCTAAAACAAATTGATACGAATTAATTAAATTATATATTGGCAGACTTAATATTTTTAAATCAATTTAAACTACAACAAAAAAACAAAAAAAAAAAAAAGACGAAAAGAAAAGAAAAGGGAAATACGTATCCGACAATCGATTTGTTGCCCATTACGAAATTGCAGCTGGCAGTTGTCTTAATTTGAATAAATAAAATGGCCTTTAATCGAATGCAGCTAAACGCATTTCTCTGCTAAATGGCTACGTAACACATTTATTGCACCTAACTGAGTCAGCTCAGTTATGCCGATTATTGCCGCATCAATAGTCAAAAGTCTGCATTGAAATGCTGAAAAATCTTGGCGAATGAATTCGCAGCGATGACTTCAAACTGTAGAGTAGCATTGAAATATTCCGAGAAAGCCCACTACTCCCGAGAGAACTTCGGTTAGTGAGTCACGAAGAGGCTTAGGCTAATGAACAACCATGGGCGGTCACACGCCCCCTACATAAGAGAATAACAAAAGCCGTCAGTGTTGAGAACTACTGGAAATTTTTCATATCTTAACGTTTGCTAAATGAAAGTAAATCTGGAACTGCGACTCTTTTCTGTGCCTTGTCCAAATTACCGCAAATTTCATGTAAGGGGGGTTGTGCTGAGTACCAGCTTCCCGTGAAATGATAAACATTTATTCAGCACAACTTGGGGTTGCCCAGAGTAAGCTCCTGCGCCACCAGACAATGAATCAGAGCATAACGTCTGCCTCATTGTCAAAAAACATTGCAACATTGACGGCAGCACACAGGAGTCATGCTGTAGGAAATCTCAAATGTACCCGGGCTGACTCAGCAATTTCTTCTTTCTTCTCTTCATGAGACAAAGTTGAAGAGCGTTGAAATGTGGGCGACTGTTCGGAGATGTTGCGTGAACTTACTTAAGCTGGAAATCCTTTGGCAGATAAGAAACATTTTTAGTTTTTTTGTAATCCACGCTGGGCAAGTGAGTTGAGTGATGTTGAAGTAACATTAGGGTTACCGCATTGCAATACTCGTTGAATGATTGTGTGAGCTGCTGACAGACACGTCAAGTACAAAATGCCCGCAAATCAGTTAACACGTTTGGAATACAAAGTCATTTAAAAAAGTCGAAAAGGTAAACATTTAACAATGAATAAAGTCAACAGTAGCAGCAGCCACAACAACAACAACAACAACGCGAATAATACGAGTAGCAGCAATAAATAATGACAGCAACAACAAAACTAAGCATTTATGAGGTTGCATAAAAAAATCAGATGGCAACAATATGCAAATATTGACATTTCATATAAAAATACAAATATTTGAATAAAAAATAGTTTGCCGTTTATGTTACGTGCACACACGCACATACATACACACCCACACACACACACATACACAAACGGTAGCTACGTTAGATGCGACTGTTTTTGCCTCTCATTACTCGAGTATCAGACAGGATGATTGCAGGCAACTGCAACAGAAACAACAACTATAAAATCCGCTGCATGACAGACAGACCGACAGACAGATGGAAAGACAGGGCTAATACAATAAAAAACAAAGCCATGCGCATAAAAAGAAGAAACCCAACAAATAAACAAAAGAGACCACAAAGCAACGGGCAGGGGAAAATGGGCAAGGGAATATGGCAAACTATGGAAAAATGTCAACGATGAAGATGATGATGATGACGACAACTGAGAAGCTGCAGTTACAATTTTTTTTACAACATACACAATTTCCTTCCTCATTACGTATCTAAACACAGCATAGCACAGCACAGCACAGCACAGCACAGAAAAGAAATGAAATGAAATGTAACGAAAGTAAAGTAAAATAAAATAAAATGAAAAGAAATAAAATAAAATGCAAGGCAAACAAATAAGGAACACAGTAAAATGCAAACAAATAAGAAAATGCGCCACAGCAGATTTTCTTTACTTCTTCACTAGAGTAGGAGCAGCAGAGCAAAAGGAGACTGAGAGGCGGTGTCAGAGGAAGAGCGAGTGGGGAGGACGAATTGCACAGAAGTCTTTGCCCAAATTGCAACGACAACGATGATCATTACGATGACATAGTGAAGTGAAGTGAAGCGAAGTTGAATGCTATAGCGGGAGCTCGAAGTGATGCTCTGCTGCCGCTGCCGCTGCTGCTGCCTTTGCCGTTGCCGTTGCCGCTGGTGACGTTGTCGATGTCGATGTCGATGAGCAGTCGAAGTCTGGCACAACTTTGTTTTGCTTTTTAGTACTTTTGATGACTTTTCCGAACAGATGTCGATATAATGCTAAATGTAGTTATACGACTATACTCTTTACTGCTGCCACAGCCACTTACATATACGCTGCACAAAACAACAACAACAACAATAACAAAACAAACAAAAAACCAAAAAAAAAGAGAAGAAGAAAAATAAATAAAACTGAAACTGAAAATAAAAGCAAAAGCAAAAGTAAGCAAAAATAAATAAATACTCGAGTACGCAGCGTACGAGGCCCCGCAACCTAAAAGCATTGGCAAGTGAAGTCAGTGGCAAGGCAGCCACAACTGAGCTAAGGCCGTTGCCGGTGTAGACGCCGATGTAGATGCCGATGTCGATGCCGCCGCTAACAACGCCAACGCCAACGCCAACGCCCAAATGTGGCAACTTCAATTGCAATTCGTAGACTGCTTGGCGCGCATTTATTCTTTGGCCATGGCCAGTGTGGCGCGGTGAGGCGAGGCGAGGCGGGGCAGCTGGGTTGGCAGCGTTGTTTTACGGTGAGTGCCATAAACTGCAGCCACATTTACTGATTGCGCTCGACTGCGGACTGCGGACTGCGGACTGTGGACTTTGGACTGTGCTCAGCTGGCGCTCGATGGCTGCGCTCGCATTCGCATTTGATTTGGAAAACTTATTGCGGCACTTGCTAGCAAAATGCGGTGTAGGTGCGAGCGTCTCTGCGCGCAGTAACTCAAGCAGCCAGGGCTGGCGCGTATGCAGCCGGGCATGGGCATGGTGAGAAGCCAGCCAGGTCTGTCAGCCGTCGTCAGTACGTCTCTGCGGCGTCTGCACTGGCAGTGACGCGCGGCGTCAAGGCAAGTCAACTCAACTTAACTCAGCACAAGACAAGTCAAGTCAAGTCAAGTCAAGTAAAATCGCGGGGTGTGGTGTGCTGCGCTGTGCTGTGGTGTGGTGTATTGTAGGCAAGCGAGCCAATGTGCGCGTGAGTGAGTTTTATTATAAACGACATAACAACGACAAACCTTGTTATTGTGTGCCGTCTCGCTCGCTCGCCCGCTGGCTTACGTTCCTGCTGCTTTATTTGCAGTGACCGAGCCGCCGACAGCCGTCGCCTGCTTGCCTTGCGCTTTTACGCCTTTTTCGTGCTTGCTACTTGACGCGATTTATTGTAACTTTGTTGCACAAAGTCAGCAGTCGCAACATTTACACAAGTGAAGTAGCTGACGAACGAAGCGAGTTTGGTTTGTTGGTTGGTCGTCGGTACGTCGGTTCTTCGGTCTGCCAGGACTCCTTCTGGATGCAACAAAAGCCGCACACGAAGCGAATGGCGCATGAAAAAAAAGGTACTCCATACTTAATTAGTTGCTGCTCAGTTAAAAATAATCAGCAGCAAAGCACTGTGGGAGAACAAAGCATTCTGTCTGTCTGCCTGTCTGCCTGCTTGGGGGGTTTTGTCGCTTTTAATACTTTTTCTCATTACGTTTTTGCGCTTTTAATGCAAACGTCCAAAGCTTTTCATCATCGACTACTTAAATTCGTCGTCTACTTGTCTTGCTTTGTTTCACAATGTTGTTTATTATATAACTCAGTTTGCAACATTTTTCATTGTGCAGCAAAGAACAAAAACAAAACAGAAAAACAAAACAGAAAAAAAAAAAAACAAATTTTAAGATACAAACAAAAAACATACAAAACAAAACAAAAAGCCGGCATTAACCAAAGCTTGTACGGCTATAAAGCAACGTAAAAGATATTCCTGCTTATCTGCAAGCAAAAAACTGAAAAAAAAAAAATAAAAATAAAAACAAAGCAGGAAAAAATAAAATGATCCGAGTTGCATATCTAAAGGGAACTTTTTTCGTCACATCCATGACGGTTACTTTGCTCAGCTACTTATGTACTCGTACCATATACAATACATGCCGGCAGTGCAGGAAGGAAGGCAGCTTAAATTTTGAGCTTTAAAAATTACATTAAATGTATCGCCAAAAAAGCCAACATCACTAAAAACAACACAAACAAAAAAAATAAATATCTTCAGATTTCTTGCGAATTTTGCAAAACCAGACAAGCAAAAAAAATGGAAGAAAAAAAGAGAATTTAAGAATAAGAAAAATATCTTTTATGCTTCCGTAACTTATTATTTCATGGCTGAGTGGGTGTGCCTTGAGTTGAGTTTTTGGTTTTGAAAATAAAATAGAACAAACGCGTAGGGAGTTGGTTTTGCATTAAAAATGCTGGGACGCTTAAAGCACGGCACGGCACGGCACATCGTCAACATCGGACCTCACCCGGCGCCTTTTCGTACCCGGCGCGCAAATTTACTTTAACGCAAATGTAACGCCGGCGTAGAAGTGCGTAGCGCATGAGTGCCGCCGCTGCCTGATTTGCCTCTCTGGGGCATTTTTCAGCAGCAACGTGCAAACGTTCTTGCGTCTATGTGAAAAATGTGTCTAGGATATTCACAACGAATTAATTTTGAATACGCAAATCCAGGCTGAATATAGAGACGTCAACAGCAGAACAGCAGCAAAGTATAAACGCAGAGGAGTGGAGGAGGAGTAGCGAATGATGAGCACGACGACAAAGCTGACAGTAGAAGCTGCAGACAGACAGACAGACAGACAGACAGACACACTGACAGACACGAGTGCGTCAAGCAGTCTGCCTGTCAGTCCGTCACTCAGTCCATGAGTCAGTCAGTCAGTTAGTCAGCAGCAATCGGCAGCATACTGGTACATATAATAATCGTACTTTATAGCCATTCAGTCAGTCAGTCAGTCAAGTCATTCAGCCTGGCAGCGCGGCAACTTCCGCCAGCAATCGACATACTACAGCACAGCACAGCACAGGCAGCAGCAACATCAGCAACAACAACAACAACAACAATAACAGTGCTCGCAAATGTTGTAGGCTTTTTTATTGCTATTGTCAAACTATTGTCTGGATGCGCGACGCTGTGCATGTGCTTGAGTTGCTTTTTATGAAACATCAAAATGTCAGTCAATGTCATTAAATGACTTTTATATTACACCTAATGCGACTCGCATTGCTTGGTGTGCGTCTGTGTGTGTGTGTGTGTGTGTGTATGTGTGCTGTGCGGGTGTATCTTTAAGTGTATCTTTAAGAATCTAAAATTAGACAATTGTGCATGGTACATGTAGTGCTTAGCGTCGTCTGCGGCGACAGCGACAGCGACAGCAGCAGCAGCAGCAGCTGGCCTCTCACTCACTCTTGCGTGCTCATTAAACGCGACGCCTGAGCGCACAACTACAAATTTTGGCTTACTAAGCCAAAGCTGTGCATGTCATATTCGAGCTTCAATTCAACCCAGTTCGGCTCACTTCGGTTCGGTTCTCTTCGGTTGGCTCCGTTTAAGTTTAAATCACTTCGCTTGAGTTGAATCGTTGCGTGGCTGCTCGGCGTAAGTGCACTCTGCGTGCGTGTGTGCGTGTGTGTGTGTGTGTCTGGTATTGCGTTGACAAATCACGCGCACGAGTCTTAGCAACTGGCATACGAAGGTATTCCGCACTGAGTTCTCTGTCTGCATGCGAGTGCGACAAACAATTTGTTTGTTGTAATAAGTTTGAAATTGAATGGAATTGTCAAAACCATTTCGCATTTCGCACTTTTTTTTCACAGATCCATTTTATTTTTTGTGTACTTTATTTTTATTTATTTCATTTTATTGATCTTTTCTCTCTTTCTTTCCTGTGTTGGCTTCTTTTTCGTTGTTGTTGTTTTTTTGGGTTGTTTGCTTTTGGTCTACGCGCAGCTGCTGCGTATTTTCTGCTGACTGCGAAAGCACATAACGCCTTCGTCTGCTGTCTGCTGTCTGCGCGCTGTGTTGCCTTGTTTTGCGGATAGTTCACACGGACACATATACACATTCACATACACATTCATATAAACATGCACAGACGTGTGTCATACATATTTACATACTCGCATATTAATATTTGCGCTGACGTCTGTGCGCACATAATAACAATAAAATGGTGTCGATTGTTATGAAGTGCATAAAATATTTAATAAAAATATTTATTGTGCGCATTCTTGTCATAAATTAGTCAATGGCAAAGCGTGTGTTTAGTGTATGCTGTAGTGTGTTTGTGTGTGGGTATGGCATGGGTGGGAGTGTGTGCTGTGAGCAGTTGAATATGTCAAGTGCCAGCGTAAGTGGCTAAGCAACATAACACGCATTATCAGGGCAGGACGTGCTCCTCCCGGACCTCTCGCAATGATACCCGCGCCATGTGCAAGTGCGAGTAGGTCGCGTGTTTTGGCATTAACTCCAAAGGACTTTGCCTAACAATGCACTGACGTGCACGTGGATTTTCAGTTTGTAAAACTTGGCGAATCGCCGACTTAAGCACATCTTCCACGCGTGCAGGAACCAGATTGCTGCCAAGCGCAGCAAAACAAACTTAGATCGCGCAGGTTGTCGCATAAATGCGATTAATGCCGCCCTTTGCTGCCGCGTTAAAAAACAAAGGGAACTGAGCTGGGAGGCTGAGAGCTGAGGCAGAGAAGACTATAAAAGAGGGCAGAAACTTAAAAAAGAAACCGCGCAAGAACTTAAACTCTGAACCTGTGCACGCGGCCCCACGTTATCCTGTTGAGCATAAAAAGCTTTTAGCAGGCATTAAACGTTTTTACAAAGTGTCGAAACAGAAACGGCGTGCGAAAAAACTCAAATACTCGTAAGCGAGCAGAAGAAACGTGTTTAAACCGCGCTGCGTCCCGTGCTGCTGCCGCCATTCCTGCTGCTGCCATTTCTGCCGCTGCTGCTGCTGCACATCTTATGAATTTAATTTTAGCAACGTAATTACTTTGTAAACACATGAGAGCGCAAAAAAAAGAGTAAAAAAAACGAGAAGAAGAAAAAAACGTACAAATCCCCATAAAGTGCAGACCAAGGCAAATATGCGACAGCAAGGAGGCAGTGAGGAAGAAGCGAGTAAAGCCTTGCAGAATGGCTGTGTGCGAATGGCAAGGCTGCAAGGGGGAAAAAACTCAAATAAACTTTCAACTAGCGGTGTATAGAGATTTAGGCAACTGGCGCAGCTGCTGCAGTCTGCGGCAAGGTGCACCGTGCACTTGGAGCTGGTAGCTAGTAGCTGGTAGCTGTAGCTGCTGCTGGCTGCACGTAGTGCCAAGAGCGGTAATTCAGGCGGCGGCAGACGCCAAAAAATGGTTACAAAAGCCATCCTGCCAGCCAGGTAGGTGGCCAGGCGCACTGGCGACAAAGCTCGTAGGAGGAGCAGGGAGTAGCACACAGAGAGGGTAACGAAGAGAGAAGGAACGAAAGAGTGGATGAGAAGGAGTGAGAACGGGGGCTAGAGAGTAGCTTGCAAAGCCCTGGACAACAAACGACTCGAAAAGCCATAAGAAAAAGTACTTCTTCGTTTCCTTATTCTCTTTTTTTTTGCTTTTTTTCGGTTTTTTGCTTAAAATCCCAGACATAGTTATTGCTGTTATTGTTGTTATTGTTGTTGTTGTCGGTAGTTATAGTTGCGGCTCGCTGCTGCTTCGGTTGCTTCTACTTCTTCTGCTGCTATAAAAAGTTATGAGTGTCTTGTGAGTTTTGTGCCAAAGTGCGGTTGCAACTTTTTATGCCCAACTGAGAAAAGTGATGGAGAGTAAGTGGAACAGAGCTACGCAGTAGGTGAGTAAGTGAGTAAGAGAGCCACCGTGGGCGGGGGAGCGGTCGAGCCGCCTTAACTTCTTCTTGTTAAAATTTATGCGGTAAATTCTTCTGTGGACTTTATGTACGTTCGAACTGAAAGTTATACGTGTTGTAAAAAGCAGAAGCAGCAGCAGCAGCAGCCGAAGCAGGTTGCCTGCATCTCCGCTGCAATGTTGGCAAGTATGTGAGCAAGTGCCAGTGCCAGTGCCATTGCAAGTGTAGAGCTGCCAAAGCCCGTGTGCAACCATAGCGGTTGGTTTTTGGCTTCAAAGTGTCTGTAAACTGATATTTTTGCCAAGAGTGCAAGGTCCATCCAGCCAGGCAGCCCAGGCAGCCCAGGCAGCCCCGGCAGCCCAGGCAACCCATCCAGCCGAGTCAACCCAGAAGCCGACCAGCCCTGGCTGACAGAGTTTTAGCAAGTGTGCCAGAGCTGTGCTGCCTTCACGCCGGCAGGTGATAAATTCCGACAACGGATGCTGCTGCGGCTCCTCGTGCTGCATATCAAAAACGCCAAGCGAGGCACAACCGACCAAGATACGACCGACCTGCCGACAGTCCAACCGACAGCGACTGTCGAACATTGCATGTAGGCCGGCCTTGTGAAATACATTTCACAACGCACATTCGCACATCCGAACTTCCTTTGAGTGTCATTTATTGAATTTTAATTTCATTTGCGCCACTGAAGCATGAATCGATAGACACGCGTATACCTTATACATAACATACTCGTATATTGAATATAACATTCATATAGCTAGACTGAGCTGAGCGGAGCTGAGCTGAGTTCTTTAAATAAATGCAAACACGCTTCACTGCCAGCATTTGGCTGCAGCACGCCATTTAAACCGATCCAATCGCATTCATATTGAAGTTTTGGCTCGTTTCGGCGTGAAATTGATTTTCATGCGCCTACTTGCCACAGACAGACACATACCTCTGACTCTGGCACATACAACACCTATTTATAAACAAACCTGAACTCATTAAATATGAAAACTACAGTAAAGACTCTTCTAACAGGCGAACATCCCACTGGAGTGTAAAGACTTTTTTAAATTACAACTTCTTTTGAAATTATTTGGAAAATAGGAATTGGGGACTCTCTGCAAGAAGTTCATTTAGTTTTGCCACGTTGGACTGCAGAAATCGGTAAGAAGCGTTGATCAGGGGAAAAAAATGTCAGATGAAATTATTTTATAAAATTTTATATTAAAAAAAGTTGGCCGGACAGCTCTCTTAAACTCACAATAGTTAGCTGACGGTTAGTTTCAGCTTAAGAGTCTTCACTGTATTAAAAAGGCATGCAATCGAAAGTGCCGCAGCCGGTTTAATCGATGTTTTCATACGCTTTACTCACTTTGCGAACCAAGATGTCAAATCACACAATAAAGCGGCTGTGGTAAAGTTTCTGAGTCGCAATTTACCTGAAATTACACAAAAGAAAAATATTTATAAATAACTTTTTCACCTCAAATTTAATGACATAAAGATGGTCGCATACATGTACACAAGTTTCAAACTTGTTCTTAGAGCTTCGTACAAATTAACGAAACAAAAATGTTAAACACAAAAATAATTGTATTCTTTTTTCTCAACAAAAAGATACAAGGCTTAGGAACACGAAACTCACATGTGGGCAGCACATAAGAAGATGAGAAAACGAAGAGGAGACGACTGGCTGATCTTATCTTGGTGATATTACATAAATTCTGTTGGAAAAAATTAAAAAGGAAACAAAAATATAAAATACGACGATAATTATAATTCGTAGCTTCTTTCGCTGAGTAAAATGGAATGTTTATCGACAGATAATCTGCAATAAATCGTAAAAAAACACGCATACAAATCAAATATTTTCCATTCTCTCAGGTTACCTCAGCTATCGAAGATTACACTCAGGAGATAGCACATTGCAGTGTCTGAAATATTAAAGATGCTCTGTAACTTAGGCGCCGGGAGTGTGGAGCGTTAACAAGATTCTCCACAGGACTTTGCTGAGATGAAGCTCAGATGCAATGGGCACAGAGTATGTTGAAGTAGGCGTTGATGCGATTCTCGAGACTCTGCTTCGAGACAGACTTGCTTTCCATATACTTTGGTATTTGCAATCGCATTAGCTTTGAATAAATTATAAAAGTAAAAACTGCTAAGATTCCAATATACTCCGGACTTGAGGTATTGACTTTTGCAGAATATAAAAAACCGATCTTCAATAGAGAAATCTTCACTAAATAAAGATTTCAAGGCATCGTTTTTATTCCAGTGAGTATAAAAACTGTCCTCTAAGAAGGAGTCGAATAGGCATAGGTTTAGGTTTCTTTGACCCCAACACCAATTTCCATCAATCACTCTCTAAATAGATATTGCAATGACACCTTGAAGAGACATTTCAATCCTTTCCGCAATCTGCAAGAAGAGAAAAAAAACGGGCCAACAATTCACAGACCAAAATCAGCTTTAGGCCTTTAAGAAAGTAAGGTACTGCGACTTGTTTAGATTTATGGTACTTCTTGGCGGCTCTAAGTGGCTAGAGCACCTTCCTACGCTGTATGTCGATATATTGCAGGCAGGCAAAGATGCTGCGCGTGTTTTCTGCCAGAACCTCGACCGTGACATGAAACCCCAGGTGACGTATATTATACTTTCACAAAGCGTGAACATGGTGAATTCTGAGATGACATGCACCGAGGTTTTCGCTGATAGTTCGCAGAAGTGACTTATATGGGTGTCAGAGGGACCAAGGTTTAATAAATGGTGTCTTACATGACCTGATACGAAACTTGGTAGGAACCTCATTTTCATTCTGTTCCTATTCATAACTACACACAAGTTTATGAATATTCGCCGGGAGATTTCTAAGCTCCACATAAGGAGTGACATCCTACACCAACATACATCTCGGGACAGAAGACATTCCATATCTGCTGAGAAGAGCTTTTGCCTGTCTGAGAGCTGTTTGGTTGGCCCAGTCCGCCGTTCTTTCTTTTCAGTGTAGCAACTTCATGCAATAGTTTCGAGAGTCAAATGATTTGTGGATCCATGGCATGGATGCAAACATTATGAATCTGAAATATACATTTATATACAATATAATAACTGCAACAAGAAGATTTAGCGTATTGAGTGCTTTAGGGGATCTGCCCTGTCTACGTGTCCTGGCGCTTACACTTGCGCGGCAATGCTTTCAGTGTATAAAAAATAGTTTTTAATTTAATAAGTGCGACTGTTGTTGTTGTTATTGTTGGTTTTGTTGTTGTTGCTGTTGCTTGTGGTGGCTGTGATCTGGCATATTGATGTTGCTTACGAGGGTGAGATGATGTTTGGCTAGAAAACGCGTTGCACGTCGATGAACGTGTAGCATGGCACGTCACGGCACGACACGGCACAACACGGCAGGGCTCGGCACGGTGCTGCAGTGCGCATTGATGCGATGCTATTCAGTTTGTGCCTCACGCATGCAAGTCACATTTTTGATTGCCAATCAGCGTACAATTGAGGCTGCATTAATAAAACCGACAAAAAATTGAACAAAAATAAAACATCAATAAAAAAAAGGAACTGAAACGGTTATACACGCAATACCAATTTTTTTGTTTCTTTGTAGCCATTGTTGCTGTTGCTTTTGGTATTGGCCTGTACAATTGGTATACTTTTTATTGATTCTATTAACAAATCCTGGCACTAAAAAAACTTGGCAAAATAAAAACAGGAAAAAAAAAGGATGCTTACATTTCTGCGTGTACTCGCATTTGCATTTGAAGCATTCATACGAACATACATTGATTCATTCACTTAGTCATCCAATCGTTCGCTCATTTCCTCATTCCCTCAGTCATTGAGCCACTCAGTCAGTCATGCACTTGTTCGTTCGTTCGTTTGTACAAAATCAGATTAAATCGCATAATCGAATCTTATTTTATATGATGACTGGCTGTCGAAGTCGCAAGCAGTCAAAAACGCAAAATAAAAAAAAAGGGAGAAAATTTAACAAACCGAAATTGTTGTATAAAAATCAATACAATTGAATCCAACACACATAACCCAAAGCACGTACGGGTCTGCCTTTTTATGTAAAAATAGTCGAAAAAGACAAGTGAAAAAGAGAAAAAGAGAAAAAAATCAAAACAAGCAAAAAGCAGCGGAAAGTCAGCAAGTAAGGCTGAAGCCTTGCCACAGGATAACGGATAGCACAACTGCACACGGAAGTGAAATACTTTTCAAAGTGAAATCGTATGCGAAATTGCAAACAAAATCAAGAGAGAAGAAAAACCCGAAACCAAATCTTATTGATATGAAAAACCTGCAACTCGCATATGAACCAATATGCATGTACTTGTGTATGTGTGTGTGTGTGTGTGTGTGTGAGTGTTTGTGCATATTTAGTTTGGTCGAAGTGTATAGGTGTGTGCGGGTGAGGGGGCGGGCGCTGTGGAAAGTCTACGGACCAACTCGTTTAACTATTTTTGGCATTTTTCTTGCCATTTGATGTACTTGGGCTGTTGCCCTTTTTCCTTTGGCTCTTCTTTTTCTTTAGTTTCGGCTTTTGGCTTTTCTCTTTCGGCGTCGGCATCAAAAGAAGTAAAACCTATTGGTTTCTACAGATTTACACTGATAAAAAGGCAAAGCACTGGGCATGCATATTCAAATTAACTGCCATAAACGAACAAAGCGCTGGGCATCAGGTAAAAAGGTAACGAGAGACAGGTGAGCGAGTGTGAGTGAGTGTGTGTGTGCATGAGTGAGAGGGTGTGTGGGGTTTTTAGTTTGGCTTTCACATTGCGAATGTTTGCTGTAGGTCTTTATTCATTTTTTTACGAACTCAAATTAACTTCAGTCAATCCGATAACACACCGTGGGCACATGACCATTTTTCATGAGGCAAATTTGTGTCTGTCCGCTCAACTTTATTTGGTGTTTTGTGGATGCGCTTGGTTAAACGTTTGGAATGGCAGCATGAGCGCTTGTATAAAAATTAAATGAAACTTTTGGTAGAGCATTTTATTAACTTTTAAAACGGTCTTTGGTGGTTTTTTTTCACCCCACTCCTATTCAAATAAAATCCATTGAAAGGATTCATGTCCAAATCTAAATGAGAATTTGTGGAATCGATGGAATAACTAACATATTAATGTTCTCTAGCTGGGATCACTACTTAAGACATTCAATACAATTTAATTAAAACCGAAAATAATTTAAAGATTCAGGTAGTTTTTCTTAAATTAAACAGATGGAACAACTTTAGTCACACAGCGACATACATGAAGATGCCCCGAAGATATATTGTATCAACATTATTTTATATTTAAATTAAGTCTGGACACTTTGCGAATTGTTTTCTTGACCTTCTGCCTAACACTGGTTATCTTAGCAGAAGGTATTCTCAAACCATAGAATATCTCCTCTTATTGAAAAACTGTCGTTAGGAGTCAACGTTAGGCAGCAGGTCCCTTCAATTCAAAATGGCGTTGATATTGCTGGTTACAAATTAATTAAAAGAAAGTCTGTTCTCAAGAATCAGAACATCACATGCAGAAATACGTTATTATGCCGATAATTAAAAACCTTGACTGCCAAAAAGCCGATCAGTCAAAATTTCAATATCCGAAATTTCAACAGGCAGGAAGGCAACACCCAAATATCCCATAAGTCATAAATTCCCGAGAGCACAAAACCACAAAATTATTCTTCATTAGTACCCAAAACGGGGTATCTTGCTCGATTGCAAAGTGATGAATCCATAACTGGAGAATGGTTCAGCCTTTGTATATTCAAGAGCATCCAAATTACGACTTACATTTGATGCACACTGTGTGTGCAAGAGATTTTTCGCTGAGTGTATGCAGCTATGCAAAAAAAAATTAGCAAAAGGAAACAAAATAAAAAAATAAATAAATAAAAAAACTTGGCTTGCATTTTCTTTACTTTCATAGACGCTTTTCGGTTGCTGCATAAATAGTTCGTTAGCCTTTAGTAGATTTGTAACAAAACAAAGTGGAAATCGACAAAAAGAAATAAATATATAGAAGTAAAAGAAACCAAATAGAAAAAGAGGGAAAAATATTGGAGAAAAAGTAAATTGCGTTTATTTTCGTTGATTTGGTACTCGCAGTTTGTGCACAAAGGCAAAGAGGCAAAGAAGGGTCTTTCCTATGCGTTTCGAGTGGCAAGTCGTAAACCAAATTATTGGCATTTTCCATTTGTATTGGCCATTGAGGCGTAAGGACTTTGCGTCTAAGCGGACTTGACAGTAATGAGTTAGTTTTAATGCGGCTAATTAGCAAGTGGATCCTGCTTGTCCTGCAACTGAACTGAAATGTATGCCAAAAAGGAAATCATTTAAATTGGGCAAAATGCCTTTTTGCAGATGCGACGATGCTTATCGGCAGTCATCCCAGTATCCCACGGGATGTTGTCAGCAAAAAACACTTAAAAAAATTAAAAAAGCAACAATGTTAACAAAACATAAACAAAGAAAGCAAAATAACGAAAAAAACAAAACCAAAATAAAAATAAATAAAAAGCGACAGGCCAATGGGAAGACATCAGCATATTTGAAATGACATTCGTGATAATCGCATGCATACGTCTAAGGCCTAAGCTGAAAAATCCCC
Source organism: Stegana nigrithorax (assembly GCA_037044495.1). Classification (NCBI taxonomy): domain Eukaryota; kingdom Metazoa; phylum Arthropoda; class Insecta; order Diptera; family Drosophilidae; genus Stegana; species Stegana nigrithorax. Next base: position 276,551 of record JBAMBQ010003786.1, read on the forward strand.
TGAGAAAACACATTTGATTGTCTGCCGTACGCCAGCAACCCCCGCTTGACACTTAGCCGCCTCTGCCATTTAACTTTGCTGCATTGAACTTCGTGCGCTGCTTGCTGAGCTATGCTGCTTAAGGACTCCTTCGGGCGGTTCTTGTTTTTTTCGATATTGTTTTTGTTTTATTTTCTTTTTCTTTTTTTGCTTTTTTTTTTTTTTTTGTTTGTTGCTTTTTTGCATTCATGCAATCGTCGCTTGTTTATTGCTCTGTTGCTTGTTGTTGTAATGCTTGTTGTTATTTTCAATTTGAATGATTTAACATAAAATAAAGGCAGAGATCACAGTCTGCAGAGTACGGAGCACAGAGCAGCACACATCGCATAATTCAGGCAACGTGCGGATTTGTTGCTTAGCCATTACAACAATAACCATATAAGTGCTTAAGCCACAATTTTATACATGCTCATATAGGCAAAGGCCAAACGTCCCAATCGTCGTGAAGCAGCATTCAGCAACATCAGCAGCAGCAGCCAGCCGCGCCAGACAACTCACATCCTATCCCATCGCATGGCATCGCATCGGGCGCGAAAATCGCGCACAACAAACAAAAAACGGCGAGAGAAAAAAGACAAAAAACACCAGAAATAATTTCAATCGTGAATCATGAATAATTCAAAATCATCATTACCAACACCTTAAGCTCAACCACCTGAGAGTGTTACCCGAAATGTTCACACTTTGGCATGTTCAGGCAAAAGCTGCTCAACACACAGCACAGCATAGCACAGCACAACACAACACAGAACACAAAAAATAACAACGGCAACAACAATAAGAAATACAATAAAAAATATATATAAAAAAATAAATAAATAAAAATAAAAAGTAAAATCCAAAGCAAACGCAAAAGGCCGCGAAAACAAAAAAAAATAATAAAAAATAAAGAAACTTTTGTGTGCGCACAATCTCAAACTGAATCATACTCGCGTACAGCAACAACAATAACAAAAACAACAATAACAAATGGCAACAGTGCGAACTAAGCAGCAGTGAGTGGAGTAGAGTAGAGTAACAATAAGCATAAGAATCGCCGCGCGTATCTCGCCAGCAACATCACGCAGCGTTGAAATGTTGCTGCGGCGAAAAAAAGGCAACAGCACCAACCAAACACAAAGGCAAAAACAACAAACCGAGGCAAAAACAACAAAGCCAAAACAATAACAAAAACCAGCACACACGCACACATACACAGAAGAAGAAGGTAAGCAAGCGAACTAAGCCAAAATCAACGTGGCAGATAGATGCGATGTGCTTAGCAGGAGGAAGGTGTGCTCGATGGTGGGGGTGCAGGTGGGGTGTGTTAGTCGGTTAGTCGTGCGGGCAGCAGCATGCACTGAAGTGCGCTCAAGTGCTAAAGTGAGGCGGATTATTGTAAGATCCACCACCAGTCAGCCAGCAGGCAACCAGCCAGCCGACACCTCCGCCCCCTCGGCACGCCTTCAGTTGGCAAGTTGGCGAATCGGCGAGTTGGTGAGTTGGCCGCCATTGTGTTGTTACTTCTATTGTTTGAAGTCCCGTCGTCGTAGTCGTAGTCGCACTCCCAGTCGCAGTCGCAGTCGCAGCCTCAGCCGCAGCCGCAGCCGCAGTCGTCGCGAAATATGAGCAAAAGCACGCAGCAACTTCAATGAGGCACGACTCTGGCATTAACAAAACGAGCAACTACATAAGACACACATACCATATAATACATCCGAAAGCAAAACAAAAAAACCAAAAAATTAAATAAAATGCAAGCAAGAGTATGAAGTGCGCGGTTATTTGGCAGGAGCAGCCTTGGTCCGTAACGCAATCCTGCAGCGAAGCACAATAAAAAGATAAACGCGCAACTATTGCAGCTCTGGATCCAGCAGCAGCAGCAGCAGCAGCAACAGCAGCCCAAGCCAGCAGCGTGTGTATTACTTAAGCAACAACAACAACAGCCGCAACGACACAACAACAGCAAAGCACTCAAACTTCGCTGATGCTGACGCTGACTCTGACGCTGACGCTGACGATGATTCTGACGCATACGATGACGTTGCTTTAAGTGCTTTTTGGCCAAGAAATAAAGATGCTGACCTTAGTTTCTTTTTTTTCTTTTTTTCAATTCCTTTTTTAATCTTTTTTGAAATTTTTTGTTTTATGCTTAAAAGTTTTGTTATAATACACGGAGCAGACTGCAGGAGGGGCGTTACGTGTGAAAACGCTTCATACACAGAAATCGCCAAGATTCGTTTCCCATATTTTATTTTCCAATGATCTAGACAAAATATTTTCGAGTCTGTATATTTATGGGAGACAGTTGCTGGGGAAGTGGTTTTCGAAACATTGCTTCCCAACACACTACAAAAAACCAAGCACACAAAATCTTTCTAAAAATAAATTTCAATTCTAAATTTAAAAAACAAAGTTTCAAGTTCGATAATCTGAGGATTTACTTAGATTAGATTTATTAGAGGAAGTGGTATGATTTCGGGTTCGATTTTCCCAAGCACAGATCGAGAAGAGAACAATTAATTATTATTTTACACAGCAAGAAATGCGGAAGAAAGATTACCAATGCTTTACTGTGTCTACGAATTGTAATCGTTAGCAATTTAATTAAATCATAGAGAGAACTCAATTATAAATGAAAAGAAGGAAACTACTAAGTTGTAAAATGCATTTTAGATTGCTAAGGCGGGCACAACTAACCTAGACATAAGTCAGGGAAACCACACATTTGGTGTTACTATGTTATGCATTATGAAAATGCATTGGAAATGAAGAGATTAGCACATACAAAAACATATCTGCAGAGTGGCAATTTGTTTTTTTAAACCACACACTTTTTGGATACTATTCGAACGCAAACTAAACGTGTTTTTCGCTTAGTGTACGTGCAATGTCTGAAGCAATAATCTTGCACACGTTCAGGTTACTTCTTTGCAACTTTGAAGGTGCTAATGTTGATCACAGTTTCTGATATCAACTCAACTTTCAACGTCGCAACAAACAATGATCACAAAGGCGAAGAATATGAAGTGACTGGCTTCAGTGTCTACGGTGGCGATGGCAGTGAAGGGGCAGAGGGTGGCGGCGGTGCTGCTGGCAGCGGTCAACTTTGGCCAACTTAACTCTTGGCTGTTACTGTTTAGCGCAATACAAAAAAATTAAGTCGCCGCGGCAATAACAACAACAAGAATATGCATTGTTGTTCATTCGTTCATTCGTTTGTTCGTATGTTCGTATGTTCGTACGTTCGTACGTTCGTTCGTACATTGGCTGCTTCGTTCGTTTCGTTGGCTTGGTTCATTGGCTTGGAATCGCATTCGCGCTCTTCTGCTATATGCATCATGCATACGTATCTGATGTAAAGCGAAACACAAATCATCTTCCAGCGCTCACGAAATTGTTGCGAAACTTGCAGTTAAATAACAACAATCACAACAACAAGCACAACAACAATAGCCGCACCGACAGCTCGAGCAGCAGCGAAGGCGCAATAAGAAAAGCATGAAATAAAAATCACACTCTAAAACAAAAGGAGGCGGTGGTGTTGGCGCGTCGTGTTGCCAAAGCCGATGCCGATGCCGATGCCGATGATGCCGAAGTCATTGCTGCTGTTGTTGCTGTTGTTGTTATTGTTGTGATTGTTGACGTTGCTTTGTTACCTTTAGCCGTGCGCACAGTATGTGTGAATTCGCAAAACGTGACACATTTATATCACTTCGTTTGAATCGCAAAATAATAATAAATATAATAGTGAGTGATTTTTTTCTTGTTCGTTTCGTTTTACTTTTTGTAGTTTTTTGTTGTGCAAACATTCTCCCGTCGTCTTGCGCATATTTTCCTTGTTTTCTTTTGTTTTCGATTTGTTTTTTTTTTTAACTTTGTTTTTTTTTTGCACGAGTATTTTGCTATCATCAACATTACACATAAGCAAACCAAGCAAGCCAACGTTGGAGTGAAGGCCTTTGTGCTTTGGTGGACGCTGCTGCTGCATGATTTGGTGCGACTTGCAGTTGACCTGGCGCACAGATTTCGAGCGTGCACAGGCATGTCTGTCTGCCTGTCTGTCTGGCTGACTGCTCGCCTGCCAATCTGCCTGCACATGGCAAACTGGCAATCGAAATTTTCATATGAAGCAAGCTCAGACGCGCTGTTAGACGTGGTGCGCTGTGACGAGGTGGGAGATGTGCAGCGAGGGGACGACGTTATGCGACGCGACTGCACAATTTCCAATTTTGTGCATTTTTAGCCTTTGCTTGCTTTGATACGATACGTTACTGCCAGCACATTTGGCTTAAAAATTTAAACAAAATTGGCCAAGTGCAGCGACGATATTGCAGGCAAGCTTCGAACCGACAGGCAGACTGACGAACAGACGGGCAGGCGGACAGCCTAGCTGCTGGCTTGGCACACACGTAGGTCAGCAAAGCTGAAGTCGAACGCTGGAGACCAAGCATGAAATTTTAAGTGTGTGTGCATGTGTGTGTGCATGTGTGTGTGAGTAGTGGCGTATTTGAAGTTTTTGCTTTTTTCTATAATTTCTATTGTTAGCTTTGCTGCTGCTCCTGCTGCTGCTGCTGTCTTTGTTGTTGTCGCTGTCGTTGCTGCTGCTGCTGCTTTTGTTGCATGCAAGTTGACAATACGAATTATTGCTCTCCTGGGCAAAAGCAAAAACGCTTTTCGGTTTTGCTGCGACCGCGTGCTTCCTCTTGCCTTGCTTTGCTGCCAGCATGCGAGGCGTTTGTTGTTGTCAACTTGTCGACGACGACGTCGGATGTATTTGTGGCGGATAATGTTACATCTGCTTAGCGGAAAGATAAATCAACGGTTCTCACACGCCACAACGTACGAATAGCGAAAGACAGCCACGGAACGACACACAGCGTCACTCTCAGTCGCTCAGCCGCAGACTGCTCATTCGCAGCAACAGCATGCCAGGCAGGGAGGGGGCAGCAGAGCACTGCTGCTGTTGCTGCTGCGGCGTGGCAAAGCGATGAAGCGTGGTGTTGTGTCGTACGCGTGTAGTGAAGTGCAGGCAGCCACGACTCAACTCATCGCAACTCAACTCAACTCAACTCATCTAGACTTGGAACAGCGCTACACACTCAAACGGAACACTAAAGTTGACAATGATAAATAGTGAAAAAGCAGCGCAAAACCCACACACACACACACACATACACACACATACACATACACACACACACACACACACACACACAGTCAACCCCACAAAGCACAAAAGCACGACTCACAGACAGACCGGCTGACACGCAGGGCGGTTGGGGAGCGAAGCGATGCGCATAGAGGAACTGTCGCATATGCTCCTCCATGTGCATGAGAGTGGTGAAAGTTTGCGTTGATTGAAGTAAAACATTTCGATTAAAGTTTATGAAATAAAACTTCGAAGCAAACCCGGCACCGAGAAGAGTACAGCAGAGCACAGGCAGCGAAGCCGTAACTACATAGCGAAACATAAAAATTATTATTGTATATAGATAGAGTGAAATCTATGTGCGAGTGTGTCCATAGGTACATCCGTATACATATAAATGTACATTTGTATAGGGCAAAGGGCATAAGGCACAAGGCACCAGGCGGAGGGCACCGAGGCTGCGAGACTGCGAGTTTCGCAAATGGCAACGTTGTGCGCTGACGGAGTAGTCACAACCGTCTCGAGTGCTCAGCGAGTTGATTAAAAGTTTGCACAAGAGTTATAAAAGGCTGCCGGCAGCCGGCTAGATTTCTCTTGGGTGGGGAGTTCGTTGTTGTTGTTGTTGTTGTTGCTGTTGTCTCTGCAGGCCAGCTAGCGCACAACAGAGACAGTTAGCCAGGTCCCTCGTAATGGTCGCAACACCTAAATCCTTTCACAAACTTGCTGTGGTCGATTCAACTCGGCTCTTGCTGGCTGCTACTGATGCCGTTTCAACTTTGCTGTCCCTTCGGGCTTTGGTTTCGCCACAGAGCGATCCTTTAGTCCTCACAGACATTGTCTCTTGGTTTGAGTCTGAGTGCATTGGAGCAAAGGCAAATTATTCTGCACAGTTAAAAATATTCAATTAAAGTACATTTTTGACGTTCGTCATATTTTATATCAATTAAGAGTGTTAAATGGCTCAAAAAAGTTAGCAAAGTGGCATTTCTGTTTTGGGTTCTCGCCAATCCGAATTATGCTAATCAGCGGTGATGCATACTCAATGCTAATGTATATGCAATGAGGTAAGTGAGTAGATGCAGACATGAGGAATGTAAACACAGCAGATGCATTTTTATTCATAATTAGAAAACTCCTCGGGATCTCCCTTAAATCCCGACAGACAGAATCCCAACAGACCAATATCTCCGCGCGATTTAGGGGGAAACCATAAATCTTTCTCAAAGATTTACAAGCCTTAGTTAATACATCATTCGCTTGCCAGAAGCTTAAAGCTGTCATTGTTCTGCCACTGTCTCATCCAGTGATCCTCAGCATAAGTGACTTAAACATATTTATGTTATTTATCTCCAATTATAAGTTCTGTAAGCTTTATGAATGCCAACCCGAGCTAGAATTCTCTTTTATTTTCTTTTTGAAATCCTTATATCTCTCTCCTCGCTGTCAAATAATGGAAAATTAATAACTCTCGCTTTGCTCTTTGCTGCTTACTAATTATCTTAAATGGAATTTGTATATTGAAGATTGAGTTTGTAAACCTCAATCCTAAACTCAAGACAAAACGAAATCTTTTTGAGTCTAATTCCATTAAAGAGGGTGACAGCTTACCGTGCGACCCTCTTCAATGCGACTCTCGGATAGCATCGTTTGAAAACCGGTAACGATTACCGTATGCGTTAATGGCATTGACATTATCGATCTGAACAAAGGCTGGCAAGCCAGACCTCTTACCTTAGGTTGAAATTTATTAATTTGTGCCCGAGAATATTCAGGAGAAACGAAATCACCCTGAAAATGCCACAGTTAATTATTTTTGCCAACTAATGCTGCTGCTGCTGCTGCTGCTGCTGCTTCCGGATGAGTGAGTAAATTAACAGAACCGCACTCTCTCAAAAAACAATCGCATTTACAGTGCGCAGCACGCTGATTATCCTTCCTCTACTTTACTGTGCAGAAGCGTGGAACTTTACAAATGCGGATTAAGCGAAGGGGTTGACTGCGCATTGTTGTGCACACACCAGGTGCGAAGGGATAATGCCGGCATTGTGCTTATCAGCTTGTGTAGATATGCACTGCACAGTAGCGGCAATCGTACCTACCTAACCGCGAGCAGAGACTGTGTATTTGTATGCATTTGTTGGAGGGACGTTTGACGTAGGTAAAAATCATAAGCAAGTCGCTTTCTGCGTCCTTTTTCACTTTTTACATGTAATTCTTTTCACAACGGTTATTGTTCAGCATATGAAAGGAGTCTCTGCTATTAGAAAAGTCTTCGTATCCCGAGTCTTTGTGCACCGAGAGGCTTAAGGACTTTCTGTAACATTTTTTATTAAACATTTCATGCTGTGTGTCTTATCTTTCTTAACAGCACCTCACTGTGCTCTGACAACTTGAAAACTTTCCATCGAATATTTTTAAGTCTGAGCAAATACTCTGCCACCACACAAAGGCAAACTCAAGGACTAAACATGCCAACTAAATACTGATTTGCAACAAATTTAAATATAAATAAAGTAGGGAGTGCAATGCAAATAAAATATTAAAAAAATAAAATAAAAAAAAAAATAATAGAAAAGAAAAGAAAGGAAATGAAAAGGAACGGGAAGAAGAAGAAAGAAAAAAATAAACAACTACTTGTAAATAAAAAAATAGTTGTAACGAAGTGTGAGAATCGAAAGAAGTGCAATGTGATTGCAGTCTGGAGGCAGCCAGGTCGATAGTCAGGCGAGAGATTGAGTGAATGAGGGTAGCAGCGAAGCCTGTAAGGATGTTAGGCACTTAATACCCAAACAAGGAATACATTTAAGACTAGAGTCTAAAATAAATAAATAAATAGAATGTTACTTCAACATTGGCTGCTCTGGGTGTCAGCTGCAGGCTTGGCTGCTTGCCTCTAGATTTGCGTTGCTTTGTGTTGCTCCTCACCGCCTCTGCCACTGCCTCCGCCTCTTCCTCTGCTGCCGTTGCTGCTTGCTGGCGGTGACCGCGCTGTGTACATAAACATGAGCACAGCATACAACTGCAGCTGCGGCGGCATAGATCGTATGTAGGCGGCTCCTGCCTCGTACCTCTCACCTCCCACCTCCTACATTCTACGCCAGGCTCCTGCTTAGAGGCGCCCGCATGCCAGCCACACAGAGTTGCATGTTCGCACAGGTGTATGCCGAGCTGCAACTCACTGCAGCCGCTCACTGCAGCCGCTCACTGAGCCGAGGTCGTAGGCGTTGCTGCCATTGCCGTTGCCGTAGTCTTGCCTTATGAATGTCTGCCGTATACGTCATCGCCGTTGCTGGCTGCCCGGCCATATACATACACACACAAAAATATATGAGTAGCAATGTTTTTGTTTGCGTTACGTCGAAGACATGGAGAGGTGCCAAGGAAGATGGCGAGGTAGAGATTGTGGCTGGGGTTGGGGTATCTAGGACTGGGACTGGGAGAGTTAGTCCGCGTCACACGCCGCGCCTGTTGCTGCTGATAGTGAGGCCAGCAGTTGTGCATAAAACGCTAGAGTGCACGTTGTGAAAAGAAATTTTGAACTAGTTTAAGTACCCATCATGAAGTCCCAAGTTTCTCGTTTTCACCAGGATTGTTTTACTTTATAAATTTGCTGTTGAAACTTATGTACCCACACACACGCATACACAGTAATTCGTGGAGAGGGAGGGAGGGAGAGAGATGGAGGCAGTGAGGAACAGTGGGTGGCAGAGAAACTGCACGGTTATGCAAAGCAATTTGCTTGTATGTATGCAGGATACATAACGTTGAGGCAAGGACGAACCAACAACATTGAGACAACATCAACAGCCATCAGGCCCCGCAGAGTACCGAAAGTACAAACACACACACACACACAGACAATGTATATTACGTGCATGTATGTGAGTCTATATGTGTGTGTGTGTTTATATAGCAAGCAGGCAGGCACCACTGTAGCCAACAGTTTACTTTGTCTGTTCCGCAACTTTGAGGTGCAAGAGGATGTGAACTAGAAATAAGAAGACCAGCCATGATGCCTTTGCTATTTTGTGTTTTTCACCTTTTTTTTTCAGTAATTTCCTAGCTTCTTTTTCTGTTTTTTTGTGTTTTGTTTTGTGCTTGTTTTTTGTTTTGTTTCACTTATTGTACAGCAACGCCGGTTTGCAGTGTTAAGGGCAGGCGAGTGTGGTGTGAGGTGCGAGCCATGCAGCAGCACTTGCAACACATTGCGCGCGTTTTCTGAATGAGGTTTCACTCTATGCACTATTTCAGTTGTGGGGCACATGACCCTCTTTTCATTTAGTTTTTTTTCGTACTCTGATCTTCTTTTCTCTCTTTGTGTTTATTTACTTATATTTAATCTTTTTTTTTTTTGTTTTTTTTTGTTTTCATTCATTGTAGTTGCGAGACAGCGCAGACAACCGCCAGCATGCAAAAAAATATTCCTTTGCGAAAAATAATGCTGATAATATTATTTAAGTATGAAATTTGTTGGTTTTAACGCAAGCAACGGAAAACGAAGCTTCATAAAATTTGTTAAAATTCGTGCGCTTACGCTTCGCTTGGAAAACTCAGCTGCAAGTTTAAGTAAGCGCAAGCAATTTCCTTGGCCACCACACGCAGTTCCCTTCGCTGCCGCAGTTGCCTGCCGTTCGTTCATTCGCTCATGAACTCTAACGTAGTGTAGCATATTTTCGGGGCGTCTCAAATGCAAATAATGCTGCATATTTGCGCTAATGGGGAGCCATGCCATTTAAGTTGATTTCGATTAATTTAGCGTAGTTGCCACAACAAAACAATATACAACGAAAAAAACAAAGAACAAAAAACAAAAAGAAGAAAAACAAAAACAAATGCAAAACAATATAAATTTTTGGCCAAAGCAAGGAGAGCATTGCACAACTAGGAAGAATAAAATTAAGTATTACAATAAAAATGAAGCGCGTCCCGCTTGCCGCGCCAATGATCGTTTAATTTATTCTCACATAAAAGTTGCTTTCGCTCCTTTGCCCGCTCTTCGTGTCCGCTTCTTGCGCTCACACTTATACTCGTACTCACACTCGCACTCTCTCCGCGTACATTAAAATTATGTTTTTTCGAAAATAAAATTTATTTTTACGAGCGAGCCAGAGCGAGGCAAGCAAGTTAGCAAGCGAGTGAGTGAGAGAGTCAGTGGCGCATGCATGAGCGAAAGTTCCGTTGCCTGGCCGCCTTCTTCTCCTCAGTCATTGTCGAGTATAAGTGTGTGAAAACTTTTTCCCAAGCTACGCTTGTTGTTTACGAGCGTAACGCGCACTGCCTCAACTGCGACGCATCCGTATACGGTTTTGGCATCGGCATACCCACATAACCGTTTAGTGCAAATCAGTTCGATGACAAACCACCCGACTGCCGGCGGTGCTGTGTGCGGGCAAAGTTCAGATAAAATAAAATTCGGACGCTAATTTGAGTCTTTGTCACGTCTTACCATATGGAAATATTATTTGTAAATACTTTTATGTTTGGTACGTGACGGTGAAAAAAAATAAAACACAAAAATAAATAAAAATACTTATCGACTTTGCCACTACATAACAGTACACACATACATGCAGACATATGCGTGTGGGCTCGTGGGTGCATATCGTACACACTCGCACATATGTTTATGCCAATATGGTGAGCATCTTTTTGACAACGTGCATGTCCCCTTCGTTCTCTCCCTCCACCGCCTTTTCGCTCATTGTGCAGTTTTATTTCTATACTTAAAGCTTAAGCGTGTGAGCGTCATTCGCTTACGTTCTTGTTTTTTCTTTATTTATTTTCGTTTGGTTTTCGGTTTTTTTCTTTTTTTCTTTGCATTCGTTTTGGGTTGGTTGCGTCTAAGTTTTATTGCGGCGACGAAATGAAATAAAGTACTTGGGTTTATATTAAAATTTATGTTGAGAAAACAAAAAAACCTACAAACCAAAAAAACCGAAAACCCAGATGAAAAACTCGTGATGACACCAAAAAGAAAAATGCGCCGTATATGGGGAAAAACGGTGCTAAACGCAGAATACTTTGCGCGACTCAGTGAACCAGGCAAGACTTCGGTTTATGTTTAAGATTTGGCTTGAGACATTGCTGGCGCACACTGGCATGAGCAAGCAAATAATTTTCGCTTTATAAATGCAAATAAATATTTCAAAATAAGAAAAAAACAAGAAGAAAGCAAGCAACTTTCTTGCCACTGTGCCGGCTTGTCGCCTTTTCAAATGCGAAATGCGTACGTTTGCGCGTTTTTCGGTTTGTGCTTTCGGTTTTTTTTTTTTTGTTTTTTATATTTTTTGTTGGTTTTTCGTTTCGTGTTAAAATAAATAAAAATTACTTCCACACGAAGTATCAACGCCTTCGTCAGTGAACTTTGCGTTGACGTTGCCATTGCCATTGCCAATGCCTCAGCCAGCCGAGGAGAGAGCGGGAGTGTGAGCGAGAGTGGAGCTAAGCCTCTGCAGCCGAGTGTGATGCTGACGACGACACCTTAAATCCTAATACGATTATAATACAAAATGTGTGCAAATTGAAACGTTTTTCCAAGTGCGCTCACGTCGATTCCGCACAACTTGGACTTGGACTTGGACTCGGTCTCGGACTCGGACTCGGAGTCACTTTTCATTTTGCTTGCTGGTCTTGGTCATGAACATGAACATGAACATGAACATGCACATAAACGTAAGCGTAAGCGTAAGCGTGAATAGAAACGCCGGCATGGCTGTAAAATTGCAACTCATGTCAACTAAGCCGCCGCACACACACACACAACACCCACTTCAACTAAGCTGCCACTGCCACTGCCACTGCCACTGCCACAGCCACCAAGAACAACAATAACAACGCTAACGACAACGCCAACGCCAACGCGAACGCCAACTCCGCTGCCACAACTACTCAAACGTCAACTTAACGTGAATAATTGTCTAAATCCCTACGACAAACACTTATTGTCCTGGATTAGCAGCCAAGTAAAAAATGGGTGTGCAGGCAGCCGCAGCAGTCGCAGCAGTCGCTCGTTCACTCGTTCGGTCGTTCGCCCGACGCTGTTCGGCTGTTGCCAGCCGATGGTCGCTTGGTCCGTCGCTGCTACACCGACGCACGATCGTCGTGGGGAAGATGGCAGCAGACTCGAAAGTACGTCGACATAGCAAAGCGAAACAATAAAAAAAAAGAAAATGAAAAAAGAAATAAACAACAATAGCAAAAAACAAAAGAGGAAAACAAAAAATCAACGAAGAGAAAAAACTTTTTCACTTTGCCTCGGCTTTTCCCATTGGCTTTGCGTTTTTGCGTTGTGCTTTGCCGCAAATGTTGTTTGTTGTTCGTTGTTCGTTAATTTGTTCGTGCTGCTGCTTGCTGCTTGCTGCTGTTGTTGTTGTAATTGTTATTGCTTTCTTGTGTGTGTTTGTCGTGTGTTTTGTTTTCGCCTTGGCACCGTGCTCTGCTACTGTGCGACTTGCGGTACTTGGCGCTGGCCAACGACGCTGCGCCGTGAAGAGTTTAAACAATTTTACGTTTTCTGCAATTGCCGGCGTCGCTTGGCCGTTGCTTGGCCGCTGCTTGGCCGTCGCCTGCCGTGCCCGCACGACTGCTCAAGCGACACATTTGGTCAACATGATTAAAAGCTTTGGCGCTGTGTGCTCTGCTCTGCTCGGCTCTGCTATGCTGCGCTGTTCTGTGCTGTGCTGTGCTGTGACTGTTTGGGAAACTTTTTGTTTTCCCTTTGTCCTATTTATTATTATTATTTGCGCCACGTTTTTTTTTTTCTTTTTTATTTTGTTGTTTTTGTTTGTTTGTTTCTTTGTTTTTTTGCGCCTTGTCAGCAATGTTTGCGCACCTTACGTTCAATTAATTTGTGTGTAATTTCTATGTTGCCTATCTTTTTTCTTTCGTTTTCTGTATTTTCATTTCATTTTTATGATTTATTTGTTTTGTATTTTTGTGATTTGTGTTTGTGTTTGTTTTTGTAATTGTGCGCGCAATGCAGAAATCAAAGCGCAAAACTTTCACAGCGGCCATTTTGTATGCAAAGAGCCGACGGAAACTTTAAACTTTTGTCAAAAGTGTCACATCTTCTTCTTCTATTTCCTCTTCTTCTACTTCTGCTGATGCTGCTCCTGCCGCTGCTTTTTCTGTCTTCAAAAGTTTATGTGGCCGAAAGCCATTGCAGTATTTTTTTTTTTTTATTTTTCTTTTTTTCAGCAGCAGCAGCAGCAAAGTCAAATGATGCGTCGTCATTTCTTTGGCTGATCTGCAGGCAGCACGAGAAAGTTTTCGATTTCATTTGAGCTCGCAAATTAAAAGCGCGCAAATTTTCATTTGTGCAGGCAGGAAACTTTTATGCAAATGTGCTCAACTAGAAATCCAGCAAAGAAGAAACGTTCAATTTTTATTTTATTTCCAGTGTCTCGGCCCACTCGAGTGACTGGCTTAGATATCCGGCTGCCCAACTATTTTCATGTAATTTTGCCGTATTTGCCATTGCCTTTGACCTTTTAATGTTTTCGTTTCGTTGGTTTCGGTTTCTGTTTCTGTTTCCGTTACGGTTTCGGTTTGAGTTTGGATTTAGGTTTTTGTCTTTGCGCATGGGGCGAGCCAGAACCCTGGAAAAAGGTTCAATCAATAAGACAAACACAAGCATTTTCAATTAATCCGCTAAACTTGTGGATTTTCACGGCATTTCCGGCATTTTGTCATTTCAGTTTGCTTAAGTGTGTGTGTGTGTGTGTGTGTGTGTGTGTGTGTGTGTGTGTCTAAGTCAAAACACAAGTCAAGCACTCACAACAAAAATGGCAAGTAGCCTAAAGCAGCGACCTGCACTTTGGACCAATCAACCAAAAACAATGTGTGTGTGTGTAAACACATACATATGTCAGCCGGCCAAGCTTATCACATGCACAAGCCGGCAGCCAGCGTCATACCCATAGCCATGGCCGTAGTCATATGGTGCGCTGAAATTTATTTAGCTTTCGATTTTCCAAGCTGTCAGTTTACGCTTAAGTGCGCTCAGTTCAATTTAAAATGGTTCAGAACGCACAGAACTAGGTTAAGAGGTTGTTATCCTTATGCTGCTTTACGAAAATAGGTTTTCACCGTCCGACCACCCGACCACCCGACCGCCCGATCGTCTGACCGCCACATGCCTTGGCACCAGCATCCACAGTCGTAGTCACAGCCACAGCCACATCCGCTGCAGACAGACAAACACGAAACAAAGCGCACAACGAAATGCGAGAAACGAAAAGCGAAATTCGAAAAATATACGACTGTTCCGCATCCTGCCTGCGCCTTGAAACACACTCCAGCCTCTTCTGTGTGTTTGTGTGTGTGTGTGTGTGTGTGTGTTGGCAGCATGTCTGCATGCATAGGCAACTGTGCTTAGACCCGTGCCCGTGCCCGTTCCGTAGCCTGCCATGGCGAAAGCCAGTGAAGCCAAACCGTGCCGTAGCGAACCGAACTGATCCGTGTACAGCAGCCACTATGGCATGCAGCACAAACCCCTACCCCACCCCTTGTGCGTGCATAATCCTGGCGTGTGTCCTGCAAATGACGTAGGCGAGCATAAACTACAACAACAACAACAGCAACAACGGCAACACTGAAAAATTATGAGCTACCAACGAAAAAAAATGTTTGCATTCATTATTTTTTTCGCATAAGAAATTAAAATAATGAATTTCTCTTCTTCTTTTTTTCACTTGCTGCGTTTTTCTCTGTGTATTTTTGGCCATGCAATTGGCGCACACGTTTTCCCAGCGCTGCCGGATTAAATTCAGTTTTTTCTTCGCTTTCTGCGTATTTACGCTGTTAATGGATTTTTGCACACTACAAACATCGCCTCAGTGGCAATTTGGATTTGTTAATTTTTACGACAAAATTCTTCTACGCACGGTCGCAAAAAATTGCTCGGAAAAAACATAAATGCAATTACGCAATGTGGCTGTTTTTAATTAAGCTGTGCACACGAGAGTGCGGCGTCCTCTCTAAGAGGCGTCCATGGCTGCACTGCACGAAGCACGTGCTGCCTTTCTCACAGGACGAGTGCCACAGGCTTTGACGCTTTCCAAATGGACATTTCATATCAGCGTTGTCTGCTACTATGCGCAGTCGAATGTTGTGAAGAAGAGGGACGGACTGTCTTGGACTAACATCACCAACGCACAGGAGTTCCAAACTCACTTCTACAATTTAAATAGGAAGCAAAACTCTAGTGATGCAGCGAGTAGAGATGTCATACCGAATGCACCACAGTGGAATGCCATGCGCATTAAAAAATTACTGGATGCCGCAAAGTGGCCGAATATCCGTTGCAGCTTAGCATCTGCCCAGTGTGCGTCTCCAGCGCCGCCCAATTTACCTTATTCCAAACCTCTTGCCTTCATCGAAATCTCCATCTTGAATTTTGAAATTATTATTTTTGGTTTTCTCCTTTTGTTGTAGACCAAGCGAGAGATACGAGGAACCTTTCCCTATCCAGGACATCTTAACTCCGTTGAAATCTCTAGCATGGACTGCTTAATGGATAATATTTTCTTTTCTCTTAATTGGAACTGTCCACCCTAGTGGGCTTTTGGTGTGTTTTGTAGATGGACCAGGAGATATGCGTGACTCCATGGATTTGATTTGTTTTTGAATTTTGTGTTTTTGTCGCAGCACATTTGCATGATTTTTCTTTATTGGTATGTATTCTCATTTGGTGTGCTTAGCGACCTTTACTTGCTGCGCTGGCTTTCATTTTTTGTTTTCATTTTTTTGTTTTCATTTCGGTTTTTTAATATTATTATTTTTTTTTTTTGTTCTGTGATTTTGTAATTATTTGCTTTCATACGGCGTTTCGAATTTGAACGTTGGTTTTGGGTTAATGGCTGCCAAACTCATAGACGCACTCATGCGGCGTCTAATTAGTAAACAGCGCACCGCAAAAACCAAACAAAAAACGTTCGAATGGAAACACAAGAAGAAAAAAAATGAATGAAAATTTTGAAAAAGCAATTGTAGGGGAGAGGGAGAGCGAGAGGAAGAGACCGTGAGTGAGAGAGCGAAACGCAATGCACACAGCGTGCGGAAATAAACCAAAAATGCAAATATTTTAATTAATCCCATAATTATGTTTTAGAGCATATTTAATTAAATTTGCTTTTTGTTTTATTTATTCTCGTTCCCTATTTATTTTTGTTTTGTGTTTTTCTTTTTTCTGTTTGAGTATTTTTGTAATGTTTTTTTGTTTTTTGTTATTTATGCACTTGATACAATTTATTTTGCGATTTAATAATGTAATTTATGGCATTTGGCTACCTGGCCCCGATTTGGGTGAACGGCATTGGAATGTGCAGCGCATATCCGTGTGGCATATTTAATTCTAAATTGGCATCGGAAGCTGCTCTATTAGTACTCAGAGCAAGTCCTTTCACTAAATGATTACACTTAACTAGATTTGCATATATTTTAGCATTTCCCATTCACAGGCAGCACAGAACATTTGTTGTCCTTTGCGATGCCATGCGATGCCATGCGATGCGATGCGATGTCGGTTGATGTCGGTTGATGTCGTTGACGTCGTTGACGTTGACGTTGTCCTTGTCGCATGTGGTGCTCTATGGGCGAAAAAGACTGACAAGCTTCACTCTGTGACACACACGCACACACACGCACACATACGCTACATGTCACTCGCAACTGCAACAACAACAACAACAACAACACTAGGCGAAGAATAGAAGAGAAAGAAGAGCAAGGGGCAGAAGCAGAAGCAGAAGCAGAAGCAGGAGAATGGGACTAACAAGAGCCATGAGTAACGCAGTATAAATTTATGCGCGTGTGTCTGTGCGTACAAAAGGATTATTAAGGAGCTTCATATGTAAATGAAATCCAAATGCACAAACACACACCCACACACACACAAACACACACACACACACACATACATGCACATACGCATACGCAGACGACAGCGACAAAGAAAGACGGGCAGGCAAACCGGGGCCCAACGGACAGTCGGGGTGCGCACGGGCAAGGCAGGTGAGTTGCTGCTTTTCATGCCAGGACCAGAGGTAACGTGCAGATAACCTGGCAGGCAAGCAGCCACACTCTGGCACCAGGCACTAACACCAACACCAACACGAACACCAACACGAACACGAATACGAATAGCAACAGCCACACCGACACCAACAACACCAGCGACACCCGCACCAGAGCAGGCCGGGGCAGCGCCACGCATACCTATAGACAGTGTTTTGCCTTTATGAAAAAGCTCAAAATGCGCACCAGACGCAGTCACTGGCAGCGCGGCAGGATGCGGCAGGCTGCGGTGTGTGTGTGGCAGGCGTTGAACGGCTTATGCTATGTATAGCGGAATGTGTGTGTGTGTGTGTGTGTGTGTGTGTGTGTGTCTGTTTTGTACGGGTGAACGGAAAAGCGAACGAATGCGTTTCGTAATTTATGCTTAAGATAAAGTCCTTGAATAAATACATGGAAAATCCTTTGAAATTGAAATTAAATACGAATATCATTTTTTAAACGTACCAACACACACACATACACACACCTACACACGCATACGACAGCTAACAGCAAAGTCAGTCAGGACAGTCGCAGCGACATTTAGACGGCAGCAGGACGGACAAACAGACAGACATACAGATAGACAAGGACTATGAGACAGACAGAGAAAACGCAAAGGAAATGAAATTAACATTCGAGAGGAGGTTTTTAGCAAAATTAAAAAGCTTTTATAGACAAAATTGTTCGGCTTTGCCTGTCCGTCTCTCTGTCTGTCTGCCTGTGCCTGACTTGGCCTGCAGCCGCAGCCGCAGCCGCTCCAAGTGCACATTTACGAAGTTCGCTTGTTTGGTTGCTGTTCTTGATTTTGTTATTGTTATTGTTGGCCTCATCGCCTCCGACTCCGCCTCCGCCTCCGCCGCCACCATCGCACAGTAGGCACAATCGTGCAGTCTTAATGGCAAATTGCTGTTAACTGAACTGTGCCATAAATCGGGGGTATTACGGAGTGTTTCAAGGTTCGTGTTGTATTTTTGTTTGCAGCACTCTTCTTCCCTTTCCTCCTGCTCTTCCTTTTGTTATGTCATTTGGCATAGCAGCTCTAGGAGCCAAAGCTGAGCTCACGCAGCACTCAGAGCAAATTAATTCTGCCTGCCGCAGTTCGTTGCGTTGCGTTGCGTCGTCTGAGTTAATCAATACCAATTGACACACCACTGTGCACGGTTCGTAGTGCACTTATTTGTCTTTCTCTGTGCGTGTATGTGTGTGTGTGTGTCTGTGTGTCTGTGTGTTTGTTTGTACACAAAACGTTTACTAAGCTTTTGTCTGCATTTCTAGGTATTTTATTTAGCATTTCTCTGCTGTTTGTCTATGCGGTTTATTGGCCAAAATACCTTGGCATCTACGCACATGCATACCAGGACAGTGTGTGTGAAATAACCCCTTCACTGCTCCATGCTGCTCCATGCTGCTGGAGTATTTGCTTTAGTTTTGTTGCGTTGGCCAAAAACTCTAATGTCAGTGTGACCGATGGCAACAATAACAACAAACAGGAACAGCAACAACAACAATTGCGTAGAGCAAAGCAACGAAATAATAATAGTAAAATTTTAGATTTTCATTTTCATTGCTGATTGCAATATTAAATTAATTTCATAGTCATAGCCGAAGTCGAAGTCGGAGACAGAGCCGGAGCCTCGGCCTGAGCCTGAGTCTGAGCCAAGCCTTTTATTCAATTTAAATTTTCATCATTTTTCGGCTGCACGCTGCATGTTACGGCATTGCTCAGACTTGGATTCAGATTCAGACTCATGCTCGGGCGCATGCAACTTAGGCATTTATCCGAGGCTTGGAACGCAACAACCGTCATCACCGTCGTCACCGTCGTCAAGCTCTCAGAGTCGTCGTCATCGTCATGGTCAACGTTGCTGCTGCTGCTGATGTGGCTGTTGTTGCTGCTGGTGTGGCTGTTGTTGTTGTTGTTGTTGTTGTTGTTGTTGTTGGTGCTTATACCGTTGCCTATGCCGTTGCATTTGCAATATATATTTACATGTATACATATATATGTATGTTTGTGTGTGTGTGTGTGTGTGTGTGTGTGTGTGTGTGTGTGTGTGTGTGTGTGTTATGCAGATAAATGCCGCATTTAGACTGGCTGCCATTTTGAGGGCAATTGCAGGCTATTAAGCAATTTATATTGGCATTTTACTTTGACTCAAATGCAGATTCATGCTCGCCTCAGATTCGCCTGCTGCTTTGCCTTTTGAGGCCACTTTTGGCATTTACCTTGATTTCCATTTTATTGTGCATTTATTTTGTTAATATTTATTTAATCTAAAATTTAATAGCGCACAGCACTCAATTCTCAATTCAACTCAACGCAGCCCGACTCGGCTCGACTTGACTCAACTCGACTCGACTCGATTCAAAGCAATTCAATACAATTCGATTTGTTTCTATTTCGTTGCAAGTATTCGTATACGTATACGTATTCGTTTTCGTATTTATTAATTAGTTTCCATTGTAAATTGTTTGTTTTCTGCCAAATTGCTGCATTTTACCTGCGCTCTGGGTATTTTGTTACTTCAATTTCAGTTTCAAATTAATTAAAGCTGCTGCCTGCTGTGAATTTCTTGCGCAATTGCTGCCCGATCCGGCAGCCAATTGTCAGTGGCCAGTTGCCAATCCGTACGCACTACACAAGTGTGCGCGATTGGGGCAGACAAGCGAACGAACTCGATCACTTTCACTTACGTGTAACGCGATGAAACCCGAGCAAGCCGAAAGTATCTTTCACCGCATCTTGCATGCTGTTTAAACGCCACTCCAGCTTTCCTGAGCGCCTTCTGTGCAGAATAGCCGAGACCTGCCTATCGCACTGGCCGTGAATACAGAGCGGGACAATGCAGTTGTCGCATTGTATTTTAGTCTATAGTATAGGGTGTGCTCTTCGAAGTGGCACGACATGCGAGCCAGCCGCGGCGCCCATATGCCAGACATCATGGGACTCTATTGCATATTGCATATTAAAGTTGTTTTCCTCGAATGAAGCACCCTATGTTTGAAGAGGCTTGCAGTTGATAAGCGAGTTCTGGACTTGTTTAACTTGAATCTTGAAGGACACGCCCTATCTGACGCTTTGCATCTGAAACCGCACAAAAATGCAACAAGTGCAAAAATGCTGCAAAGAAACAAGTCGACAGTTCATGGAGACATATACAAACTGCCGGCATACTTAAACTACGCTTAAAGACAAACAAGAAAAAAGATAAACAAACATCAAGATCTCAGACAAGTACAAGTCATAGCGGCAGAAAATGCCACTGAAGCCCACAAAATGAGGTATGAGTCCGCATATTGATTTCATCTCGAAACCGCAAAGACTGAAAGACGAGAAATATTATGATGGCAGACAAGTTCTGCAAGCAGCGCATCGCACGATGTGAAAGGCTGTACAACAGGATGCCGACTTTTGGTAATCTCAGTGAGCAGGCGTCCATATCCTATTCCTCTAATCGAGCTGGCAGGCAAACCCTTTATGCGACCAAGTCGAAACTTTGCGTAATTATTAATTTTACAGCGGTGTCGATTGCTCTAATAAGTTAAGAGGAAGAGCGAATGGAGAAGAAAAGAAAAGGGAAACAAAAAAGGCAGCATTGTAGTAAATCTTACCAAAACCTGCCAACATAAGAATGACAACCTTTAGTAATTTTTTCAACTCAATCACAATATGGCATTCGACATCTGATTTCAAAGCTGAAAACAAAACTCATAATGCAATAATTATGGCATGTGCATACACATGTATTTTTCAATAGTTAACAAAATATCAAATATACTGTAATATTACATTGCATACTGCATAATAATGCGTTCAACTGAAAACCGTCCCCTGCAAAGGGAGAAAGAGAGATTGAGAGAGGAGCCACAAAAATGTGCAAGTAGACGGTTGCCGAAGCAATAACCCGACTAAGTTAGGCAGGAGCCTAATAACTCCTTGGGATGATGCCTTAAATATTGCGTTGTGGCTCACTTTCGGTTATATTAAACGAGTTTCCCATGACAGCTCGTGGCTAAGAACAAAGCAGAACGAAAATAAAAAAAGAAAATTCTTATAGCAACAATTTTGCCACATACCTAGCAGAGTCATGTGTGCACAACATATTAAATTTTGCAGCTTTTGCCAAACGACAGCCCAAATCTACGAGTATATAATCTATGTATGTGTGTATGTGTGTGTGTGTGTGTGTGTGTGTGTATACACTTTTCGCCGAGAACATAAATCACTCAAATGTATTTCGTTTAATTTTTCTAATAGAATTTCGCACAAATAATCTCTTAAAGAGCTTATACCTTTTTGCAATTTGGCACAAAATAAATTTATGGCAAAGCGCTGAAAAAACCCGACCCGTCGGGAGAGAAGCTGAAGTTAACCCCAGCATAGGCGGAAGCATACGCAGCTGCACCTAAGCGTATCCGATCCTCAGCATGCCAAGCGGCGGGCACGCAACGTAACTAAACTAAAAATTTAATAAAATGCAATTTATAAGCTAAAAATTGTGGCAACAAAAACAAAAACAGAAAATATCTATTCAAAAAAAAACCAATCAAAAAAAATGTATAAATAAAATAAAATAAAATAAAAAAAATGAAAAAGCAAACAAATGAAAGAAGTTCTACACATATTTCGATCTATCATTCGGTAGCAAAATGTTCGCTACGCGGGCACACGCACACATACACACGCACACACGAACGAAGCGAGCTCGGCGAGCTCTCGAACGCAGCCTGCAATAAATCCCCATCAAAGAGCCGTATATTTATTTACTGCAACGGCGAGGCTTCATATTTTATTTTCGTGAATGTTTTCAAACCCGATTTTTTAGTGCACTGCAATGAAGTTTTCGCCGCTGCTCCGCCTCGCCTCGCCCCGCTCTCTCGCTCGCTGACTCACCGACGCTCTCTCTTTTTCTTTTACTTTTTCTTCTGCGCTGTTGCTGTTTATTTTCGCTGTTGTTGTTGCTCTTGTTGTTTATTTGTGGAATGCCACTTGTTATTGCAAGGTGGCGATAGAATGCGCATGAGACAGCAAATACGCGTCCGCGACAGAAGCGAGGCGAGCAACAGGGACGGGTCGCGCAGGCAGCAGCTAAAATATTTATGGCCAAGTAGTGTACACCATAAATACCGAGTGCAGATACCGAGCATTTCAATATTTGCACGAAAAACCCCGCCGCATACTTGCCGATTGTTTATATTATTGCATTTTTTGTGCTTACACAAATGAAAAATAAAATAAGAATAAACACAAAAATATACAAAAATCAAAATCACATTTAACATTTAATATTCTCTTTTTTTGCATAGCTGAACGCTGCGGCACCATGGCATCGCTGTGAAAATGCACAAATTAACGCCGCTTACCATATATGGAAATCAATAATATGCAACAACTCACAGCATGATTGGGAATGACGCCTAAGTAAAATATATGTGCGCTGAGTTTGGGTTTGAATTTGTGCATTTTGGAATGTTTGCTGCGGCGCACGTTGTTAGGTTTTAAAGGTGCGCACAGCAAAGCGTCAATGGGCGCCAATGCAGCCGCAGCAGCGACAACAACAACAGTAAACATGAACATGAGCATTAAGAAGACGGAGACGAAGAAAATGCGATGCGTCGGTAGTCTTGCTCGCATATACTTTACGTTTATGCAATCGCATCAAAATATATTTGGCAAGTAATGGATTGCACTTAACATGCCACACACTAACCGCAACAGCCGCAGGCGCTTTGGCCATGGCAATGCATAAAGCTTTGGCAGCCTCAATGCCGGGCTGCCGGGCTGCCTAACTGCCTGCTGGGGTACCTCTTCGCCTGTGCACACCTTTACACTCGACTCGACTCGACTCGAAGCGAATCGCCAGGCGTGCAGCAGGCAGCCGGCTGGCGGACTGTGGGGGACAGGAGGCGGCCAGGCATGTGCGCCAGCATGCAAAGAAACACAAGTAATTCATCATTTTAGTGCAACGTCTTCACCCAAAGGCAACGGCGTCGGTGCAGCATAGATAGGAACAGTCAGGCTGGGCCCTAAACATTCAACACCCCAAAGGCGCCCGCCAGCTACCTTAACAGGCCATTATAGCCCAAATCGAGTCGTGCCAGAATTGCATATTTATAGTTGCTCTGCATACGGAACACTGCTGTGCACTTAAATAGGTTACGTTTTAGAGCAACAATTCGATAAATAAAAAATCCCTTCACCTAATAAACGATCCGGGCTCAAACGTCAACTGGGTATTTTCAGAGAGACGTCTGCTGCCTCGAGCTTCTGCCAGAATTATTTATGCTGGATTAAACTCGGCCGACGGCCTTCGCCTCGGATTTAACGCATCAGTTGTGTCACACGCTAATCACGCAGGAACAGACAATTCGCATTTTCCCATCAAACTTCACTCAGCACAAAGTGAAATGAAATAAATTGTACAATTTTATGCGTATGAGCTATACGCGGCAAATGACGGTGCAGATCTTCCGTTGACAACCCCTATGGCCTGCCAACCCTTCGTTTGTTTTAACGGTACAATGCCTAAATGCATTTTTATATGAATTGTACGACTCAAACGTAGAAAATTTAATTGCCGCGAAGTAATTAATTAATCAAAAAGACTATTCCTCGTTTTTTTAAACATATGTATATTTATTTTTTATAGGTCGTTCCAATCAAGCATTAAACGACGCCACCGATCTAGCTTCCCATGTAAAGTCGTTTATATTACATAAACGAGTTTCTTGGCGCAATGTTCTATGTTCCTATTTTCCTTGCTTTTTCGAAACATATTCGAAATTTATTTCGAAATGCAATAACTTTTTTGGGATGACCAGTGACTTGTGTGTGGAAGATGAACAGCACCTATAGGTGCTTCATCGTACTGTAATTTTGCTTTCTCAAAAGAATGAAAATGTGACGATTTCAGCAAAACATTCCTTACAGGATCATTCCGTTTCTTTCAATTTGGGTCGCTTTGCAATACATTGGCGGTGTTCCTATTCAAGTGCACCGCGTCGTACGCGCCAACATTAAAATGGCAAAATATCACACGCTCTCTTTGTCATTGTCGTTATCTCTATTTCGCTCTGTTGTCGTCGTCATTGTCATGCTTGTTGATGTTGTTGCTGTTGCTGGTGTTGTCGCTGCTGCTGCTGTTGTTGTTGCTGCTGTTGTTGTTGCTGCTGTTGCTGTTATAGTTCTATGCACAAAGCCCATAAACAATTCAGAATGTAAACTTACCTTTTATGTGAAATATTTATATTCCAAAAGTGGCTGCAATATAATCCCAAAAATGTTCTGTGTCCTCTCTGCTCTTGGCGTTGCCCTTGCTGTTTCTGATGCCGTTGCTGTTGCTGTTGCTCTAACTGTTGTGTACTTTGCTCTTTGCACACTTGGCACATCAGGCTGTGGCGCCTTGTGTTGTAAAATGCTCACACACACGTGCCCATCAAGCTGAGCGGCGAGCTTTGGCGTAGTTACGTTGGTAGTTAGTCAGTTTTGGTTTCGTTTGGCTTGGCTTGGCTTGGCTTGGCTTGGCTTGGCTTGGCTCGGCTCGGTTCGGTTCGGTTTGGTTCAGTATAGTTTTTGTTATGTTGCGCTTTGGCAATGTCTATGGCGCCCTGCAGCCGGCCTGTTGGGAGTTGACGCTGCTCGACGTGAGCATTCAAAAGCACGCACACCCACTCGCACGCGAGCACACACACACGGGCGATTGTGTGTACGTTTCTATTGTCTGGCCACCGCTGAGTAATCCTTTGTTTATGTTTATGGTAATCCACATGAATATGCAGCTTACTCACAGATACACATACGCACTGTGTTTTGCGGGCAACAATAACAAAGAGCGTGGGTGTGGATGTGGACGTGGACGTGGATGTAGGTGTGTGAGAGATTTGTGCAATTGTATTTGCATTTGAATTTGAATTTAAATTTCGGCATACATTTACCCAGTTATTATGTATTTCGACTGTCAACCTAACGACCGTTTACTGACTGTGTCCACACCGCGACGTAAAGCACCGCACCGCACTGCACCGAAATGTTTTGTGACGACGTGACGACGTGACGACGTAACGACGTAACGACGTAACGATGTAACGTAGCGTTAAGCACCGCTTTTGTTTAATGCTTGACCGGCATAAATGACTCTCTATAACAACTCTCTCTCTCTGGCTATCGCTCTCTCTCTGTCTGCCTTTGTCGCACGCCTGTCTTGTTTGTTTTGCTGCAATTCGCTTAAATGTAAGCCACAAAAGGTAGAACTAGCACAACAACAACAACAATAAACATGTGCGATTGCAAAAAGCGCATACACGATTATGATGAGAACGATTTACCGTTTGCGTGCGCTGCCGTCAAATGTTGCTCTTGTGCTTTTGTGCTTCTGTTTTTGTTTTGATTTAATTTCGTGAATTATTTTGCACTGCTTTGAGGCGCCAACATTTCACCATAGCATTTACCGGCGCAGTCAGTTAACGAAGCTGCCGAACGTTTCCGTAAGCTGTCTAATGCTCGGCTTTTGCGTTTACTTGTTAGCTGTTATGCGGCTTTGTTGTTATGGTTGTTGTTCTTGTTACTGTTGCTGTTGCTGTTGCTGTTGATATCATTACATACAGTTCAAGTTGTTATTGGTGTCGTTGTTGGGTGCATTTGTTATAATGGCATAGCATATTTTCGACCAACAACAAACAGAAAAAGGTACCCAAATGAAATAATGAGGATTTGCATATGAATATAATCGAGTGAGTAAGTGAATGAGTTTTTTTATTTTGTTTGTTATTGTGGCTGTGGCTGTGGCTTTTGTTGCCGCTGTTTCTGTTTTCGTTTAACTTGTTATTGTAGTATTTATATGCACCCAGGCAGTGTGTTTAAATTTTTTGACCACGTTTGTTGTAACTAACACACAGGGCGACTACGAAGTACATGCATACAAACATACACACACATACTTACATACATATGTGTGGATGCCGCTATTACCGCCGTTATGCTGCTTTGCTCGTTGAATGAAACCGCAATTATTTTTTATCTTCTTTTTTATTTACATATTTTTATGCATTATGAGGATGCTTTATTTCGCATTATTTTCGTGTTTCTTTTTATATGTTTTTTATTTTTTGTTTTTCGTTTTGCTTTTCTTTTTTTTTTTATATATATTTATTAGTAGATACAATCATGTACCTTTATTGCATATTTCACGTTATTATTGCCGCTACACGAGAAAATATTCACATGCGAGATAAATTTTGCTTATTTCTCTTTATACTTTGTTGTTGAATTTTATGTTGCACTCGCATAAATCATAATTTCAATTTAAGTGCCACCAACACGTTCAGTGAATGCTGACGACGGCGTCGCTATTGTTATTGGTATAATTCGTCTTGTTGTTGTTATTGTTGTTATACTCGCGCTAAAATGCTGCTATGCTGTTTTGCTGCTGCAATAAAAAACGGAAATGCACAAAAAACTGCAAACGCGCACCGCCAATTGTCGCGTGTGCATGTGCTGAAAAATTCTTGTTTGCTATTGCATATATTTTGGCGCTTTATTTTGGCGATATTCTTTTTGTATTTATTCACTGTTTGCTTATCATTTTTTATTTAGTACGCTCGACGCTGCCAAATAAAAACACAAACAACCTGTCGTCTTTTCTGCAGTATTGTATTATTTTAGACACAAAATTATTACGCGCGCGTGTGTTGACTCGCTCTATCGGCTTAAAGCTTCCTGCCGCTACGACCAACCGTTCGATTCGAAACTTAGCAAGTAACTGAATTCGCTTCTGCGGCACCTGGATTAGGTCACCTCCGGTGCATTCGTCGGTTTAACAGCTCGCGTTCGTACGTTGCGTTCGTATGTTCCACGAACGTTCCATTTCACCGGTTCAACGCCGTTTCGTGTGTCATTCGTATACACGCTCATTAAACACTTACTGTTCCAAAATAAAACGAAAGCAAAAACAAGAACACATGCCGCCAAATAAACACAATCGTTTCATGTTCACGTGTTTCATGACGTTGCGCACTCTCACGATAATATGCCTCGCTCTTCTCGAGCTTGCATTCGTGAGCGTTGTTACAACTATTTATTGTTGGATTTGAAATCGCTGTAGATTCAAGGAAACACCAAATCTCAATTTGAGTTGCTATTGAGCTGATGTAGGAATTTAGTTGAAAAAAAATTGTGCTTATAACTACAACAATAATCGAGTGATACAAAGCAACAATAATAATACAACGAAGTTGTGCGTGTAGAGCATCTCTCGCGCTCATTTGAAAAATGTGCCTTTATAGTTTCTCATAATTCAATTTCCTTTCGTTAACAACAATAAAATCGCTCCGTAGGCGCTCAAGGGTGCCAGTGTGGCTGTGTGGCTTAGACCTAAGTGGAAATGGAACAGCCAGTAAACAAACCACTTTGAGTGGATTTTAAATATGAGATGAGCACTGTTATTAACAGCCCGACGAAACGCATGCAAACAAAGTAAGAAGAGACACATACATATCAACATGTTATTAGGATTGTTTATACCGGTTTGGTTTGTTTTTAAAGTAAAAAAGAACAAGCAATAATAAAAATAATGCTGATTGATTGAAAAATTTTAATAACAGTTACTTAAGTAGCTGATTTTTGTAACATTGCAGAATGTTTAATTCTAAGAAAATTTTATATGATTTCCATGCTTCTTGCTTTTACAGCAAACGTGATACATTTCAATTATTTAAATGAATTCTTAACGTCACTAACAAAATTACTCTCACACTTTATGAGCGGTGGTAGTAATTAAGTAAAATTTATATCTGTTCTGTGAACCAGCCGAAAACAGGCATGTTGGCTGAATGTTAAAAACAGCATGACAACATTTTGGGAACCGAGTATCCGATTGAGTGAAAACTTACAGACATGTGAGAGAATGTTACAGAGTGCGCTACCATGTAAAGGTTGATTTCTGAATCAGCAGTTCAGTAGTTTTTGTTTACAATTTTCGCGTAGCACATGACAAATAAGAGACAACATATTTGACAGTTATAGAGTTAAAAGCCGCTTCTGTTAAAACACATTAAGGACATGAGATGTTCGCTCATTAATCTGTAACACCTAATGTGCAAGTGCCGGAATTCGTTTTATATGGAAACCTATAAGTAAAAAATTACTTTGTTAACAAGAGCAAAATTTCGACTTAAATTTTATATAAATCAACAATGATATTCATTTCAACCGACGCTTAAACTGATGACTCATAACGTTAACAATTCCGTTATGCAAAGTACACTTGACCACTCATAGCTTGATTATTTGGCCATAAAATACGAAGAAGCTGACATTTGTGAAGATGATTTTACTGCCACTATACATTCGCGTGCGTCGTTGCGGTATAAGTAAAAATTGGCTACAAGGATTTACATACACGTGTGTGCAATTATTTATGGAAAAAAGTCCGTATTGAGCACAAAACATGGAAGATTGTATGAGGAATGTGAGAGAAACTGGAAACAGGAAGAAAACCTCATAATCTTTAATTTAAAAACGAAATAATTTATTCCAATCCTGAAAAAACTGCTAGGTTACCATTTTCAGTAGATCATAATTATAAAGGAGTCAACTGAAATCAACAGATGGTCTAAGCCCAAAATATAATCTGTGATAAGCATTCAGAGTAATTTGGTTTAATGCTAATTGAACTGCTTTTTCGCTGTTGCGTGCAGTAAAGCGTTGAGAACTATTGTGCGCGCCCTGTTAACTCTTTCCCCAGAAAGTTTCGATTAGACACGTCTTTTATTTATGCACCAGCGGTGCTGATTAAGTTTCACATTACCGTGCGACAAACGACAAAGTACTCAATCTTAGCATGACCCTAAACATGTTTTTATAATACACTTAACATGGCTGTATGTGCAATTAACATTTCACTGCCCGCTGCTCCAGCAAGCCGCAAAACTGGTTCAAAGAACGATGTTTCAATTCCAAATTTTCCGGCATACTTGAACCGAAGGCCTTTATATTTGCTGTTGTTGTTGTTATTATTGTTGCAATACACCACACAGAATAATAACAATAATATTTGGTTGAGCGAGTAATAAAGGGCGCCTGCATTGCCGTAGAAATATGGCACCAACCCCCAGCTGTCTGCTACGCTCAATGAAGGCATGTTCAATATTAATAAACTCTTATCAATGCAATTATGCTAGTGCAATAACAACAACAACAACAACATATTGTACAAAAAAAGAAGGAAAACCATTAAGAATATGTGAATTTTTATATATGAATGTATGTATGTATGTATGTATGTATGTATGTATTTATGTATATGCATATTAAAATGTATATTTTTAATATCAACACGTAACTGGGTCACTTTTATTTATCTTGTCCAAATGTAGTGAAGTTTTATTGACTCGATTTTAATAATTTTTTTTTGTTTGCTTGTTTTAATTTTTTCATTGCTTTTTGTCCTTTTACTGTTGCCTTTTTGTCAGCAATGGCAAACAATTTAAAGTCGCATTGTTTGCGACACATGTTTGACATGTACAAATTTAATTTAATTTATTAAAATAATTATTTTCCGGCTTTGTGTGTGCACATACAAACATATGTACACATATACATACATACATAGACACATACATACATATATAAACCGAGTGAGTGACTGACTTGCATGTTGGCATGCGAATGTCCGTCCAGTGCATTGTCTGGTGCATATGCACAACATGAATAGTAGCAAAAGCAAAACAACAACAACACCACCAACAACATCAACTGCAGCAGCAGCAGCTATAGAAGCAACACAGCAACGAGAGCAACAAAAACAATAAAAAAGCGAAAAGTGAAAGAAATTACGATTCATTCGTTTGGCTCCATTGAATAAGTTTTAATGATGATTGCTGTCACAGCGGCGTCGCCGTCGTCGCACCAAAGCAACAACAACAACAAACAGCAGAGAAACATGAAAAAACCCGAATTGAACCGTGGCACATTTGCCGAAGTGTGCGACAGCAGCAGAAGCCGACTGCGGTAGGGGCGAGAGTCGGCGCACAAAAGGTCGACAGCGTTGCCGCCGATGACTTCAAACCGCATTTAAATTTGTCGCAGCAGAAAATACCTGTGCCACTGAGCAGCGCACAGCGACAGCGCACTGTGAACCCAACTCAACTCAAGTTAACTCGTCGCAAGAAGCGCAACGGAACGCAGGCAGCGAGCCAAGCTCAGTTGTTCAGTTCAGTTCAGTTCAGTTCAGTTCTGTCAGTGAGTTCGGAGCCGAGCTGAGTTGAGTTGAGCTGAGCAGAACTGCATTGAAGTTATGAACGAAATGAAAACTTGAACAAGCGGACAAGTGGACAAGCGGACAGCAGAGACACACGACAGTCAGAAGATAGACGACGAATGTCAAGAGAATTGGCCAATGGACGCCGGCTTTGGTGTTGAGCGCGAGCGCGGCGTAGCAGCGGGGGGAGCGTACGTACACTTGACGTGTATGTACATGGCACAGCAGCGGTGCACGTGTAACGTCAGGGCAGCACAAGCAGCGACAGCAGGATAATTGACAGTAGTTGCGTGTTTGCTGGCCCAATCATGCACTACGGGTGTTCGGCGTCAGCAAGACACGGCTGACACATAGACAGGCGAGCCGACGCACGGACGGTCAGAGTGGCTGACTGACAGACTGACGGACTAACTGACAATGCGGCTGGCGCTAGGCATTTGTGTGCTCTCACATATAAAACATGGTGCGCTGTGTCGCATGTTTTCTGTGGCAGCGATTATTATGAGGACAAGGCAGCAGCAGTCGCAGCAGCAGCAGCAAGCAATGAACGGGCTACAGTGCAACTGTGGCCATTCAAGAAGCGGCCGAGCAGCAGCGGCAGCAGTCGCAGAAGAAGCAGCAGCGTTGGTGGCTGTGTGTGCGTTGAAGGGTTCTTAATTTTTATTGCACACCCGTAATGGTCAAATTGGTTAAGAAATTAGGGTAAATTAGGGGTTGCGAATGTGTTATTAGCCACTGCAGCGGCACATACCGACTTTGACTGCATTATAAAACGTGCGACGGCATAACTCAAGAGCTGCAACCACAACGACAACAACAACCAAGCAGCCAAAGGGCACTGCGACACCGCATTAGGGCCAAGTTAAGTCGCATTGGACTGTGAGTGACCAAAGCCCCCCAAGAACATTGGCTGCCAGCGCACTGAGCACGGCAAGCAGTTCACTGGGCAGGCAGTTGTGCTGTGTGAGTTGGGCGGGCAGCCGGCAGCGAGCCACTCAAGCAAGTGAATGAGCTGAACCGAGCTGAGCTGAGCTGAGTTGAGTTGAGTTTATGGACGCGTTTTATTTCCTGCCCAAAGGCTTCAATTTTTTAATTAAAAACAGAAAATACTTTTTTAACAGCACCGACGGCGTGCATGTAATTAGCTGAATTATGGCCCAGCGCAGGCCAGCTCAGCTGCTGTGCTAAGCGCAGCATTCAAGTGCACTGCTTTATCCTTTTACCCTCAGCAAGCAGTGGTCGCGCATGCAAATCAAAGAAACGAAAAAAGAAACAGGAGAAGTGCTCGTTAATTTTCCGACGTCGTACAACAAGACCCCTACTACTAAGAAGGCCAAGTATCGTATTTTTTATTTACTTTTGAAATAAGTTTTCTCATATTTATTTTTATACTTTTTCACTATGTGTTTACGTGCGGCCATTAAACTTTAAGAACTCACATTAATTGTGCAGATATATTAAAAATGGGAGAAATATATAAAAATGAAACCACAAACGAAAATATATTTCATTTCATTTCATTTACACTTGTGTGCTTTGCGAGGGGTATGAGGTGAGGGGTGCGAAATTGTGGGTAATAGGTTTATATCAATTTGGTTTTTATGAATTGCATTGCGAATAAACTTGAGATGCGGTGATATGCGCGCAATCACACGAAGTCACTCCCCTCTACAGAGACACTACTCAATTCGATTCGATTCGATTCGATGCGATGCGATGCGATGCGATGCGATTCGACTCGATTACATACGTCTACAGTCCAAACTTGACTTGACTCCAAGGCGAGGCAAGTCGAGTTGAGTGAGGCGAACTGTTGCCCTCGTCGCATTTTACTGCGTACACTTTTGCACATTTCTTCCGCTTCATTTCCTGTAAAGGAGCGTAAATTCGTTGTGATTGGATTTTATCAGCGCTTCCTCATCTTTGACACTCACACTCCCACACACACACACACACACACACACACTTACATGCATACTCAACTAGACTAGAAAGTCAGCATACAGAGTTTGTGTTGTGGCTGCGGTGGGGTGCTGAAGCTCGCATAAGTAGACAATCGATTGGTTACGCAAGTGAAAAATTATTTTGACTTTTTATGTGAACCATTACTGCGAAATTGTTATAACGTATGTGTATATTTTTTATGATATCATGTTCTGCCCGTTTTTTTTTATTTTTTTCTCCACGCTTATGTATGAGTTCATTTTAATTTTTTGTGATTTTTTGTTTTTTTTTTGTCGTTGAAACCAGATTGAAATCTGCGTTAAAACTGTCGCTATGTACTTTGTTGTTGTTGTTGTTTGTTTGTTGCCTGTTGTTTAGCGTTGTGTTGTTTTTATTGGCATTTACTATATCATCTACATAAAAAATAATTTTGCAAAATTGGCTAAGTGCGTCTCGCCATTTCCCAGATTAAAAAGGGTAACCGTGGCTATTTCTGCGCAGGATAGCTCGAGTTCGCGCTGCAGTGTTGAGATTATCTTGATTGTTTTCGTTTTAGACAAAGGCTGCTTATCTATGCCTCGGATGGCATGGCAAACGCGCTCCTTGCGAAATTAAAGGGAGACTTATAAATGCGACATTTTATTTTTTATGCTAACAAAAACAAAACAACAAAACATGAGGGTGGCCGCACATGATCCCGCACAGATTATTAACGTTATCGATGTTAGCGGGCCACACAAAGTATAATTTAAATATACGTACATGCATATAAACATGCAGCCAATGTCTCGGAATTATGGTTACCCTAATTGGCTTTTGCAAGACACAAATGCCCTTCCTCTTCCTTGCACCTGCTCTGCCACATTATGTAAAATCATCTTTGTTGGCCGCAATGACTTGTAAGAACACTGTGGCACATTACTTCGTTTCCTGCCTGCAAGGGATACCACAAATTTAGTATTGTGTTGGCAGAGCACTCACATGCCTTTGGCATACTGCATGATCATGAGCCAACACACACACACACACACTACACAATATTAACTTTTGCTTTGCCTGCACATACATATTAATGTGGTATATCTGATCATGGTCAACATGACGCCATTCATGGGCAACGCAGAAACCATTGGGGTCACGCCTTTAAGTTATGGCCTCTCATGCTCAGTTCCTAATGCATGAAACTAATTGTGCCTCATATAAGTATTTCGCTCTACTCATAATAACTTAAAGTCTCATAGTTCTAGAGCATTACATAAGCAATTTATTGGATAATTTATATACAGCAAAAATTCCCTTAACCGAACACCGACGGTCGCTGTGTTATTTGCCGGCTATACATACATATAACTTAAATAAAATTTAAAAAATTGAAGAATATTATTGCTCCTGGGTCATCGATGTGATAAACCAGTTTCGTTGTTATGAAACATACAAATAACAATATACGTTTCTGACTCATAACACACTAAATCAGCTTCCTTTTTGATATCACCCCTGCATTCCCGTCTCTATTGCGCAATGAGGCCGGCATAACAAATTTTTCTTTTTTATACAATTATGTTTATTCAAAAATGCCTTATCATCCATTGTGATTACATATTCCAACTTGCATATTCGAATTGTTGCGAATTTGTGAGGTGAATCACCTCTTGGTGTTCACTGTGTTGTCTTAATTTGAGTGCAGAATCGGGCCAAGCTATCACAAGTGTAAATTTTACCCTTTTACTTCGCGAATTATCAACCACCAAACCTTCAACACTCCTTGTTTTGTGTGACGACGATTGCATCTATTTTATATTTTTCTCGATACACTTCTAAGGTAATGGACAGCACTCACTAACCTTTTAAAAGGGACGACAGAGTGACTCTTCCTTTCTGCAGCCAAAGAGTATCGCAGGCATATGGGATGACTTGCGTTCGCTGGCTAATGATTGCGTTATCCTGATCAATGGCTGGTACCTACTGGTTTACTGCTTCGAGGGTGAAATTGAATTGTGACGAAACGTCAATGCCATCCTCTGTCAGAGGACACAATACTCTTTTGTTTACTGTCTTTGAAAAATGTGTCGGCTATTGAAAGAACTGTCAGATCTTTCAGCTTCTTTCAATTACCTGAATTTCTAAGCAGAAGCAAAGTTTGTTTTGTAAAATTATGTGAAATCGATTCAAGCGCCGCGCATCGATGTGGTTCCCCTTTTTAGCGGAGTAATATATTCGAACCTCTCCAGAAATAATCTTTACAAATCGGCATTACTTTGCCTTTCTAAGTTTTAATCCGAGAAATTTATTTAACTATAAAAAGTTTGTCAGGTGACGTTAGATCAGCTTCAGTTCGGTTATACCTTGTACATTTAACCCGAAGGTAGGCTTAACAGCTTTATACATCTCTACTCTCGCATATGTTAGTTTGCTTCTAGCTTTTCTAAAAGAAATCGTAAATCTTAAAGTTTTTCTATATATAAACCAGATTCTCATTTTGTTTGAATGAGTTTGAATCGCTTACTTACTATAAAATCCCAAGCAGTAACAACTCATATTTAACAGACCCTGCCCCGGCCACCCACAAGCAAGTGCCGTTTATCTCGCACAAAACCCCAACCAAATAAAGCAATTAAAAGAGGAATCCTTGCGCATTAATGATAGTTGTTGACCTTGTTGCCATCAGATAACGTGTGAGCCGTAGCACACGAAGTAACATAACCGCATGTCAGTCAGCTGTGGCAACGCTTAAAATTCCTGCGAATACAAAACCAGTTGCAGGCAAAAACTTGACACAGTCCTATCTCTAATTATGTGCACATGCACAGCGCCAGAAATTAAATTTGGGTCACATCATTAAATAAATATAAGTAGGCAAGTCCTGCTAGGCAACGAGCAGCGACGAGCGACGAGCGTCGAGCGTCGAGCGACGACGAGCAGCGAACGAGGAGGAGAAAGCGAAACTGACAACGTGCCACCTTGGCATCCTGCAGCTATTCTGCAGCTATCCTGCGACCGACCGACCGACCTACCGACCGACTGTTGCCAGGCACTCGCTTATGCATACATAACTTTTTTTATGATTACCATAAAAAATAATAATAAAAAAAAAAGAATAACCAGAAAAAAAGTTAATTTATTTCAAGCCTTTTTGTGGTTACTGTGACTGTTGCTAACTCGGCTCATAAATTACGACCTACATAAGCCATTTAAAGTCAAGCAAAGTCAAACGGTTGAGCAAATGAGCGTCTGTGCATCTGGGTGAGCGTTGCCGGCTGTCTTAGCTCATCTCATCTCAACTCGACTCATCTCATCTCGCTTCGTCTGTTGTTTGACAAAGATAAAATACTTTAAAACTCACATGAAATGCCAGCCAGCATCATGGCAGCAAACCCAATTAAGACATTATAAGATGGCGTCAAATAAATACATACATACACACACACACACTCACACGCAAATACGTAATGACGTAACGTACAATAAAACCGACAGGACATTGTAAGCGCATAAAATAGAAGAGGAACACATTATACATGCGAGCGTATCATCCGTATTCACTTTTGGTCGTAGCTCTAACCAAAACTTAAATCTCAATGTTAAACAGGGTTAGACAAACAAATGCACGCTCGTCATGTCTAATTTCATTTTAGACGCCAGTCAGCGCAGCTCAACCCGACTCAACTCCAACCGAAGCCCACCCGAGCCAACCAAAGTGAACCCAAGCTCACCCAAGCCAAGCCAAGTCAACCCAAGCCAACCCAAGCCAATCCAAGCTAACCCGAGTCACTCGACTTGCCCCGCTTTGGGGTTCCGTTTGGCTTAGCCGCCTTGGGTGCGGGCTGCAGAGGTCCAACACTGCGTAGCTTTTATTTAGAAATTAAATGTGTGCGTGTCAAGTTTTGCAGCCAAACAATTTTATTTGAAGCGTTTGTCGCTAAAATCAGCACACCTCAACCCAGACCATAAAGCGTCATGCAAACCCACCTGCCCACCGCCCACCGACCCCCGGTCCCCAGACGTCGCTCAACAAAGCTTTGCTGCCTGCGACTGTGTTTGCCTCAGTGCCTCTTCCTCTGCCTCTGCCTCAGTGCGGCTGCCAGCGTCCTTTGCCTTTGCCTGTGCCTGCGTCTGCGTCTGAGCCTGTGACTGTGCCTGTGTGTGCGCTTAGCTTATCCCCATGTGGACAAAGCGCTTTGTAGCCAGTTGCTCTGTGTGGCCTTTGCATTGTATCTCGTATCAGGAGCACACACACACACACACAGTGGCGCACACACATGACTATTTGCTTTGCTGCCTGTCAGTCGCTATCTGTTGGCTGTGTCCTGTGTATTTAGCGCGCAGCCGAATCTGCGCTGCGTGTGACTGCTGCTGTAGCTGCTGCGTCTCTACTCGCATGTACACATATGTACTCTTGTCGTTTTTGTGTTCTTGCTGTTGTTGTTTTTTTTTCTTTTTGCTGGCTTTTTTGTGCAAATTTTGTATAATTACACTTTCGCATTTTCACAATGAAGTAACAATGTTTTAATTAAACCATTGGAAACCCAAATAACTCTTGTTTGTTGTGGAAATGCGCGCAGTCACACAAATGGACAGACACATCGACAGACAGGCAGCTACATTTCTACTGTGTGCGAGCAGCTGTACACGCTTGAGAAAATATCAACAGCAACAACAACAACTCTACGAAGAAGAAGAAGCGACAGTACACTTTGTGCTCTTGTCTGTTTCTCCCAAAAGATGTGTGCTGCAATTTAGGAAATTTTCCAAAAGGGGAGCATTGAAGATGTGAGCTATGCGCTAAGACAGCGACTGCCACATGCCAGCACTCCAAGGAGAAAAAGGAGAAAGGAGAAAGAAAGCACCCGAGCAGTGTCGACTCCTTGCGATGGTCAACGTCGCCGACCCACACTGCCACGTGCGGCAACTGACCCCAGTCCCTGGCATGTATCGGGATCGCTTTGCTTTTTCCTTTAAATTTATGCAGCTGATTATCAAGTGAACATCAAAGTTGTCCAAAGTTTTCGAATGAATTATTCGCCAGGTTTACCGACATTAGATGTGTCCACGTTGCAGCCATTTTCCATCTTCGGATGTCGCCAAGCAGTTGTGTATTGGGCAGCACCATAATTTAAATACAGCAGAGCAGGTGGTTCGCGCACAAAGAAAGCCAAGGCCAGGTCATTGTAAGGGGGAGTAGCGTATTAAATTTAGCCTCGAATCTATAGTCAACATCCCCGTCTATTTAGGGAATCAATTTCCACGCTGCAGATTAGCGTTTTTAAATATCAGGAGTAGCTCATTCCTTTAAACCCTGTTGGATCAGTAGATGCGAAAGTTTCTGCATACGAAACTGAAAATGAAACTAGAATGGATTAGGAGATTTGGTGAATGTAGGTCTAACCGTTTCCAAGATGAGTGCGTTCATACGGACAGACAGACAGACACGACTAGATCGACTGGCCTTTCGATACTGATCAAGAATATATTTATTATACTTTGTGGGGTCTTCCATGCCTCTTTCTTATAGATGTCTAAAATGTCTTTTATTTTTATCTATTAATTTCTAGAGATCCTTTTAATTTTCAGGAAAAAGTAATTGCTATGTTATGTACCAGGGTACTATGATAACTGGAAAATTCATTGGCATAAGTGTATTGCAGCGCCAGGGAATAACTTTGAAAGCGATGAAACCGATTTAGATAAATAAATAAAGATTTTGAAAATATAAGACAATGCACCTTTCAATTTGATCAGAGTAGCCTTGTGTTGGCTTGTCCTGACTTCCAGATTATGGTCAGTGCGACAGTCAAAGTAAATAAGACACTTTTGTTTAAATACTTTCTTTTGATATTTCTCTTTTCGTTCTACTTCTAAACTATATCGTTCTCCACTGTTTGCTTACTCTAATTGCATAATATTAACAAAAAGAAGTTAGTTGATTTTTGTATTTCAACAATTTTCCATTTCAATAGATTTTCGATTCGTTTTTTCTCTTCAACTTGAATCCAATGCAGATTCCAGTGAATTTGTGAACTCTTCCTGCGATTGGAATGTCTTCTTTGAATACACATACCCACACAGTAATCATGGCTTATTTGCATTTTTGTGCCCAGTCGCCCATTTTAATGTTACTCTGCTCTGGCTAACGGATGATTTCCTTTTTCCTTTTCTTTTTTGTTTTTTTTTTATTTGGTAACATTTGCAATACAAAGTTTATTTATTTAAAAAACATAAGACCTTCATCAGCAAAGGGTTTTCTTAAGCGAATGAAAGAAGTGAGAAGGGCACACTTGGCATATAATTTGCTTCCGGCATGGCTTATACCATCGCAGATTTGCATTGATCCCATGTAACTCCAAGTGAAAATACATGCCAGGCAAGCCACTCGAATAATGGGCAACTAAAAGGTTTCACACTCCTCTCTTGTTTTCGTGACTTCGAAGATGAAGTCACTCCTATGTTGCTGCAAAATTCCAGGCTATATCGTACAGACACAAACAAAGTTCTTCCGAGCGAATATAGTTATAATCAAAATTCTTTCGAATATACACTAAAAATTTCTTTAAAACCGAAAGTATAGAATTTGCAAGAAATGAGCATATTTTTCGAAGCATCCTAAAATAATGATTCATTAAAATCATTAGCAAAGCAATTGTGTCCTAACACAAAACACTAGACAGTTCGGACATGTGTTTTTTCGTCCGATCGTTCCCATGGCACCTATATGCTACAGTAAACCGATATTTATCACATGTAGGTATATGATTGGATATTATCTAAAATTATTTTTCTCAGTAAATGTGATTTTAGGTTGAATAACAAAATAAACTAGTTCTGCCTATGCAATAGGAGAGTCTTCGTGAGTTCTTACGGACAGGATGACATTGCTGATCAAGAATATATATACTTCGTGGGATTTGCCAAGCCCCTTTCTGTACAACTTTGAGATACACTTTACCATTTTTTGGCACAGGGTATAAAAACACACATGGATTTTGCTACACAATATAAGTAGTACAAGAATATTAAAAATAACTAGAAAGGTAGGTTTATATTCGGGCGCACCCTGATGAATGCACATGGTCATGAGAAGGTCTGCCAGAAAAGTGGTTCGCATACGTTGTTTTTTTACGATATGTTAGGCTTGACAAAAGTTAAGATACAAATACATAAAAGATGTCATATGTTAACATAATATTTTTTATTATTTTTTGTGACCATCCATTGTTGATCTTCGCTCCTTAATATTCCGCTGTCTATACTTTAACAGGCCATTCTTGCATTTTAAAGGAACAGTTTATATATCCTATTGCCAAGCTGAATGTTTAAAATTGCTTTGAAGTATTTCGTCTACAAATGAGCCCCCGTCCTTATCGTACTCCTCTCGTAGATTTGCTGCGTGCAACCATAAATGGTTTATCTGAGATGTTATTTGTGCAATTACACAAGTGCCCACTGTGCTTAGCACACTCAGTTGTTAAACGAACAAGAGCAACAGCAACTAAACAGGAAGCAAGGCATATGTGTTCCGCAATGGTCTGAAGTTGCCAACGAGACTTAAATTGAATTGTTGAGTTTCAGCTGATGCTGCCGTTGCTTGCCCATATTGCTGCTGCTACAGCTGTTGTTGTTGTTGTAGATGTTGCTGCTGCTGATGCTGATGTTTTTTCTTCTACTTCAACTTTTGCTGCGGTTGCTGTGAAAACTTTCACACTAGCAGGCACACAGACGCAGACTCTGGCCGAGGCACAGGCACAGACACAGCCAAGCGAAACAGACAAATGAAAAATATTGCATTATTTCGTTTGTCAGTACGTTTGTTTTATCTAATTGCTGCAATATATATGCATTTTCGCACATGCACCGCATACACAACGACGCGTGGACACGCGAACGCAGATTCGCAGACAACCAGCCAGGCAGATAGACGGACAGCAATGCGTGTTAGTGTGTGTGTGTGTGTGTGTGTGAGTGTGTGTGTGAGTGTGTGTGTGAGTGTGTGTGTGAGTGTGTGTGTGAGTGTGTGTGCGAGTGTGTGTGTGTGGTCCAACTAAATAGTTGTATATTTATTTTCGCGTAAGCGAAGTGTCCACACACGCAACACGCAACACCAACTCACAACTCACAGGATCGCCGCACGGACGGCTGCTGCAGCTGATGACCAACTCTTGAGAAATTAGCCATGTATCATATGGATTCAACCCTCATGTAGATGCGGCGGCAATACGCAGCACTACACTGTGCATAGTCGCAAGCCATTTTGCCCTTGCGATGACTTCCGCCGGATTTATAATTTATTTCCTTTCCTTTCCTTTCCTGTTGTCCTGTGCTTTCCCTGCCATGCTGTGCCTCACACACACACAGACACACACGTAGTCAGATTGGTGTTTGGCAATTCAGCAGCTCAACTCAATTCGCTCGTGAGCTCACACTGCAACTTAATTCGAGCTCCGTGGGCCATGGCCTTCACGGCCTTGCCTCGCCTTGCCTTGCCTGGCCACGTTTGCCAGTTAGCCAGTTAGCCAATTTATTATCCAGTTTAATTGGAAAATTCTGATTTCCATTTTAACGAATTAGCACCTGCGTCGCAGTAGCCGCACTTCATATATTTTATTGCACCCACGCGCCTGCACCTCCCACACTCCACTCCGCTCCACAGCGCACCCTGCCTCCTGCCACACTCCACACTTTACTCGCCACCCTTCATCCTTCTGCAGCCAGCTCCCGCACACACACAAACCTACACACATGCATAGGTACGTCTGTCTGTGCGTGTGTGCAGTCGTGTGCCACACAGTTGGCCGTAATGAGTTATTTTTGCCATTCGCATAAATAAGAAGAAGAGCGGCCGAGCTTAAGAAATAAATTACTTTTGCTACAATATAAATTTGAAGATGGATTTTTTAAATATTCGCTTTTTTCGCTATAAATATTTAATGTGTCCACAAAAACCCTTAAGCGCTTTGCCTTCAAACGCATTAATACATAAAAAAAAAACATTCCCCAACAAAAATAAAAATAAGTAAAATACACCACACAAAAGTAAAAGCAAGAATAAAATAAAAATTGAATAAATTAACACAAAACGTGAAAAAAAG
Source organism: Stegana nigrithorax (assembly GCA_037044495.1). NCBI lineage: Eukaryota > Metazoa > Arthropoda > Insecta > Diptera > Drosophilidae > Stegana > Stegana nigrithorax. Next base: position 318,058 of record JBAMBQ010003786.1, read on the forward strand.
AATAAGCTCAGAAAATAAAAACAAAGTCAAACATTTTAATTTGTTTATTGGTTTAAAGCAAATTTTAAGCTGTAACAAAATTGTTTGCATTTAATTTTCTTTACGCGTTTCATGTTTTTTCCGCTTTTTTTTTTTTTCATCTTTACTTTTTTTTTTTGGTTATTTGGCTTTGTTGTTATTTTTTGTTTTTTGTTTTTTTTTTGCCTGCACTTATTTAAATAAAAATTTTTAATCGTCATTGTGGCAGCGAAATCGGCAAAAAAATAAATGTTCGGTCACTTGCTGGTCGGGTCGTTGGTCGCTTGGTCGCTTGGTCGGTCGCTCGGCCGGTCGGCTGGTAGGCTGCTCCGGCATAATATACTCCACGTACACGTGCTTGGTCGCAAAGCGGATTTCCTGTGTTTTTGTAGTCCTGCTTGCTCAATGCTGTATTACACAAGGGCAGCATTTAGTTTCAATTAATCCATGCGCGTGTAAAAAACGATAATGAAATTCAAAAAAAAAAAAAAACAACAACTACAATATGCAGCAAAAAAGCATAAATAAATAAATGTATTAAACAGCAGATTAAGTAAATAAAAATAAATCACATTTAATTGTATTTAAATAAAAAATACAAGAAATAAAAAATTAAATGGAAAAGGGGGTTAGAAAAAAAAACCTTAAAAACTATGTTAACAAATAGAAAATAAATGGATAACAAAGCGCTTAAGTAAATACACACCAAAAGTAACAAAAACAATAAGGAATTAAAGAGCGGGAAAATCAACTTGCCAGGCTAATGACACTTTTGTCCAATGTTTAAATAAAACTACGTACTAATACTTTATTTTATCAGCTGTGCTGCGGGGCTAATCGTCGACGCGTTGTCTTTGCCTTTGCACAGTGCGCACTGTTGACCTTCTTTGGCACTCAAGCAAAGCAAACAAAGAAGCTTCAGCAGCAACAACAACAGCAGCAACATTTAATACGCACATATGTGCGGTGCCATGCTGCTTAAAGAGTATAAAAAAAGACTACAAGAAATAAAGGAGAGAAAAAAATGTAACAAGTTGTCGTAAAAATAATTGCCGACTACTTAGTGAGCAGCAGTAACAACAACAACAACAACCACAACAATAACAGCAACGACAACAGCAGCGGCAGCAGCAGCAGCAGCGAGAATAGCAAGCTGCCAGTACAAACTGCATACGCATACGCCCCGTTGAACAGAGTCAGCTTGGCTTGCCTTGCTCTGCCTTGCCTTGTCTTACCTTGTCTTGCCTTGTCTTGCCTTGGCTCTGCTCTGCGTTGCTTTGCTGCTTGACTGTTGGCTTGTGCGTCGGCTTGCCTGCCTGCCTGCCTGCCTGGGCTGGTCGGCTGCTCGGCTGTCAGTCGTTTAGACAACTTCGCTTGCTGCTTGTTAGCCTTTAGTGTACTTAATCGTAAAATATATAAAATACAAAATAAAAATGAACTGCAATAAAATAAGAAAATGCGAAAGCAAATGCCAGTGGAGCATATTTACTACAAGCGAGTGACCAGCGAAATGAAATAAGAGAAATGTAGTCAAGAAGAAATATAAAGCGAAATAAAAGTAAATAAAAAAATCCACATTGGCTAAAACCACAGCCTGCCTGCCTTCACTCTGCGCGAAGGAGGGGAAGGCGCCGACTTAGAACGAGGAAGACGGGCAAATGAATGGCGACTTAATAAAGCAAAAGTTTGTGTGTTCAGATGCAAACAAACGCCTGTCACTGGCAATGTCACAAGTTGTCTGGCGAAATCGTTATTGCTGTAACAAGGTGTAGCGCATATACATGTATAACAAACAAAATCAAGAAATAAATAAATAAAACATAAACCCGAACAAAAATAAGAGGAGGAAAGCCAAGTCAAAATGCCGGACGCGCTTTTAGGTGCAAGAGAAATAAGTTGCCATTTGCTAGCTGTTACATGTGCTTTGCCACCTTAACGGCAGCGACAACAACAGCAACAACAACACAATACAAGGCAGGATGCAGACAACTTATTGCTACTCTATGCCGTGCGCCTTGAGTCCTTTGGCACCCACGAAATTCAAACACTTACTCATTTTTATTGTTCTTTGCAGCCTGCGGCGCCAGGCAATGCGCTTACGAGTCTGCGAGTCAGGCGAAAGAGGCAGAGACCGAGAGAGAGAGAGAGAGAGAGAGAGAAGCAACGTTAAACACGGCATAGCAGATACAAAACAGAGAAAAAAAAAACAAACTAAACCAAAATAAGCTAAAAACATAAGAAACCAAACCAAACTTAAAAAATAAATGTAAAGTTTTTGGAAAATTGTAAAAGTCGTCGTCGTCGTCGTCGTCGTCGGCATCGACGTCGACGTCGCAGGGCAGCAGATAAAAGTAAAAAACAGAAGAAAAGGACGAAACACAAAGCCTGGTTAGACAGCAAACGAATGGTTCCTTGTAGCAGCATTTGAGCATTTGAGTATGCCAGCATTTATTGTATTTACCTAAGTTTGTTTCTTTTGCTTGATTTTCTTATTTTACTTGATTTTGTTGATTTTTTTTCGTATTTATTTTTTATTTATTTCTGTTCGTTTATTCGTTTTAGTCACTGTGCTGGGCTGCGCTGCGCTGCTCTGCTCTGCTCTGCGTTCATATGTTCGTTTGTTCGCTCGTTGGTTCGCTTCAACGAAGCTGAAAAACAAGTGAAGCTGCACTTTGTTATAAATATTTATTTTCTACGATTACGCTATGGCTTTTGTTTTTATGAAGTAGCGAACTAGAAACAATCGCCTGGGTCGCATCGGGTTCACATTGTAAGCGCATTGAAGGATAGAGACACTCGCACACTCACACACCCACACACACATAACCACATACATACACGCTCACACACACTTAGAAATATACAGTCAAACTTGCCTATAGCGTCTCCGCATGGGAGCAGTAATATAGAAAATTCATTATACAAAAATTATGCACTAAATTTTTTTAATTTTTATTTAAATTATTCTTTCTTTATGGCTCTGTCTTCAACTTCACCTGTTACCAACAACTTATTTTCAATATGAAGACTGTCAAAACTAATACTGAGGGGCACTTTCTGTTTTCTTCCCTTTTCTGTCTTTACTTTTTGTTCCTGGGAGTTCCCTAAACGTGTTTAACTTTTTTCTTTGTACGAAGTTTCATTAATATGTGCAACTAAAAATTATTTGAAATAATTCGTTGTATTGAGATGGAAAACGCATGCGAGTTGAATTTACAGCTGAATAGAAAAGAAACCCGCATTATTGAATTTCTTATAGAGAGATCAAAACACATCCAAAGTTAACGGATATCATTTGGTAATATGTAAAATGATCTTCGTTGTGAAGAGGTTCGTTATAGGGAAGTTCGTCTGTACTTATAGATTTGTATGTGCATGCATATGTAGCTTAGTTAGATTGATTGAATATTTGTTTGTTTGTTCGTTTGTTTGCCAAAAGGCAAAGCGTAGGCATGCAGACAAATAAAGCAGCACAATGCGAAATATTGCGCATTATTAGTAGATACAAGATACAAGATTCAGATACAAGGCAGATTATTGTTTTCTTTATGACACGTGTCGCGCCCGAACGCTTGCTTTGTTGAGCGTATTTGCGCATAATGCGCCACCCCCTGCGGTGTGGGCGGCGGGCGGTGGGTGTGAGGCGTGCTGCATGCCGAGACTCGTGCACTAATCGACCGACAAACGGCGCTGAGGCCATGCGGGCAGCAGGCGCAGGCCGCTGCTCGAGTGCGTTTAATAACTGAAATGCGAACGAAGTTGCTATCTTTTGCCTGATTGCCTTTATTAAGAAGTTTTTGCAGCTGACAGGACCGAAGTGAACACAACTGGTCTGGACTCGTCGGCACAGTCCAGTGCTGCAGGGCGCAGCGACATCACAAAAGACAAAACATTGCCAAGACAAGTCCGAGTTCAAGACAAAGCGCGTATGTGAATTATGCAAAGCATGGCGAAGCGCCGAAGCCAATCCACACTTGAGTTTGTCATTAGCACTGGCCAGCAGCGAGTAACAGTGGCAACATCCTACATTGTCCGCACAGCACTGACCAATGAGAGAGTGAGTCAGAGAGAGGGGGAGGGGGAGAAGAATAAAGATAGAGTCCTTCGCATTGTGTGCCAAAGTGCCAAAGTCGGTTCGCTTAAGTTTTTGTTACTTAATTGTGTCGCTTGCTGTTTTGCTGCTGACATCAGCTTTATGTGGGTTTCGCTCCGCTTTCACTACTCGCACATGAGTTAAAGGATTCGTTCGCTTTGTCTTACTGTAAGGCAACTAAGTTGACTTTGTTTGTCTGCTAAGTGAAAAACACTTGCCACAGCTTTCAGTGCGAGGCTTGGAGTGCCGACGCTGGCGGCCCTCAGGAGCGGAGGCAGCCACCGCTCGTGCATTTGTGGCATACCTTGCGATAGGAAAGCCAGGTCCAGTGGTTAATTAATTTCGCCTGGGATGCTTGGGAAGGGATGCGTTAGTGGCCGCCGCTGACAAAGCTGCCACTAAGCACACGAGCCACATGAACTTCTTAGCTTCGGGCTTAACCAGCGGGTCCTGCATTGTTTCGGCCCTCAAAGCAGTTTGTGTCGCTTTGTGACTTGTCCCATTGATTGCTTCATCGACTTTCACAAAAGGGTTTGGCTTTGTTTTCTTCTCTTCTCTTCTGTTCGGTGCTGTTCTGTTCGACTTTGTTGTGTGCTGTTCTATGTTTGCAACAGTTTTGTGCGAGTCCAGCGTCAGCATAAGGGACAAAATTAACAACAATGGCATTTGGCAGGATGGCAGAATGGCAGAATAGCAGAGTGGCAGGTCGGCAGGATTATCAAAGCAAGCCAGCAGCAAAAGCTCAAGGAGACTAATTTTCGGGACAGCAACTTAAGTTATTTGAGTCGTTTCCTTTATTACCGAAGGAGCTTAGTTTTTGTTTGCAGGTTAGACTTTCTTAAGAAGAGTTTTGCTTGTTTAAATTGCACTGTGAACGGTGCGTGACAGGCCACTTAAATTCATATATTGTTAGTAAGCCAAATTAGCAGACCACAACCCAACTATCTCATCCAGCGTGCATAGATTGGCAAAAAGTCAAATCTATTCCGTAGCTCAGCCAGCAATAAGCCTCAGCGTGAAGACAATGCTGTGTGGACTGCTTTTCATCGCTGTCAACAACGTCCGCTTAAGGACAGCCACCTCGCAACCTGCTTCCCTGTCTTCGAAGCAAGTTTTAAGTGTTTCTGCTTTAACCAAGGGGACTTGGTAATTATATCAATGGGAAATTTATTCTAAGATAAATACTTGCTTTAGTCAAACTTCCGATTTTAAGTCCAAAAACCTTTGGATTGTTTTACTCGGTACCAATGCTTCGGAGGGCAGACCCATGAACAAGAGCCACTGACAATCTAAAATCTGTAGGAATAAACAGAAATAATGAAAATAGCCAATGCTTTGCTCGGTGTGCACGTCCCACGCAGAAATCAGTTGACGGAGTTCAAGAAACGGGACAAAGTTTTTGGATACAGACTATATAAAGCTGACCCGGCAGACGTTGTGCTGCGCTTTTCGGGTTTTTTCCACAATTGCTCGCTCTTCAGCCCGTTCGATGAAATTGAACTGGCACCGGATTGTCACGCGTTCTTCATCACTGCCCATAAAATAGATTTGGAGAAACTTCGGGTACTCATTAGGCATTGGCATCAATGAACCAATTTTATGATACATCTGGCCTTGTATTTTGAATGTAGATTCAAAGTTTCGTCCGTCGGATGAGTGATCGTTATTTTTTGTTGCTCCAATTTACATCATTTAGAAGCATGAATTGAATTTGCGTATCTCGCGCAAAAACAATTTTGAATCGGCTGATGCGCCAGCAATAAGCAAGATAGTAAAGGTTCCGGGTCTGCATTTTGATTTCTTCACGGAATTGTACAAGAAATACAAATAATACACACCTCAATTAAAATGAAATCGAAATTAAAAGTATTTGACATATTCCTCTTCACACAATGCCTAATGATGTATAAGCAGTCATTAAAGCCGTACTAATTTAACTATTACGGCCGTATTTACTAACCGATTTTAATAAAAAGTATCCTAACTTTTAAGCTGGAACCAACCCTACACACCAGCCCTACACATGCATTTCATTGAAATTGGCTTCAGAGATTATCGTGCTTGAACATCGTGCCACTCGATTTTTATAAATTAAAAAAAAAAATTTTTATATTTTATCCAGAAAAATACATTTTTACAGTATCAAGAATGCAAAAGGGTAAGTGCCATCTATTCTTGGAATTAGAGGAAAACTAAACTTTTGCGTACAAAGTAGCGGAGCACCCCTGGTACATGAATACAATGGCAAGATTGAAGATGATTTTCAGAAATCCATTAGTTTTTATTTAGCTTTGACTTAAAATTTTATCTTGACTTATATTCAAGACATTTACATAACTCAGAATGCCAAAGGATGTCATGTGGCGACTTTAACATCTTAACGCTGCCAGCTTGGCTCATGTGCGCAGGATTTAGCTTTGTTAACCTAAGCTGACACAAGAGTACAATTTAATCCGGTATTTTTCTTTGTTCTGCCCTCTACAGAAAAGACATGCACCAGGTGTTCCACTGTCAACATTCAATTCGCCTGTCCTCGGGGTCTCGCTTCAATGTCGCCAATGACTTCTCTTTGCAAATGTCACAAGCATCCGCCCTCTTGCTTTGCGTTTGCACAAATATTCAGCTGGGTAGAGTGCAGACCGTAATAGAATCGCACAGCCAAGAAAATTGTCATTACATAATCCTCACGCTCTGGCACACAACTGCCAGCCAATTGCTTATGATATATTCGATGACATGCCGTGTCAGATGGCCAGGGTGTGAGGCTGATGGTGCACTGACATAGAACCACACGTGCATTCCACCTTTTGGAAACTCCATGCCCATGTCTATGTGTAATAGCTGGGCACCCCCGCAATGAGTTAAACAATGGGTCTGCAGCCCTGCATTTAAGCAAACGCTCCCACAATTGGAATTCGGCATAAAATGTTCATGCGATATCTGAAGTGAGTGCCGGCTTAAGGAATGACTCCACTAGCTCAGGTGGACCTTACCGAAGCATTTGTCACAATTGCTCTTATGACGCACTTAAAGACTTCTAAGTCTGATTTCATAGGTTTTAAAATTATCCACACTGGCTGGCGGCTTGGCAATTACATGCGCGAATCGTTTTGTTAAGCCTTTAGTAAATAGTAAGAAATGCATGATTGCGGTCAGCAAATGCTGCCGGAATTTCGTTTATGGACCGCCTTTACCTCGAATTTCACGCTTTGTTACATCGCCACAAGAAACAAGAAAAAAACAATTGTATGCCTCGAGGCTTAGTAAGTAATCGATTTGCAGCGCATATTTAATCAAAATCATCAGCATTGGCAACGACAGCCGCATCATCATCAACTTCGTCGTCGTCATCATCATTATTATCAGCGGCAGTAGCAAGAGCAACAACAACAACGAAAGCAACAGCGGCAATAGCAGCAGCCGTGGCTGCGCAGTAGCGGCAACCTAAAAGGTTGCTTCACTGGCTGTCGTTGCTGTTGTTGCTGTTGTTGTTGGTATTCTTGCTATTCTTTCGTTCGTCCAAATCCAAATTGGTATGACTTCTTGAACGGTTGGCTCACTCGCTCAGTCATTCGCTCGCTTATTTATTCGCTTGTTATGCAAGTTTCGTTCGTAAGCTGGAGGCTATACGTTTTTATGCCAGTTAGAGAAGACCCAATAAGTCAGCAGCGCATAAAGCAAGCGAGCAAGCAAGCGAGCGAGCGGGCATAACTACAAAGCGTATAAAGTCAAATAAAAAGCGAAAAAAGGGCAACTATCAACATTCGCAGATATTCGTACCCGCACCCGTACTCGTACCCGTACTCGCACCCGTAGTTGAACTCGCACTCGTACGTATGGGTTCAGTGTTTTTGCTATGCCTTTATCTGCATTTTCTGCGCTTGCTGCACTAATCCGAGGCTGCAAACAAATAACGAAACAAAAAAAAAGAAAAAAAAACTACTAACTGAACAGAAAACAAACAAACAAAGAAAAAAAAGGAAAAATAACCCAAAGAGAGAAATGAACTAACTAACGGAAAGAAAGCAAGAAATAACGAAAATAAAAGAAAAGAAGGGAAGGGAAGCAAAGGCAAGGGCAATGGGTAATTTTGCTACGTTTTCTGCTTTTCTTCTGTAACATTTTGATTAAAAACTCAACTGGGTCCAACCAGCTAACAAATATTGTAGCAGCGTCTCATCCAAGCGGCGGCAGGATCGGCAGCACCGGCAGCAGCGGCAAATGAAAAAGCAAAGCAAAGCAAGAAATTCATCAAGTTTTTCATTTCATTCTTAAAATTTGCTGCCCCTTCTTCTATACGCACGCAGGCCCAGGCCATGGGGCCATGTAGTGTTGCTGCTGTTGTTGTTGGCTGGTTGTGGAGTGCTGCTGGCGCTGCATGCGGATCAGCTAAGTTGGCTTAGCCTGGAGTGGGATGCGAGTTGTGAATTGAGTTTCTTTTTTTTCTGCTGTATGTGTGCTGTGTGCTCTGACTTGGCTTTGCGCAATGCTCCAATAACTGTGATTGTGTTAATTTAAATGTCAGTCAAGTAATATTTTCGGCGCCCACAACAACAATAACCAGAATAACAATAACAACAACAAGAACAAAGCTGGAATACAAAGCAAACTGAAGGCCAAGCGAGCTTCACTGCGCCAGAGCAACTGTCAGTACGTGCCGTTTCGTGTATTATGTGGCTAAAGCAGCTCATGACTAACCCTCCTCACACACACACACACACACACACACACACACACTCGCACACATACAGTCACAAGCCCACAGCCCACAAGCACACAGTCACACAGACATGGCTGCGTGTGTACATTGCTGCGATTTGCAGCATACGATATGTGTCTGCTTACTAACAAGGCTAACAGGGATAATCTTCAATTTTAAAATTCCTAACAGGTTCAAAGCAAGTGAAAATGTGTTACTTGTTTATGAAACCAGCCAACGAACGAATCAGCGAACGAACGAACCGGCGAACTTACGGACGAACGGACAAACAAACGAGTGAGCGACTGAACGAAATTTCATTGCTTGATTGTCCCGCTGCCATAGATTCCATGCGTGGTTCTGCCTCCGCAACAGCATAAATTGGTGGGGCCAACAACAACAACAACAACAACTCTCGGACAAGAAGCGGCAACATAATTTTGCGTTTCACTACAATTTGGCGCACTGTGGCCTGGGGAGCCTGCGTCGCCTGCGTGCTGCGTGTTGCGTGTGGCGGCGGTTGCGGGTGCGGGTGCGGGTGTGATGGGGCATTGCATTCGTTAGTGAAAGCAAATATAGTTGCTTCATTACATTCTCTGTGCCATAGCCAACGTTTAATCTCTGCGCGTTGGCAACAAAGCGTAGCATACTTTTCAGCGCGGGCCGCGCACGACGTATGCGTGTTGTCTGCTTCGGTTTTTCTGGCCCTTTATATTTTTTTTTTTTGTTATTGTATTTTCTTTTTTTTCGTTGCTTTTGTCGCCGCTTGTTTACTTTGAGAATTTTCACTTTTAATATAATTTCTAACACGAACAGACATTCTCCAAGTGGCGCAGATAGTGACTGCGAGGTCGAGTGACTGTGCAAGTGTGTGAGTGTGCAGAGTGGGAAAGAGTGGGAGAAAGTGAGAGGGAGTGAGTGAGTGAGGCTCATAACTTGTTTAAGACGCTGCGTGTTAATTCAATTTTATCTTAGCACATAATGAGTCACGCGTACTGGCGCACGCCAACCCCCTCCCCACTCCATCACCATTCCACCATTCTCGCCATGCCACCATATCAACATTATTCCCCACGCTGCGGCCAGCAGACGCGTAATTGAAACGCACACAACAAGGTCTACTCCGTCTTCGAGGTTCGCTTGGGTAGGTTTTCTCCTTTTTTTTTTTTGTTTTTATTTTTTTTCGCTTTTTGTTGGTTTTTGTTGTTTTTTGTAAGCCCAAATGAATATTTATTTTTAATTAAAAACTTATTAAAAACTAGTTAACCATGTTTTGGCGTCGTCATCACAATAACGAGTTTAATTACTTTGCTTTTGCGCTGCCAATGCTGCAGCGTATGCAGCGCAGTACCCTCAGCCACAAAGGACCCCTGCCACAATTGCAAAGCGCACAAGCAAGCAACTGAGTAAACGAAACAAAAAAAAACAAAAAAAACCAACAAAAGTAAAAAAAAAAACAAAAATTGAAAAATGCAAAATGCAAAAAAAAGAATAACAAAGCATTTCAAGGCATCTCATGACATCGCATTGGATGCATTGCACGAGGCTTACTCCGCCCGCATTGAACTGCATAAGTGGAATGAGGAGGATGGGTATACGGAGTGTCCTTATTGACTTACCCGTTGCACAACAATCGATAGCTGGATACGCAGACAGACGTTTGGAGAGATAGTGAACTAGCCGGATAAATAGATGGATGCATTTTCGCATCAGAACCATCTGCGTAGCGTGGCGCAGATGTGTTGACGCAGGACTTGAGCTTGCCGTGGGTGGCTGCTCGTTGCCGGTTGCTCGCTGCTGGCTCGCGGCTGGCGGTTGCATGGTAAAAGAAGATTTGCTGCAAATTTGCATTGCTTCGATTTTGAGTGGTTTTTGTCTAAACAAGAAGCGGCAACAAGATGCATGGCTGCATGCTTTTAGAATCATTCCACTTTGCCTGCCTGATTCGTTCGATGGTATTGTCTGCAGAGATTCTACGGAATAGCGAATAAAATTTAAATGTGAGAAGAATACACTATTTTTTAATGGGCAATTTTGTATTTCTCGTTTTTATTCTAATAATTCTTGTTTATTCAGTCGTTTTATTGCTTGCTTTGCCGTACACATGCCTACACGAGCCTTGTGGTACTGGAAATCCTAAAAACTGTCCATTACAATAACAATTAACAACCACAGGAAACAAAAAAAGCTCCAAAGCTCCAGGAGCACTGCTCCATTGTGCTCCATTATGCAATGCTAAGCTGACAACCTGGAACCAAACGTTTCAGAGTTCAACGCACGCAATCCGCGATATTATTTGCCTAATCCAATGATGCAATGATGTCGTTACCTTTATAATAGAATATGTCTGAAAAACATTAGCACCAGCATTTGTAACTTTAATTTGAGTCAAACCGAATGGAGAAGGTATCCAAATAAGGAAAGACAAAGGAACATGCCGGGTGTTGCGTTGCAATGCAGCATCTCCACTCAGCTTCTTCGTTCTGGCCAGTGGACAAGACTAAAGTGCTGCCAACTCAGAGTCCATTATCGCACCAGCACTAAGTGCAGTAACAGGACCCTTGAAAGGGCGAGTCGTTCGTTAGCAGAACTTTGAATTCCGAGAGCAGAGCAGGCGCAGCTTATCCTCTGATCCGCCATAAAATGACTCAATTTCGAATACATATGCACCGTGTTTTATATGATATACAATTTCTTTTATAACCAAAACCGACAGCGTCAGCGTCGCCGAGGCTGAGGATGGAATGGGAGTGGGGATGAGGAGGACAGCGATAGAGAACGACAACGTCAACGCCAACGAGGCAACAATCAACATGAGAGCAGAAACAACAATAACCGCCCGAGTTGTTATAGCAAAGCTTTCAGGCAAGTTATTTGCTAACTTTTATTAATGTCGAAACGTACAGGAACGATTTACAACTACAATAAAATGCCATATCTCGTCGGCGACGGTCCCCTTGCAAGCCAAAAAGGTGAGCATTTCGATTTATGTGCTACGAAAAACAAAAAACAAACACAACGAGAAAAAAGGAACAACGTGGAAAAGTAATCGGCAGAGCAAGCGTGCGAGTGCGGGGGCGGGGGCGGGGGCGTGTTGCGGGTGGCTGACACAGACGTTGACGATGCGAACGCATGGCATGTGAAATCTTAAAGACTTTTGAATTGCAGCCATAAATGCGCATTTATTTCTCAAGTTACTGCGACACCGACAACGACGACAACGACGACAGCGAGGACAACGAGATCGAGGACGAGGACGAGAACGAGAACGCAGCCAACACTGACGCTGACGCTGATGCTGATGCTGATTCTGATGCGGATGCGGATGCTGATGCTGAAGGAGACTCCGGCGAGGATATTTTCGTGTAGCATAGTCGAAGCTGGCGTTGAGTGGTTGGCAGCGGGTTGGCCTGCGGGTGCTGCGGCGGCAACACTTTGTCTCCCATTTTTGTGCTTCGCTGACAAAAGCAGCCGTGCATATGCTGCCTTCGCGATTTAGACACGCGCACACGCACCCATAGGGGCAGACATGCACACAATTGCATTGAGTAATATCCTGCTGCCGCTCCTGCTGCTGCAAGTCCTCCCTATTCATCCTAGTCGTCGTAGTCGTCGTCGTCCTAGTCGTCACATTTGCAACGTATTGGTAGCTTTAAGTTATCGCATTTGCGACAACAATGCAACGTTGCCTGCCATGCAATCCATGCGGCATTAAAACGCCAACGCCGACGCCAACGCCAACGCCAAACCCCGTCGTCCCGGACACCGCCGCACGCCACACGCCACTTGCCACTCGCCACTCACCACCCGTCAGCCCGTCAACCCATGCCTGGCATCATAACGCTTCGCAGCGCAGTGCAACTCAACGCATCGCAACGCAACGTAATGCGCCACATGCAACGCATGCATGCAACTGCGCATGCATATTTTTGCCATTTGAATTTGTAAAATCAACATCCATTAATCTGGCGCACAGTCGTCCTCATCGTCGGCGTCGTCGTCGTCGCTGAAGCTGATGCTGATGCCGATGCCGATGTCGATGTAGTTTCATCTCGGCTGTGTCAGAGCAGTTGCTATATCAGCAGCAGCAGCAGCAGCAGCAGCAGCAGGAAGACACTCGTGCAGCAATAGTTGAAATCTTTCAAGTTTCGACTGTGTGTGCTGTGCTCCTCCGTCCGTCCATTCGTCCCACCGTCTCTGTGTCTGTCCGTCCGCCTGTCCGTCTGTCTATCCGACTGTATCTGCATCCGTTCGCTTGCATTGACTGCTGCGCTCGGTTTCAATTCGTTTCGTTTCGTTTCATATCATTCGTTATAAACATTTTCGGTAGTTCTGTTGTTTGTGCTTTTGTTGTTGTTGTTTTTGTTGTTGTTGTTAGTGTTGAATGCCTGCAGCAAGCAGCCAAGTTAGCAGCGCAGAAAAATATGAGAAATATTCTCCAGCAATGGCTGCGCTGCATTATTTGCATTTTACGAGCGTTGCTGCTGATGCTGATGCTGCTCTGCCTCTGCCACCGCCGTTCCTCTGCCACAGCTGCTGCTGCTTAAAACTGCTGCTCTGCGTCTTCTTGCGTTTCTTGGATTTCTAGTTCAGTACGTTTTGTTATTGTTGTTGCTGTTGTTGTGCTTCTTGGCCTTAGGATGGCTTGCTGCGGGGCAGCTTAGTCCCAGCATTCCGTATCTCAATGTGTGTTTTTCCTTCAGAATAACTCCATTGTGTGGCACTTTGTATGCTTGCGTCTCAAACGACACCGATGACTGCCGTGATAAAGATGCCACATGAGCTCCGAAAACGAAACGAAAACGAACCTTCACTGCCAACACGTTGCACGATTTACAGTGCTGCAAGTGTCAAGTTATTAAGGTGAAATATTTCACAAGACTCAGCACAAAAAACACGTCTCGTTACAACTTACGTAAGAATTTTCGTGTTCTTGCATATCCCTATTGGCAGGTCAAACTTGCAGTGATGCCGCTTTCTTTAAGAGTTTCTTTCCCATTTCAACGATACGTTCCACAGACCTATTGTGAGAGTGTCTCAATTTTCAACGTCCCGTCGTGTAAGGAGTCTTGTGCTCTATTAAAAAGTATTTTGTTAAATTGCAATTCAAAATAAGAGAAAATTCTAAGGTTGACCTTGCACTGCATTTTGAGCCAGTCAATTTATCATCTCCGGCCACGGTGCGCCACGGGCAAATGCCTGTGCACATGTGCAACGTGGCATTTTGGCTGTCTGCGATTTAAGACGATGACGCCGCAGAGTTCTGATTTTAAAGCTTCTGCGCTAAACAATTGTGTCTCGGTGCACAGTGCGATGCGCTGCCAAGCCATGCCATGCCATGCCATCCCATACCATCCTATGCCGCCAGCCTCCGCCAAGCTAAGCCATGCCATTCGACTGTCCGTCTGCATGTCTCTTATGCACAAGTGACAAACTGTTGCCACTTGCTACACACGCTCGCGCATTTGGCTGCTGGCCTCGCCTCCGCGCCCCATTGTGCCTTGGCGCGCTCGCACACTACGGCCATGAATTATTGTTTCTTTTTGCAGTTTAATAAAGGCGGCAAAAAGCATGAGCGAAACCATTTCTTTAGCTGTCCTAAGCAGGCAGTCTTTACTGCTGCTGCTGCTTATGTTGCTTATGCTGCTGCTTCTGCTTACTTCGACTTGTCTCGAATCGTGCAACAAACAAACAAACAAACCAACCGGCGAACGAACGAACGAACGAACGAACGAACAGGCGAACGGACGCACGGACGGGCAAGTCTAGTTTTGTACAGAAAACAATTCAACCATAAATCATATTTGTGCACACAAAATGTTTATAATTTATACACAGAAGCATACATAAGGCTCTATATAAAATATAATTGTGGCAGTCAAGTTTTCGAGTGGCAAGTGCACAGCGCACGGGGCACACTGCTCACAGACATGCACACACACAGGCACGCAAATACCTAGCATAAATTTCACAAAGTGTGAACAGAACATAATTGTAACATTCCTTTGGCCCTAAGCATCAACAACACCATCACCGTCACCGTCACCGTCACCATCACGAACCTGACTCTAACTCGAGCCAGAAGGACACAGACGTAACTCAACAACTCGGCATGGGTTTTTATGCCATTCAATTATGTACAAGTATGTCTATGTACACACAAACATACACACACACACACACACACACACCTACATACATAGAAATATACATACATAAATGCGAATGTTTGTGTGAGTGTGTGTGTGTTTGTCGCTTGGTTGCTTCGTTGCTTCGTTGGAATGTCGTCTGTCAGTAGTAAGTCTGTCTGTCCAACTGTCCGTCCATCTGTCAGTGTGTGTGTGTCTGTTTGTTTGTTTGTTGTGCACAAGAATTTAAAACGCAACAAAAACGCCAATGCCGGAGACCCACAAGTATGGCATGCCATGCCATGCCAGGCCAGGCCATGCCAAATGCCGCCACCGCCACCGTCACCGCCGCCAACGTTACAACTTCAGCTGCGCCTAACACTGTGCAGCCTATTCCTAGCTCAACACTCGCCTCGCTGCCGAAGGACACTACAGCCGCAAACACCAAAAGCCATGAAGGTGTTGGTAATGTTGGCATCTTTTTCTCATTTTTTATATTTTTTGCCTTGCCTACTCACATCTGATGTTGTTGTTGTTGCTGCTACTGCTTCTATTATTGTTGTGAATTGTATAATGCGAGCATAATGTAAATGTAGCACAAACCTTTTTATTTCTTATTTTCCCTTCATTCCTTTTTTATTTTTATTTTACTTTACTTCTACAATCAAACGAATGCAAAAACGACAAAAAAAAAAGTAAAAAAAAACAAAATATGAAGAATTCAACAACAAACTTGAATAGAAATGTTTGCCATGCGTCACACACACGCACCTAACTGAGTCACTTTTGGTATTTTTTATGCCCTTTTAAAATGGTCATGTACAATTGTAGCCGACCAGACCACTGGGGCTGCACTCCGCCCGAACGTAGGGTGGCCAGAATCACCCGAATCAGGCTGTTGATGCGGGAGCGGGAGCGGGTGCGTGGACGGGTGTGGATACGATTGCGTTTGCGAATTTGAACCTGTATATAAATCTGGCTAAACTCGGCAATTTAATTCAAAAAAATATGCTTCGCCAGCCTTAGTGTGCAATCAGGCCAGCAATTCTTTGAATAGGCATAACTACAATGCAGAAGTTTTTATATTGTGCGCCCATTTATGAATTTAACAATTTCTCGGTTTAGTTTAAGTAGACTTTTATGTTCAAATTTACATTTTTTTTCTCTTTTCTTTTACATTTTTCTTTTGTGTGATTCTGAATTTGGATTTCACACACATTGTTCCTGCCTTTAAAATAGGTTTCAAAAAACAGTTTGATCAAAATCTAAATAAGGCAAATATCGCAAGTAAGAGAAAATCATTTTCAACTTCATAATAAAATTATGTAAAACGCAGCAAAGTTGCCAATTATGAACTTAGGAGCAAAAACTTTGTTATTTTGCAATAGTTTTTGTTGCATAAGAGCCGTCAGTTAAAAATTGTCCTTTAATATCGTCAACCATTTATTTTAGAATGTCCCTCAAGATTCGCGATTGTTGGCAGTAGTTTTATTTATTACCGTCACTTTCGCTGTGAGACGAAGGATCAGTTTAGTTGCTTTGGATCTATCACGTTTGTTAATGTACCCGCCAAGCAAAATTTTGGCGTACAGTAACGTTACATATAAACACATAGCAACGTAAGCATCAATAGCTGCAGTAGCATAGCGGATAATGTCTTAGTACACTAGACCAGAGCCTCAGGTTTGAATCCCGGTGTGGGCGGAATATTCAAATATGTGAAAAATTTCGAATTGTGTTTTCAAAAAAGCTCGTTGTCAAAAAAAAACATAGTAAGGAGAAAGTGTCTTTAATTATATTTATATGGTCAGGCGATTTCAACGCAAAAAATACTACATGGGGGGTTCTAAGATCACATCCACAAAAGGGAAAAATCTATTAAAGGCAATAAACTCAATAAAGGCAAACCCCATTAGCGCTGTTGGCCTGGCCCACAGATCCCAATAAAATTCCCGACCTTATAGACTTTTGCATAACCAAAAATTTTAAACTTCATCAGTTATGTATAAAAAAATCTACTCTATCTTTCTTCTGACCACTCGCCACTTTTACTGACTTACTCTTATCACAACTTAACACGGTAATCAAAAACGTACCACATATGCAATATGTAATAAGAAAACGGACTGGGACTCTTTTCGTGCCTATATTAATAATCGCCTTGTTTTAAATATCCCTCTAAAAATCCACGATGATGTTGATAGAGCCATAGGGTACATCTAAATGACACAATACAAATAGCTACTCTAAAATCCACTCCAACACTAGTATCCAAACCCTATAATGTCTATTCCTGTCCATAAATAAAAAAGCTAATTAAAAAAAAAGAAGAGCATCGCAAAAGATGACAACTTACCCAACTCCTCCCGGGCGATAAAGCAAATTACAACAGAGCTACCAAAAATCTTAAACGACAACTTAAACTAAATGCCGACAAAGAAACAACAAATTATTTAACTCGACTCAAGCCTACAGCAGATGCTAACTACTCGCTTTGAAAAGCCACAGAGAAGCTAATAAATAAAACGCATCATCAGCCACCCCTACGCAAACCTGACGGGAACTGGGCCAAAACTGATGAAGACAAAGCCTCAATCCTGGCAGACTACTTTGAAGGAATATTCTCCTTATCCAACAGTCCTGCAACCCCAACACCAAAAACAAAACCATTTACTTACGACGCAACATATAATTAATTGACTACATAAAAAAACAGACAAAAAGCAAAAAAGCACCAGGTTATGACCAAATAACAGGCATAATATTAAAACAACTAACAATAACGGCAATTACGTACTTACGGATTACTATTCTTCGAACCCATTACTTTCCGCATTGGAGTATTTCTGGATGTTGAAAAAGCATTCGACAAAGTCTGGCACAAGGGGCTCTCCTACACAAACTCAACAACATGTTTCCTCAAAACTATTTCGAAATCCTAAAAACCTATCTCACTAATCGTCATTTTTACTTAAAATATAATGGCTCCACTTCCAACTTGCGAAAAATTACAGCCGGCATCCCTCAAGGTAGTGTGCTTGGTCCTCTACTGTATTCACTCTACACATCAGACATTCCAGTACTTGACGATGACAATGCGATGCTAGCTACATTTGCTGATGACACTATCCTTCTCTACGCCCACGAAAATATTTGCATTGCAACAGCTAAATTACAAAATACTCTGGACACCACCACAAAATGGTTTAAAGAATGGAACATAAAAATAAATGAGCAAAAAACGCAGCAAATCGTGTATACAACAAAAGGAACTTACCCAACAAAAAATCTTAAAATAAATAGAACTGATATTCCTATAGTCAATGTGGCGAAATACCTGGGCATGCACATCGACAGCAAGCTGACATGGAACTATCATATTACTAAAAAGCGAGACCAGATCAACGTTAAATTCAAACAACTGTACTGGTTGCTTAATCGAAAATCCAAATTATCAACCTATAACAAACTCTTGATATACAACTCAATAATAAAACCAATATGGACCTATGGACTTCAACTATGGGGAACAGCTAAAAAAAGCAACCTGGACATCATACAACGACAACAATCAAAAATATTACGAGTTATCTCCAACGCACCCTGGTATGTCTCTAATAACGACATTCATCGTGACCTTAACGTGCCAACAGTCGCACAGCAAATACAAAAAAACAAGCCGTAGACACCAATCAACAATCGAAGTGCATTGCAACAACGATATAAATACCCTACCAATGCTTGAGCTAACCCTTCCCAGAAGACTACACAGACGCCGTCCAATCGACTTAATATAACAAAACAAACACACAATCTACGCCTACCCAAATGAAAGGAAAAAGGAATCCCTCGCTATAGGCAGTGAACGATACAGTATCTCGCGAGAGCGGGGAAGCTATGTGTAGTAATCGCCTGCAGCCGAGGTGTTCCTATTTTTTCTCCTTTTTCTCCAATTCAAACTAAATATCAAATATAATAGTAAGCTACATTTGAATTCTCATGTAACTTACTACGAAACCCTCAAAGCTCTAAATATTGTATTAAAGTCAAACTTATTTGAGACAGAATACTTATACAATTGGGAGATAAAAAAAAAAATTATATTTGAATAATATTTAGGATTCTGTCATGCAACAATAATTATAAATTACTAATAACACCTGCATGCTTCGTTAAGCGTTTTTGTTTTATACCTTGAAACACCAAGCTTCTTGGAACAACCTTCTCAGGCATATATTTATGTAGTTGAATATTTTCAATTTGTGGGTTTCGAAATCCATTTTTACAATGAATCTTATTTCTCCCGGTAACATTTACATATATATATCATTTCATCAATCTGCTTCAAATAAGTAGTTTCCGAAATATGATGATTTGGATTTTCTCTCACATATGTGGCGTGGTACCGACCACTTTCTTCCAGTGTCCTTTAGATATTTACTAAAATTCATTAATCTGCATCAAATACAATAGTTTCAAATATATGATGAATTTCGATTTTCTCTTACATATGGGAGCGTGGCACTGCCCACTTTAAGCAAGCATCTTATCTCTCCCGGTGCCCTTTACATACATAGGTACAACATTTTATTCGAGTACATTAATTCCCTTGAAACGTACAACCAATTTAGATTTTGGCTTATATGAAGAGGGTATGACCCCGCTCCCTTTTTTTTGAGAAATACCATACTAACCTTCCCAGGGACTTATATAAAAGCTGACCAAACTTTCATTGCATTCGGATTATCGGTATAGCAACCCATTAGAGACAGACAAACTCACAAATAGGCAAACAAACATTCTTATTTATATAGATTAAGTAAATAAGATTGTGAAAAAAACGTACATATGCAAATGCCAAGCCATGAAACTTTAAGGATACCTGGCAGTTTACTGATTTAATTTTTCCATTGCAATTGGTCCGCTTCATCTGCTGCTGGCCGACCCTGGACATGGGCACCTTCCTTTGGCATTTTGTGTTGTCTGCATTTTATGTTCTAAGTATATTCTTGCTGCCGTCTCGAACTGTAAGCATTTCTTTAAATAATCAAATTTTGTTTTCATTATGAAAATATAATCAAAACACAGTAAAATCTGTTAAATGCTTAGCCAGCTCTTATGTATTTTATTTAATATTTCGATTTTTGTAAATATAAATGTTCACGTGTGTATTGTTATATCGCTTCACGTGAAACTTATTGTTGTTTTCTTTATTGACGATATTTTACGAGTAAGAACTTGTAACGGTTGAAGATAAATCACATAAAATATTTTTGCAATATAATCTTAAATTTACAATTTTGCCAGAAGCAAGCTGTGCAGGCTTCAAAACTGACTTTTATTCCTCTAGAATGTAACTGTCCAAGTTTATTTATCAACATGTTCATGTAATGCTCATTGACTTACAGAGATACTTAACTGAAACATGACCTTAAATATTTTTAAGTGATTCAGGCGCTCAAATAAATCTTAAGTTCAATTAGTCATATTGAGTGTCGATATGCATACATATTAAGTTACCATGAGGTGATTTGTGAGTTTAATTAGAGAGGTCAATGAGAGATTTATACGTTGCTGTACAACTTTAGTTTTTATACGATTTTTATTTATTTGGTTAATATTGGCCACACAATAATTTAAACAAAATATATCTACTACAAACCCAAATCTTGTTAAAGCTGAACAATCACTAAGGACTTTTTAGGAGATCCATACATACTACATAAAGTTCAGTGAAAGGGTCTAACTTTTTTTTTTCCTGACGAAACATATTAAAATTCATAAGTTTCATAAAGTTAACGTTGCTGACATATAATATATATAACATATATAAAACCAAGCCCGTTTAGTTACATCTTTATTACTCAAAAACAGCTGGACCGACTTTTATGATCTTTGATTTTTTGGATTTGTCTTCTTCCCAAATACATGAATAAAATATTAACTAGAAAGGCAGTGGCGCACCCGACTGTAGAATACTCTGTACTCAATCCAAAATTCAATATATATATTTTCTTTTTTTTACATTAATATTTTGTACTAATTATGTAAAGGTTTAAACAAAAAAAAAATAAACTCGTTATGGCTATGGTTTAGGAGAGTCTTCGTGCCAATTTAGTAGTTGTAGGTCCCACAAACAGACAGACAGACATTGCCAGATCGACTCGCCTTTACATTACATTTGCACAATTTTACAATTTTTTGGTACAGGGTATAAAAATGGGCGGTGGCCCTATATGTAGAAGAAAATTAAAATTTATTGTATTTCTCAAACTATTTTATACAGATTAATGAAACTTTATATGTAAAGGGCTCCAGGAGAAATAACTTGCATATTAAAAATAGACGGTGCCACGCCCCTATATGTAAGTAAAAATCTGTAAAAATTCGTCATATTTCTGAACATACTTTGTGCAGATTGATGAAATTTTATGTATTTTTGAATGACATAAGAGAAATAGGATAAATTATAAAAATGTGCAGAATAACATCTGCTGGGTCTGCTAATTAAAGATAAAATTGACATTTTAAAGAAATGAAATGCTTGGTAATGACTAAACACTTCAAACTTGCACGTAGCTCGGTTTTCAATGCAACCAGAACCGAGATATGGTAATTGGTATACTAAGTGGCATACAGCCTTGGTTCAGGGCTTTCTTCAATTCATGACTTTAAATATGGGACGGATCCTCCTCTAGCAAATTGCGCCGGTAATGGACTGTAACTGGTGCATGAAGCGCATCTACTCTTCCCGACTGTCAACTGCTGCTCTGGGCTACAGGAATAATAATTACCTTTTTTATATGCATGACGTTCCTGATTAATTTTGTACGACATGCATATTTAAGCTTATGGAATCCTCTTGACTGTTTTCGCAATACTGACTTCGCATATATACAAACACATGCATTTGTATGTATGTGTAAGCAATCTCAGTCGCAGCCAACTGCATTAAAACTATGTAGAAACTTCTTTTTCGCTTTTGTATTTTTTGCCACCCCCAGGAATGATTTATTCTTCGATTTTTGATGCACATTAGTTCATACACCGTCAAGCAAAGTTGTGTGTGCATCTGCCTCTGCATCTGCATCCGCATTCTGCATACGCTGCGGAAACCCCAATAGTGCATTACGGAGAACATTCGCATTGCAACGGATCGTAACGTGACGGCACAGAACGGTAATGTCGCCTTTGCTCATTAATAAAAACGCACGTACGGATATGGCTGCATAAAGCCACCATATAGACCATATAGACTTACTATTGTCTCTCCTCCTCCGTGCGTCACTTTTTGTCTTTTTTCGCAAAAAGTCATTGCCTGCATACATTTGTCATATTATGCATGTGCGTGTATGCGTGTATGTGTGTGTGAGAGTGTGTGTGCAGTTTCTTTAGCAACCGAATAAAAGTTGACAACACTGAGCAGCAAAAGCAAGCTTTGATGCATACTTTCTGCACTCTAACCAATCTGCCAAAGAGCCCGCCAACCACCCAAGAGCCACTTCAGTCATCGACCCACATACAGCGCCCGATAAACAGACAGACAAACACACAGGCAGACAGACAGCAGCAGTTAGACTGACAGTCGCTCACGACGGTGTCAGTGACGATGACGGTGACGGTGACAGTGTGACAGTTAGGCTGCGTACGGGGAAGATGCACGCCACAGAGCGGGAACGAAGGCGAACTCGTGCGAGCGTGCACACTACACTACACTACACTACTCGAGCGAGCAGAGCTCTTTTCCAATTACGTGTGCTTCATTGCACTTGGAGCCATTAGTGTGATTACGATTCATTGTCTGCAGCTTTTCAATTGTGTGTCAAAATGTTGCGACGAGTAAGAAGTGCGCACACACACACCACAAACACACGAACACAGCCATTAAAAAAAAAGTAACTCTCGGCTGCTCCTCCCACAGATGTGGACTGCTGCACATATTCCTTTCCAGCTACATGGGCCCGTAAATAAGCACAGACGTGCTGAGAAATAAACATAATTGTATCTTAGTTACTTACGATTGCACAAATTTGAATTAAATTATGTTTTACTTATTTTCCAGAGAAAACTGCATAAATTTACGACAATCGAATTATTTGTGCACATTGACGACACAAAACTCACAACAGAGAACACAAAACGCAAAACACGAAGCACAAAGGAACGAAGCAGCATTTCGTTCTTAGCCAACTGAGCTCAAGTTCCTCTCGCAGTTGTCGCCTGCTGGGGTCGATTGTTTGTGCTCCTGTGTGTGTGTGTGTGTGTGTGGGTGTGTGCAAGTGGAAGAGTGCGAGAGTGTCGTTTGTCCCCTTCGATTACGATTGGCAGCTATTTAATTTGCAATTTGTAATTTAAAAGGAAATTTTTCAGTTCGATAATTCGCTTGATGTTAGCACTTGAAGCTTTTGTTCATCGCTGCGATGCTCCTGATAGTCTGGTCTCTCTCTGCGTGCGTCTATCATGGACTGTCGGACCATCCGTCCGACTGTGTGTCCGTCTGCCAGTTGGTATGCATACAAATTGCAATTTAATTCTGTGCAAATATGCGGGCATAAACGTTTAAAAAAATTAGCTGTAATTAAAGCAATACACATTTATTTATTAGTCGACAAAGCTGATTTCATTCGATGATACTCGTGCATTAATAAACATATGTGTCGGCTACTTCTGCATGCGAACCAAATCACGAAAACGTAAAATCCCGACAAAAAAAACTAAAAGCATCATCATACAATTGACGACAAAAAAATTTACCGACTTTGACAATCGACATGAACCAGGTATACAACCCAAAAATTATTTTAAGCGAAAAAATTCATAAATATATTGATATATACTGCGAAGAAATAAAATTCACTTAAAATATAAGCAACGCCTGACTTACAAAAGAGGCTACAAATAAGAGTCAAATTTGATAAACATATAAAAATAAATACCTTGGATTGTGCAACACGTGAATTAAGAATAGCCTAGGGTATAGCTTCACATTGCCTTTCGCCACAATTTTTAAGGCACATATCGAAGCGTTTCATTAAGATTTCGACACGAATTGAAAAATTCTTACTCAGAAATATGGCACGCACAGTCAAAATAATTGTAATGGGAACATTTTATTTTAAATTCATCAAATGGTTTTCTTTTTGTCTTTAGTTTTCATTAAACCATTTGAATATAAGATAGATTTATTCCATGGTATTATATAGTACTGTGTTCCACATTTTCTTTTTATAATTTTAAGCATTCCGAATTCTCATTCGCTCACTTTATGACTTTACTTTTTAAAGCAACATTCATGTCCTCAGGTGTTTCCCAGAAAAAAACAATTTTGTTTGATTCATTTTTAATGCCCCACCATAAGACATAAATTATGCAGATAATGTTTACAGACCGTGTGGAATAAAGGTTGAATACTTTAGCCTTTTTAACGCAAATAACTTAAATCAATCTTAAATTTTATAAGTATCAAAGGATATTTAAGAGTAAACAATTGGAACTTTTTTTGAAGGTTAGAAAATAAAGACCTGATATCAAATAAATGTTTTGGACCCTTTATTTGGCTTCGTATATAGTTCAATTTATTATATTGCCTTGAATCTGTGTACAACTTACACATACATATACCATACCTTTACCTTTACATTTCCTTTACGAATAAACTTGTTGGCTTCTATTATATGCTAAATATGTTTTTTATAAAAATGGTTTTCATAATTTTATATTTAATAGCAATACTAAGTAACAATTGCATTTCAAGTATTTTTTTCATTTGCTACATGCCAGTTAAGCTACTCAGGATAATTGAAAATTGATTAACATGTAAATCACTGCGTGGCCGCCGATTCCATCAATCAAGCAATCAGTGCAATGGAAGGTTTCACTTAATCGTAACTTATATATATGTATATACATATGTATAAATAAATATTTTTGCGTGGCACATGTGCGAGATTTGCTTTAGCGTTAAGTGTATGAAAAATGCCTTTGTTGGTATTAAATATTTACAATAATTGAAGTGACACAACCGCCGCCGTTGCCGCAGCAGCTGCTAATTGTGTTCAAAGCTCATTAACATAACCGCTGACGCTGGCGCAGTCACAGTCACAGACATCGGCACACGAGTCGTTGAGCCTGGCCGAACGCAATCGAACGACCGAACGACCCGCCCACAGTCCATTTGTCAGCTGCGCGAGCCCGTCGAAATGAATGCTTAGACGCAGTTGCCACCATCATGAAATGAATTACGCCGCTAAACTGTAAAATATCCGGAAAATTCCGATAAATCAAATCATGCACAAGCCAAGCCGAGCGACGACATCGACGAGATTTACGCATGAAAAAAGCTCTTAACATATAAATGTTCGTATTTATATGTAGGCATTATGTGTATATTGTGGTGTGTCTGCGAGTGTGTTTGTGCAATATCGCATATACTTATGTGTGTACGTTTGTATGCATGTTTGTACTTGTGTATACATGTGTAAAAGCGCACTTGCGCACACCCACCCACACAAACCGCATAAATCATGTTGGCGAGTTTTTATGCACACGTCGCATAACAAGGCGTTCCGTGTATAATAATGCGTTGCCATTTCAATTTCTACACCGAAACTTTTTCTATGCCTTCTTCTGCTGCTTTTGCCATTCCGATTCCTATTCCCTTTCCCATTCCATTTGTTTCGGCATTTGTGCGGCTCTTTGTGCGGCTCTTTGTGTCGATTTCATTCATTGGCCTGAACGCATTTTATTAGCGTCCGCCGCTCACTCGCTCAGCCGCACAGTCGCTCAACCGCTCGACGCATTCGTTACAAATGGAAAAAACTCTCGCACTAAATGCCAAAAATGGCCGCGCATGAATATTTATGACAAACATTTGCTATAAGTGCTACTCATTTTCAATAATCATCTTAAGCAGATTAAGTTAAATGTCAGCCATTAGTCATAATGGCCCTGTGATTTTTCGCGTGCACAAGCACACACATACACACCGACGCCATCTCACACGCAGACACACACACACAAAAGACGAACACGAGCGCTTATGTAAGTGAAATGTAGTTAAAACGATCATTTATTTCAACTGAAAATCTACAGGCCAAAACCACTTGAACCCGCTTTCAACTAAAGAATACAATTTTTGCGCAATTTTGTTTCTCCTCTTCTGGGTTGTTTTTTTTTTTTCTTTTTTTGTCATTTTATTTTTTGTTCTTTCGCTTATATGCATCGTCATTAAAATAGCAAATGCGACGCATTTAGACACTGATTAGAAATTTTATTGCGCTCTGCCTCTGACATAGTACACATTGCCTAGTCTGACATTTATTAAGACCGGACCTTAGCATATTTTTACGACGATTTGAATAATTAAATATGCGAGTATCCTAACTTTGGGTATTTTCGATGCGGTCATCAAAAGTTCTGCAGATTAACTCACACACACACTTGTCGTTGTGAAAAAGTTTGCGACATGGCTGATTTATTTTACGACATTTCTGCTTGACATTAATTGTAGACACAAAGTTAAAGCTTATTGCCGACACGCATTTTGTGTATGTGCAATCTTGTGACAGACAACATGTTGCTACACAGGAAACGTTTGCAAAAATAATATTTGACATCATCTTTAAAGTCGATTATGTTGGCAATTAGTCACTGATGCCAGTTGCCAGTTGTCAGTTGCAAAAACGCCTATAGACCCGTCGGCTACTCGCAGCCACAATTATGCAACAGCACCCTTGAGTTTCTGTGTTACAACCCAAGTAAGGAAGAAGAGAAAGAGGTTAATCTTTTATTTAATAATTAATTAAACGCTTTACAACTTTTAGTTTCAAATTCAGCGAAACAAAGAATCAACTACGCAATCATTTGTTTTGAGTATTCCTTCGTACCGTGATGAACGTCGAATCGATAAAATTTGAATACTTTGCAAAGTTTTATGCACAGCAATAAACCGCAGAAGTTTTACTCTGCCATGATGGATGAATAGATGGCTTAAATGTGCAATTATGGTGTGCTTTAGAAACTGCGCAGTTATCTGCAGGTTATGTTCGATTTACATAACTTTACTTACTTACATTAATTAATATATGCCAATATCCACGCAAGGGTTTTAATTGAACATTCATCTTTCATTAAGTTCTTCTTCAACATTTCCTGGCTATCCCATTTTTCCGTATCTGCCAACCTAAGTTGCGGTCAGCAAAGGTTTTGGTATCTCAGTGGAATTTACTCCTAATAATTTTGCAGATTTATTGATGGCCAATTGTTTGATAATCACTACCCATACATCACTTTATGTACTGATATTGTTCCGTTAATCGAATTAATAAGTTCCATATCAATGTTAGATTGAAAAACTTGAAAGGCATGGGCTTATCAATATTCAATCAAAAACCGTTGTTCCTATGGATTAGGAGAGTCTTCGTGCCGAGTTTGGTGGTTGCAGATCTAAACGTTTCCGAGATACGTGCGGTCATACAGACAGACGCACATACAGACAGACAGACAGGCGGACATGGCTAGATCGACTAGCCTTTTGATGCTGATCAAGAATATATATACTTTTTGGGTCTGCCTCGCCTCTTACTGCCTGGTTCGATTAGAAAGATTTCATTATCGTGTGTGGTTCAAGGAATCTGGAATCAAATCAATGGTGTCTTTCCAACCTCGGACATTTAGGATATTGCTTCAAAGGTTGAAAGGGAGATAGCTAACTTAAATAATCATGTGCCATTAATAGAATGAAGAAGAGCAATAAACTGAAGAAAACTTGCTTCAAGTATTATCAGATAACTGAAATTTTTGATTCTCTTACAAAGACTACCACGCCAACAATGCTTTAGATAAGACAGTCAGTTAGATGTGTTGATTTTAGTTATGGTCTATTATGAGAAGTGACCCCTAAAGATTAAAAATAATTTCAATAATTTTCAATTCATAAATTGATACGTTTTCGAAATAATTATGAATAATTCCTTTTAGTTCCAAGAATTTCAAATTTCTAAAAATAAGCATTTTTATTTCTTTCATGTACAGGTGCTGCTAATAAGAATTTTATTAAAATCGCTAAACCGTCAGGAACTGCATACTCGTATAGCATATCATTGTAAATAATCACAATTATCACCAAATATACCAATTTACACAATTTATCAAGGGTTACATATTATCCATTCGTTATCCTCTCATGCTCTATTTTGACCTCAGGCAACTAAAGCTTATGAGACTCGAATGGGTTCTAAGAGCCTCACTGTTCATTCTGAAGCAGGCAAATCACCCATTACTTTTGGGTTGCAGCTGAGGTTAAGTAGCTTTTTGCTTCATACTCGCATTTGAATTCAGACAGTATAAATAATTAACGTGCGGCCTCATTCAAGCGTAGTTTAGACTATTATCGTGCGCCTAATGCTAAGTGCTGCGTTGCCTTCACTTGCCAATCCGTTGGAGGGAACAACAGCGTTTGGTAAAATGTTAAATGCCAGCACATATATCACTCACATCATAAACACCACGATCCTGCCAACTAAGACCTTTCGAGTCGAAACTTTGCTTGACCAGCAAATGACCAAGGCACATTAAACAAACTATTAGCTAATTATCAAGCCTAAGCAGGCTTATGCAATGCATTTAACTGGCACGATTATTAGCTCGGATGCATTACACACACACACACACACACACACTCATATGAGCGCTCGCAGGCCAGCCAGAACAGTGACAGGGATTCAGTCAGTCAGTTCAGTCAGTGGGTAAGAAGTATGTGAGTGTGTGGTGCACAAGTCGGTTATGTGGCATACATGTACAAGTGTGTGTGTGTGTGTGTGTGTGTGTGTGTATGTGTGGGTGTGTTTATATGCTTGCTTCATTAAACAAAATCAGACTAGTCAGCAAAGTCAGTGAGGCAATCAGGCATTATCCCTGCAGCCTGCACTAAAATAGGCCACTTAACTTGTACAATACAAACGTGAAAATGATGATGACGATGACGACAACGATGACGATGACGATCACGACAATGACGATGACGACGATGTCACATTTGTACACGTACACGTGGATTTGTGCGTTCGACAGCGGTAATTGTTATTATTGTGGGGCACAGCCCAACTACCGACGACTAACGTAGGACAGCCGTTCTCTTGGTCAGGGAGCCATGGAGTCGGGGACTGCCTACTTGCTCGGGGCTGCCCGCAGTGCATGTTGTGCATAGTGTGCGCACCGCATGCATGTGATGTGAAGATTAAAAAATTCATGGCTTTTGTTGTTTTTCGGTTAACGGTTTTTGTTGTTGTTCGGTCAACAATAAAAGCCGATTTCAGTTGAAAAGTTTAATTGAACAATGATAACATTAAAAAGTGCAAAAATAAAAACAATTACTGCACTTGGCGTCCGCCAGCAATCAAAACAACAAACAATCCGTGACTTACAAAGCAAAAAAAAAAGAAAAAAACAGAAAGTATAAAAAATAAAATAAACTGCGAAAACAAAGAACAAAAATTATAAAAACCTTTATCCGATTTATGTCAGTTCAACAATTGTACAATTTCATATTTGTTTCTGGGTTTTATGCATTCTTATTTTTTAACTTTTTATCATATACTTGCTCATACATACAGATATTTATTTCTTTTATATTTTATTTGAAATTTTTTTGTCGCTACATACGACAGCTAATTGAAAAATACGCATACGTTGACGTCTACATTTTATCGTTGTCCCTGTCTGTCGGTGTGAAGTTTTTATGAGCCCAGCTGCCGTTCATGCCGTCAATGCCGCACTTCAGCACACTCGTACGCACACACACACGCGCAGCAACGCACTTCAGCTGACGCACACTGCCAATTGCCTTGACTGGCCCTGCCTTCCCCTGCCTTGTCTTTCCTGCATGCGCTCACTTGCTCACTCGCTCACTCATGGTGCCATGCGTTGAGCGTTTCGTTCGCACTCTAATGAAAATTAACATAAAATGTTGCTGACATCCTGACTAGCCGACCGAAATTTCCGTACGTCCACGTCCATTCACGCAAGCCGCGTGCCACGCGGCCTGTTAACCAGCAGCACACTCATGTCGCTCTGTCGACTGCAGGCAGCTCGTGGCTGTCCTCAACATTACGTACTCACGTACACACAGACACATACATATACATATATACTGCACACATGCAAACGGCAAACTGTCCTTGCATCCTTGCGGGCGCGCGCGCTTCAAATGTTAGCCAGTGCGAAAGGTTACTGATGCAACTGATTTTAATGCTAGCAAATAGCACGCGAACGATTCTGAACTTTTCAACTTTTATTACGTGTTTTTCTTCTTTCTGCTCTCTTTTCCCTTTTTGTTTGTCTTATTCTGCTTTTTAGGCAATGGCGTCGTCAACGCGCCACCTGCACCCATCCTCTCCTTGCTTGGCTGCTTGCAGTGGGTGCTGTATGAAACGTTGGCTACGACGGTTCCGATGATTACGTTAACAATAGTGATGATCATCATCGTAATGGTGACGATGATGGTGATGACTATGATGATGATGATGATGATGATGATGATGATAATGGTTATTTGGTTGTTGTTGTTACTGTAGGTCTCTGTACACGTTCATTTATTCGTCCGTACGTTCGTTCGTTTGTTTGTTCGTTATTGTTAAGTTAAGCAAGGTAATCTGCACGCTGCTATCGCCTATCGTGACAAACTGACATAAATGCCTGCAGCGAAGAGTCCAATCAACGACAGACAACCCAGGCAGCGAGCTTAGCTAGCAAGCAGTCGAGGCATCGGGCCATCCAGGCACGGCGGCAACGAGCCAGTCAGCTAACCGAGCTACTCAACACAAAACGACTTGATAGTTTTCAGGTTTCAGTGCCACTTACACTTGCCTTCTCCACCGCCTCATCTCGCCCCCTTCATCGCCCTCTCTCTACGGCCATATCCTTTTCTCTCGTGTATCGTGTGTCTGTTTGTAAGTGTAACAGCCCAAAATTCCACTGCTGCGAGAAATAGACAAAATTTTGTAACAATTTTCAACGGACTCCGTTGTTCGTCCTTCGTCCTTGCATGTTGTTGCACGTCCATGTCGGCGTCCTCTTGCGCGCGTGTACAAATTTATAATAGCAGGAAGTTCATTGGTTACCAAATGGTAGCTTGTACGCTCATTAGCATTATTTGTCAGAATTTTTTCTCTTCAAATTACTTGCCAAAGTGTTTATAAATTTGCCAATGCAGTCAAATGGCCGCCAGTAGGCGTTTATTTACGTTTTGGAGGAAACCGTACGGAGCCAAACATGAAGACCTTCTCTCGATACCCTCAAAAAGTTCAAATATCTTAATCACTTACTCAGTTCATGCGAGCATATTAATGAAGCACTCGGGTGTCTCAACATAGCAACAACGGCTCAGATGACTACACTTTATGTTATGACCTTGACCTGTTGTTAGCAAAACCCTTTTAAAAGCCCAAACACTCTTCGTCTAGATGTGGAACCAGTTTGGTGGATCCTTAACCATCGCCAACCACTGACAATATAAAATAACTCCATTAAGTGTAATGTTTGAATTCAGCGAAAAGAAGGAAACCGTTAAAATCTGAACTTTATCAGAGAGTTCCTAGTCCCATTGTACGAAGTCAAAATTCCTAATACTCTCATTGATCCCGACAATCGGGACCATAGATAATGATTCCGTCGCAAATGCCTTTCTAGAAAAATGATTTATATGCATGTTATGCTCCGTCGAGATAAACTTATAGTAAAGGTGTTATAGAGAATTCCTCCTGATGGGTCAGATATATTCTGACATTATTTTGTGAGTTTTTAAAAGCAACTGATTGTCATATTCAATACAATTTCAATAAAGATTAATTTTAATAATTTTTTTTTTTTTTTGTTACCAATTATTATTTGTTTTTTGCTATACAAGGTGAGTTCCAAAGTAAATTTGAATCTAGTGCCCTCTAGTGGCGCCATCTATATGTCAACTGGTGCGTTAGAATCTGCTATCGTTTATCGACTTCCAGTAAAAATTTCATGACATTTCATCTATTGGAAGTGAGGTTATTGCGTTTTAAGTGTCAGTATGTTTTTGTCATCGGTGCAAGCCTTTTGAATGGCCTCTACGTCTGCATAACGCTTTCCTTTCATCGGCAAATGCATTTTTCCGAAAAGGTAGAAGTCGCACGGTGCCATATCAGGTGAATACGGGGAGTGGTTGATGGTTAAAATGTGATTTTTGGTCAAATAGTCGGACACAAGCGTCGATCGATGAGACGGCGCATTATCGTGCAACAAACGCCAACTTCCATCTTCTCGCACCGATGACAAAAACATACTGACACTTAAAACGCAATAACCTCACTTCCAATAGATGAAATGTCATGAAATTTTTACTGGAAGTCGATAAACGATAGCAGATTCTAACGCACCAGTTGACATATAGATGGCGCCACTAGAGGGCGCTAGATTCAAAAAGTCCTGTTTACTTTGGAACTCACCTTGTATATATATATATTGTTTGTTTAAGGATTTTAGCTTGACATTTAAAAAGAGCTTTTTGCACACGTCACGAATTGAAAAGCACCTCAGGCGACTTTGTATAAGTAATTTTTCAATCTCCGTATGTTAAGTTCATGTCCTATCACCTGCTCCTGCCGCCATAAAGGCGATTATTATTTCATTAATTAAATCTTTTCCTTTGGCATGAACGCATAATTTTGACTTTTCAGCCAAAGTTGCTGAATCAAAACTTAAACACAAAAACACAAATAAAAACATGTGCAGTTGCTCGGAACACAAATGAACGCACATTGAGGGCTTTGACGCATTTAATTGCCTAAGGCGATGTTAACGCATAGTGAAGAGACGGACGGATAGACGGACGGACAGACAGACATAGAGACAACAGCAGCCGCCGTCAATGCGTCTAAGCGAAACAAATCGTAATTGAAATAATGCAATTTCCGTTACTCGTTTAAAACACATTTTACAGGAAATCCAAGCAAAACTTAACCCGAAAATTCATTAAAACTTTGCATTGTTCGCATGCCAGCCTCTTCAATATGCTATCAAAGCAGGCAGGCAGGCAAGGAACCAACCCAGCCCAGCAGCCAGGCAGGCAACTAAGCAAGCAAGCGAGCAAGCAACCAACAATTCAAGTAATTTCTTACCACTCAATCGACTTGACTCGTCTTGACTCCAGACATCTGACTAAGCGAACTGAAGCAATCCGCAATCCTCAATCCGCAGACCGCCCTGTGCCGGCGCTGTCTTGCTATGCGCAACCTGCTGGCTGCCTGGTTGGCTGGCTGACTGGCTGGCTGACTGGCTGGCTGACTGGCTGGCAGTATTTGAATAGGTATCTATTTTATTGTTTACTCTAGACTTTGGATAAGCATGTCGCGACTAATTCCAATTAATTCAGCAGACAAATATCCTGAACGAAAGTGCTGAGCGAGCGAACAAATGTCTGAACGAATGAACTCCAAACGATTTGCTACGATACTCGCACGAGGCAAAGGGCGCGCCGTCGACTGCTTCAGCTTCAGCTCCTGTTCCTGCCACCGCTACTGCCTCTGCTTCTACTTCTGTTGCTGCTGCTCCTGCTGCTGATGTCGAAGAACAAACAGAAGGCTGCGTTATAATCAAATTGCCAAAATGCCACGTTGCGTAGTCCAAGCCTTACATGTTCTGAGTTCGTATGAGAATTTTTGAATGTAAACAGTGTCGGATTTCACAAACCAATTTGTTGCGGCTCAAAGCATAGCGAAGCGAAGCTTGATATTTAATACATTACATATATTGGAAGTGCATTTTTGTCCCCCATTTGTATACAACATTTTTTATATACATATTTCAACCTTCTACACCTTTTTACTCTTCAAATTTATTTTAATCCAATAAGGATTTCTCGAGGTATATCTGTATATCAGACTAAGTTAGCATTCCATTCGTCATAATTTATTAGCTTTAAAAGTCAAAGCTGCCACGTTGTAGATTTAATGATACTTTTATCCCTTGTCATGATTTTTTTAAAATTGTTTCTCAGACATTATCTCCAAAATTATCCGTGAATAGTTCTGCTAGAATGTTCGCAGCATTGTTATTCACATTATTCAAACCTCAGTACATATATAGAAATGAGAACTAATGGGTTCATGTAGAGAAAGTTTTAGGCGGCCAATTAAGTCTTAAAAAAAACTAATATTTCGGATCATGTAAGTTAACGCACTGAATAATGAGTAAAATAACTTGTCCGTTATTATAGTTTCAGGGAAAAATTATTAGCTCGTCAATCAGCTAATGACTGAAGCACGACAAGCTTAAAACAATATATGTAGGAAAATAAGGGCCTTCCATTCGAATAAAACTTGACCAAAATAAATCAAAACACTTATTCTCCCTTCAGATTAAGACAACTGCTAGAGGGAAGAATCCGCAGTCACAAAACTTAAGAGGAAAAACATTTTTGTTTTATTTGAGTTAATTTTGAGAATCTGGATTGAATACTCAATTCCTTAGACCAGACATATATGATAAGGTGCGCGTGATAAATCTTCTCAGCCAGGAACGCTTTACGCAGCTTTAACAAAAATATCAAAATCGAAAATCCATGGGTCATGCATCGGCTTAGCCTATATTACTGACATGACCTTAGTGTCTGTAGTGAAGCGATTACGCAACATTTGCGCCCCGTGGTGCACTGGCCTTGTGAGGAACTCCCGTTCATAAGTGCGTCAGCGTCTTAATGCGAGTTTATTTAAGTAAGTCGAAACTTTTGCCCAAAAGATTTACGTTTCGCAAACTTTCTTGAACAATGCATCGAACTTGCCACATTTCTATGTAGCAACTGGCAACTCCACACGCTTTCCCAAACGACGCCACTGCCGCTGCCGCTGCCTCTGCCACTCCCGCCTGTGCGTGCTGACCCTGGCATGTGGCTGCCTTGCCATGTCGTGGCTGTAGCTGCTCTAATTCAATCATTAAATGATTTCGACTTTGGTGTTTGGAAATTGTGCACTTGTCTCTGATAGCGTTTGGGCAGGGATAATTTTAATAATCATATTAAACTAACCTGCATTGCGAATAATTAATTTCCCTAATTTGGCAAAGGCTTTCACTAATTGCATGCAATGATACTACATATTTATGTAGTCAAAGAAAAACAATGCTAGGTTTACTTTGCTGCACTCTTTTATTCTCATGTTTCAATTGCTTCAGCGCTGCACATCGGGACACAGCCGATCATATGCTTTTAATCGGCGTTGCCATCGAACTCGTGCCTGCATTCCCCCTTGGGCCAGCCATCCTACTTAAATGTTTGACTTTCAAATCAGTCAGGCAGCAATTCAAATTTATAGATAATATTGCATATGTGTATAGAGCATGGGCAAATATGAGAACACATTTTTGTTTGGCCAGCTCCTTATGCTTGTGTTGCACACATGTGTGTGTGTGTATGTGCGTACATATGTTTTGAGTTTGTTATGTATGTAAATAACGGGAAATGCGAGTATGAAATGCATTTGCATGCATAAAGTTGTTATATATTTAGCATGTGAGCATTTGCGAGCATATGCGAGTGTGTGAGTGAATAAATAAATGTTTCATATTTGTGAGTGTGTATGTGTGTGTGTGTCTGTGAAAAAGATTTTTGCGTCAAGTCAAGCCACAAGCCCAACATGGGAAAGTCACAGAAGCAGCGCAGCAGCACAGCAGCGACTTGGTCGAGTGGCAGTGAGTGCGACAAACACTTCTCTGCCGAACAGGACATGCAGGATGCGCCAACCAAGCGTGCGCTTCATTTACTAAAATTTAAACAGCAACAAAACACTAACCGAAAAAAATAACAAAGTAAAGCACAAGTCAAAGCGGCAGCAGCCAAAGTCAAAGTCGCACCCCACGTTGGCGAGAGTGTGGGAGTGTGCGTGTATGTGTGGGTGTGAGTGTGAGTGTGTATGCCTCGGTGACGAATTTCGCATTCGTTTTTTGACAAAATTAAATTTTACACATTAATTTGTGTAAGTGGAAACATTTTACATGACATTTAAACTTGCTCTGCGGCAACGGTTGCGGTGCTGGCGGCAACAGCAAAGTCAACGCCAGCAGCGCCGCCTACGCCATCGACGCCACTGACGCCACCGAAGCCACCGACGCCGCATATGCACTTTGTCTAGTGAAGCGGAATGCGGACTCTTTATGGCACGCTTCAGTTTTTGTTTTGTTTGCTATTTTTCGGTTTTCTGCTGTTGTTGTTGTTGCTGTTGTCTTTCCTATACCTATGCGTGAGTTGGCAACTCTGTAGACAAGCATTGCGACATTTACACCAACCGACAGGAAAACTTCTTCGCAACTGCAATACAAGTATTAGCGCGTGTATGAGGTTATTTTTGGCATGGTGCGGTCGGCGCGGCAGGCGCCCCGATGACTTCAGTTTCAGTCAAAATCCTTGCGACGTCTCCGCTGCTCCTGCCTGCATCCATATGAGGTTTTGTTTTCCCGTTTGACACCAGCATTGCACATGCACTGATACCGGCATCAGCATCGGCACCGGCACCGGCACCGGCGCCGCCACTAAAAGCGGCAGCGGCAGCGGCAGTAGCAGCTTATTTATAATTTAAATTTGCGAAAGTTTAGTTTTCGACTATTCTCATACCTCTTGAGCACACCTCGAAAATTGGCGTATGTGTATATGGTGAGTGTGTGTGTGTGTGTGTGTGTGTGTGTGTGTGTGTGTGTGTGTGTGTGTGTGTGTCGCACCAACTCACACGGCGACTCAAGCCGACAACTGTACAACAACTGCTCCGCCTTCGCGCTGGCACTTGCCGCCTGTGCACGCCCACGAAACTGCCTCATACACGTTCGGGGCTCGGTTGCTCGTTCACTCTTTGAGTTGTGTGTTGAACTTTACTTTTATGTAAATGACAACAGACAAACAAACATGCACCACCTCCCTCCCTCCCCCACCAAGCAGCACCTGCGTCGCACTCACTTATGCACCACCACACCCCATAGCACAGCACAGCACAGCTGAGCAGAACAGAGCAGAGCAGAGCAAGGCACAGGACTGCACTGCAATATGCGGCACTTGCATGTGTCACTTGGTGTCATACCCATATGTACACACGAGTGTTGTGTGCATGTGCGAAGGGAAGCGTGTGTTCGACATACATGCCCGACGTTCTGTTCTGTGGCTTTCGGCTAAGTTTGCGCTCTGAAAGTTACACAGTTCACGCACAGTGGCGCTTTGATATCTTTAAAATTGATAAGCATCTGATGTTCTGGCGTTTGTGCACGCTTGAGAGCTTCGCACGAGCGAGCGGGTTAGACAAATGGCTACCGACTTGGATAACCACTTCACAGATAAGTTTTAAACGTGATTTACGCTTTTGATTTAAGCAAACATCCCACGGCAGCGTTAAGTAAGACATGCTTCGAAATGTCACTGCGATTGGGATCCCCTGCTCAAGCAATAAGGAAAAACAGCAACATGGTTTGTCTAGAGACGTCGTCTCCCATTATTTGCTAGCAATAATTTTTGGCTTAAAATCAAATCAACAATTTAAATATTTTCATGTAGGTAATTGCCTGGAAGAAAGAGAATTGAATATGCATTACATGTTTGCTAAGCAAATCCAAGACGTAGTTTTTGTTAAACTTATGATAGCTAAATATTTTAATTTTTACAATTATTAGTTTGGAAAATCTTCGTAGATATATATATATTTATATATATATGTTATCAAAAGCAGAACAGATTACAAAATTGTAGAGGATATTTGTAAGATATAGAGAGTCTTTCTTATAATTTGACATCGAAAGTGACAATTCTGGAATTTCTGAGGCTCTTCGTCATTTGTATTGTAGTCATCGTTTTATCATAAAAACAATACCTGGAGCGCCAATTCCAAATGGTTTTTTAACAGCCTCAGGTAAACAGGACAATCTTTCACTTAAATTTACGATTTTTATTGTTCATTAAACATTTAGTAACTTAATATTGACATTTAATGGCGCCATGTTGGATGCTCAGCTCTACGACAGCATGCCCATCATGATTTGCATTCGACTTTCGAAACTTCTACCAATAAAAATTTAATATTTTATTCCAAATTTTAAGAAAACAAAAACAAAAAGAAAAGAACGAATATCGTCGGAAATAAGTTTACTTTCACGCAAAGGCGCGCCGGCAGAGATGAGATGTGCAGGCGAAGCTTTGCGAAGATTAAAAATTTCGCACAACCTGTGCGAAAGTGAAAAAGTATCATTTTAACTTTTGAATAATACGATTTGGCCAAACGCATGGTGAAGTTCTGTAACCAGGCGACCGCTCAATTCGCAACAGCCCCGAAGCGTCTCCGCCCGCGCGTGCAAAAACGGTTTAATTTCATGCTAAACTGCTTTAAATATCCAGACTCAGACGAGACTCCAACTCCAACTCCGACTGCGACTTCGACTGCGACTCCGATTGTGATTCGGATTCCGACATGGCGGTGTCTCAGGTCTGGCACTTCTGGCAGTTCTGGCAGTGCCGCCTGCCAAGCAGCTCGTAAGCACTCAATGCGTGTATGTATTCTTCAGTTAATTATGCAGAGATATACGTATGCACTTAAAATTTTGCGATATTACGTGAATATTTCAAATACCATCGTAAATTTGGAACTTTTTACGATGGCAGCGAAAGCTGTAAAAATGCTCCAAGGCACGTGCGAAACAAAGTGACAACGAAACCCAAAACGAAAAAAAAACTTCAGCCACATGCCAGCCGAACCAGCCCAGCCTCACCCAATCCATCCAATCCCAAACGCCAACCCAAATCGAAGCCAAACCAAAGCGAACTGAACTTAACTGAACTGAACTGAGCCCGTTTAAGTTGAATTGAGACGCAAAGGGGACGGTTCGACGAAGAGACTTCCCCTTGGCTGCTTGGAGCGGAGCGGATGCTTTTTTTAGCACAACCTTGAGCTGTAGCGAAGTGTTGCCAACCGTTTAGCCAGGTGCCAGCTGCCGCTGCCCTGTCTCTGTCTCTGTCGCTGCTGAACATGAGTTTTTAATTGCTTTGAGGATATGAGCGCCGAGCATTGTTGTTTTTTATGACACCTAAAAACAAGACTAGACGATTTATTGTTGCTGCTTTGCTTTAATCATTCCAGTTATTAAAATATTGTTTATTGTCCTTGTGCAGTGCGAGAAAAACTTTGTTATATATGTATTTACAAAAAATTAAACGGCATTGTTAACTTTTTAAATAGACTAATTGCGAGTGGTTTTTCTAAGCCCCTGAACAGCTATCTAGAAGCTAAAAACTGCTGATTATTCACACTAAGCACAATATCAACTTATAGATCTATAAATGAATAATTAAAAAAAAAAACTTTGTGTGTAGCTAAGCAGACGCAAGGGTTGATGTGGAACATACATATATGAAATACTTGAATTTTGCTTTCCGAAATCTGTCTTCACTTATAATTGGCTCTGTCCACTTGTACCGATATCCCGGTTTGGTTTAATATTTTCAGAAGAGTCTCTCGCAAGGCTTGAACCCAAGTTTTACTGTTTGCTAACCGTAGGCTCTAACCAGCAATCTAAATCAAATTCACTCTAGTTGGCGACAATATGATTCACATCAAAAACAAGTACGAGGGTAAACGACTGCGAATGATAGCTGATCGTTATGGATTGGGCTTAAGGCTTCCTTTAATTGCACATACATCCACTTTCCGGTTTCTTCGTGAGATGATGAAGATTATTTTGAGAATAGTTGCTATCTAAATAGTAAGATAACGAGATGACGCTGAGAAAGCTGAACTTTTTTTTCTAATTTTAGACCCACAAGCCTCGAAGATAGTGGAGTTTTATGTAGGTTCTCCAAGCTTTACAGAAAATATATATATGGGCAAAGATCCTCAATGTCCGCCGCAGTGTGGTTTTGAAGAGCAGAGTATAAAATCAATACGAAAATACGATTTTCACTATAAAAAATATTAATAAGAATTTCGTTTTATTTTGTAGTAAAAATTCTGAATATCATTTTTTACTTAAAAGCACTCTACTTCTTAAGAAGAAATTATCTTTGCAGCCACGATGTAGAAACCATCCTTCGAAATCTAAACGCAACATCACCCAAACGTTGAGTGAGGTTCAACCCATGTGAGGCTTCGTTTTCAGAAGTTAACGTTTAATAAATCAAGTGGCACGCAAAAATAAATTAACAAACTATTCACTTTAATATACCTTAAATAAGCTTTAAATGTAGACATACCTTGAATGTAGAAGATAATATTAATGATACAATTATCAAGCACGCGAACATCTTCCAGCGATGAACTTCTTTATGGTTAAGGGTACATTTTATTAAGAAAAACCATCTTTGGAAAAAACTCACTTTTCAATTGTAATACTCAAAACAAAAAAGAACAGCTTAGTGAGAAAAAAATCAATTTGATTAAGTGGAGATAATATTAAATTCTCCATATAATACATATATTCTATTTTATCATGAATATGCCATGTGGCTGACCTATTTGTGTTTCGAAATACCTCACTGTACACATAAGTACGTTGGAACATCATGCATATTTGACAAATTCAATACAAATTTACCTGAACCTCATTATGGCTTCGGATTTCGAAGAGAGGCTCAATATAATGTATATATGTAATACATATGTATAAGCTTATAAAAAATCGAATGAAGTAAGAGTCCATGAAAAATTACGTCGTTATATTTTTATTTGAGATTGTCTACAATTTCAAGAAATTTCACTTTTGTAATAATATTCCGGACTCAGATTGATTTTTTTTTTTGGTAGATTTTATTTTCAGGCCGTTATTTTATAAAATTTATTTTTTTTTTTTATACGGCTTAAAAAATATTAATAAACCTTGTTTTTTTGCTATACGTAAGTTTCACATGTACATATAAGGTTTTTATTTAATTTGAAAATCAAATCAATTGCTCCAAACGTGAGCTTTAGTTTTTTTCAGTGTGCTCGTCCTGGTTGTTGCTTGTGAGCAAGGATGCCTTATTATCTCATGTATATTACCTAACCTATGCGTTTACTGTCAAAACTTCAGCATTAATTAAAGCGATGGGATTTTAATGGGATTAGCAAACTTTTTGTCGCTTAGAAGCCGATACGGTGCGGCGGGGTGCGATAAGGTCGCGTGTGTGCGTATGTTTATGTGTGTGCTAAGGACGTCTTTGTAATGTCAACTCTCAAGTACCGAGCCAAGGTACTAAGGCTATAAAATAAATTTGCAGCAATTGCTTTTGATTTTCTTGGCTGACTGGCATGAGAGTAAACAAGACGCTGACACACGATGAGCGGCGATGGCAGATGGCAGCAGCAGCAACAGCAGCAGCATAAACAGACACTGGAGCAACGTTGATGCTGATGCCCTGCAGCGTTTAAATCATGGCTGTCTGTTGACATGAAAGGGGTTCTTGGTGTGGGTGTGTAATTCTGTGTTCGTGCATGAGTGTGTGTGTGTGTGAGTCTGGTTATGTAATAAATTTCCGGGCTTGCGCTTATGTATTTGTTGTGTTAGCAAGCAAAACATATCCAAAGATAAATTATGCTCATGTCTAACTGCGTAACCAAACATTTTTATGCTGAGATTAAGTATACGCAACGTGTGACACTTTAACCAAAAATAACAAATACATAATAACAACAAAATTACACTCATTTTAACGTAGCCAAAGTTGATGAATATCACTCATCATCATGACAACTATGGTACACATCATGAAAATCACACAATTTTTCACCCTTCTGCTGTCGAGAGGAAATTTGAAGTTAACAAGCCCGCTGAGCCAGGTACAACAGAGACTACCTGTTACCAGCCTTTATTTGGCCCAAACCACATGTTGGCCAGGTCAGGCAGATTAGACAATAACATATCCACAATATTAATGCCAGGGGTCTCCGCATTTAAGCTGCAGTAATCAATCAGTTCACCTTTGGCTGAAGTTCTTCTGAATGTTAAAAAGTTAATACAAAAAGGTGTACCTCCTATTAACTTCCTTAAGCTAGGTGTTCATATTTGGTCTCAACACCTCTGTACCTCCTCTGCAAATATGTACAGTACGAGTGGGTTTTGCGGTCTGGAACCTGGTAGATATCGGAGTGTCTGATTCTTCTAGACCAACATGTTACCACTCTAACTTAACTAACGCTTCTCAACTATGTAAACCTACTAAGAGACTCCGATTCTGTCGGACCGATGTTACCATGGAACGAAGAACGGTCGAATAAGAAGTTAAAACTATTAATTCTTATTGCGAAAATGGGTGCGTAAATAAAAATGAGTTTGGCATGTTAAGGGATTTTTGCCAAGTAGATTTGTTGATAAGCTGAATTTTCAGGGTTCGGCCAATGAAAATCCAAGGACATTAGTTGAAAGACCAATGCATCATGCAAATGGATGGCACTGTTAGTACAGTCTTTTTTCTGAAGATACCTTTTTCTCCGATAATATTGTTGGATGCTCTGTTACGATCAACGGTGAGATTAACCGTGAACAATTGTGTGGAAGTGTGGCGTATGGACATGGCATACACTTGGCCAATATTATGATTTGACAAGGAAATAGAATAAAAATATCCACAGTGGACATCGGACCACCCAAATCGGACACCCTGTACTTCTTTAGGTGGGTTGACCGCAGTCGTTCTATCCCAACCAGAAATAGAACTGGTCTGAAAGGGTACTCCGGATTGATTC
The DNA here is from genome assembly GCA_037044495.1 of Stegana nigrithorax. Taxonomy (NCBI): domain Eukaryota; kingdom Metazoa; phylum Arthropoda; class Insecta; order Diptera; family Drosophilidae; genus Stegana; species Stegana nigrithorax. Next base: position 360,700 of record JBAMBQ010003786.1, read on the forward strand.
CACAACACGCTTATGTGAAGCAGTCATAAAAATAGTAGCAAAATACGAGGGTTGCCTTTTATATTTCGGGACTAGAGAACAATAATAAATATTAATCATTGAAAATAGCTTTATTGTTTTTCAAAATATTCCCCATTAATACACTTTTGCATGCGTTTGAACCAATTGTCGAAGCACTTTTGCTACTCTGATTGAGGTATCTCCAAAACATGCATTCTGAACGCATCAACCGCTTCTTCAGGTGTCGAAAAACGTTGACCTCTCATTTTATTTTTTACGTACGGGAATAAAAAGAAGTCATTCTGTGCCAAGTCAGGACTATACGGCGGATGACTCATCAAATCGATGTTTTGAGTGCTCAAAAATGCAGTTGTTTGAGCCGATGTGTGGGAGCTCGCATTGTCGTGGTGAAGAGTGATCCGTCTTCGGCGGTTGGTTTTCCTGATTTCTTGGAAGACTACTGGCAAACAAATGGTTGGGTACCACTCAGAATTGACTGTTCTGCGTTGTTCTAGTGGTACGGTTGCGACATGTCCAGTTTTTCCGAAAAAACAGGCGACCATTTGCTTGGAAGTGCTTCGTGCGCGAGCAACTTTTGTTGGATTTGGCTCCTTTTGAAACACCCATACAGTCGACTGCTGTTTACTTTCGGGCTCATACGCGTAAATCCACGATTCATCACCTGACACGATGTCATAGACGTGTTTCGAAGCACCGCGATCGTATTTTTTGACCATTTCTTTCGACCAATCGACACGAGCCTTTTTTGAGCGATTGACAAATTATGTGGGATCCAACGGGAACAAAGTTTTTTGACGGTCAAATGTTCATGCAATATTGAATGTATGCTGGTCCCACTAATGCCTAAGGTTGTCTCAATCTCACGATAGGTCACATGACGATCTTGCAATATCAGTTGGCGCACAGCATCAATGGTTTCCGGAACAACAACTGATTTTGGACGACCTTCACGAAATTCGTCTTGGAGTGAACTACGACCTCGGTTGAATTCACCATACCATCGATAAACACTGGTCCTTATCGAATTAAGTTCATCGATTAACTGTTGTTGAGTTAATCCACGTCGAAAGTTGTAAAAAATAATCGCACGAAAATTTTCACGATTTAATTCCATTTTTTGGGCGAGATGAATCTTTTAAGTTACTGTAAACAACACAAATAGCGCTCGTATGTCAAAACGTTCTGAGTACGTATAACCTCAAAAATGTCAAACTTTACGATAGAGCTGGCAGTTGCCAGATTGCCCAATTCCGAAATATAAAAGGCGGTTGCCTGCCTCGTATTAAACTAAGTAAAGAAAACAAATGAAATATAATATACTACTGTATAATAAGTACATAAATGTGTATATAAAATATTTTAAAAATAGAAGACACTTCAGCTCGAATGACTGCTGCTCTGAATTAGAAGGAACCTTATTAAACCTTCGGTGTTAAAACTTTTTGATATTTTATTTTGATAATAAAATGTAAAAAATTTAAGAAAAAACAAAAATCTCCAACTCAACTGCAACTCAGAATTCGCAATTAATGGATCTGGCCGCCATATGCACCAAAGCAGATTCAATGTAAACTTGTATATGAGCGAGCACACTTCAGCGGAGACGTTTATTACACCACAAGAAGTTTTCCATTCCAGCCGCCGCAAATAGCAGCAGCAGCGAGCAAACATCGGCCAACTTCCTGCGCTAGCCAGCGACTGCATCCGGCAATGGCAACTTATGGCAAACGAAATCACCGAAACACCGAATCACCGAGTCACCGTGGCAACCCGAAAATTCATCATCAGCCAGTCAAAGTTCCAAAGAGGACAAACGAGCGACTCGCGCGCGTCCCCTTGCGGACACCCACGACGACGATTGCTTTACACATTTGCTGTACTATGAGTTTGCTGTTGTTGCCACTCGTTTCCTCTGGCCATGCATGTGGTGTTGATTATTATTATTATTATGTTGTTGCTTTTGTTGGTGTTGCTGCTGCGTTGTCTGCTGCATGCTTCGGCATCCTGTTCAAGTTTTTCTTGTTCTCGTCGTTGTTGTTGTCATTATTATAGTTATTGCTGGTGTCGTCATTGTTGCTATTGGTGTTGTTGTTGTTGTCTACCGCAATATAAAGAATTTGTAAAAGTTTTCGTTTTTACACGATTTCTCAGCGACTTTTCGCCTGTCCATGCCAACTGAACTTAACTCAACTCATCTCGTCTCGTCTCGTCTTGTCTAGCGCATCCCATTGCATCCCATCGCATCCGGCTGACGCTTTTCACGGACTCCCGTCAATAGTTATTTTTTAACAGCAGCAATAACAACAAAAACAACAAGCAAATAATAACAACAAACACAAACAGCATTCCGGCGCACACAGTAGTCATACAATGGCTGTAACTCCTGCGCGCACACTCATTGCACCTTGGGGAGATTTTATAAAGCGCCAGATAGACAGACAGACGGACACACAGACCGACGGACAGATAGACAGGCATGTGTGCATAAGAGACAGAGCGAACAAACAGCCGAAGCATGCTGACGATGTCTGTTGCAATGGTTGCGCTATTAAAGTGATTACGTTTTGTAAGCGGTTGCTGCAACGGCATCAGTAGCAGCAACAACAACAGCAGCAACCACGACGACAACAACAAGAAACAAGAAGCATACGAAGTATACTCTTACACTAAAAGTTGCTTTACTTCAGTCTATGGCACACACACACACACACACACACACACACACAGAGGGAGACTCTCCCTCTCTCTCTGTCCCTTTCTCACTGTTGCTCTAGTGGCATCCCTCGGCTAGACTTCGGTTGTGGCGCATTTGAAGTTGAACATTGTGTGAATAACGAAAGAAAACTTGAAAAGTTCAAATGTTCGTACTTGCATAGGTTCGTATGTAGTAAAGCAGGACGTCAACGGCAGCCAGCAGCAATCTAAAAACACCTGAACAACATGGCAGCCAATGACGCCCAGCAAGGCTAAAAGATAGCGTCAGCAGCCATCAGCCAGCAAGCAGCAACCAGCAGCCAAATCCAAATCGTGCCATTGAGTGAGCACAATAATGAATCAAGTCACAGTGATTAACTTTGCAACAACAGCAACAGCAACAATAACACCAACAAAAACAAAAAGGAGAAGAAGAAGAGGAAGAAAAAAAGTCAAGTACAACATTGATGTACAATGGATATTTTGCCAATTTAAAGTTTAACGAACATATGCCACTGCCATAGCTTAGTATCACACCTCCAACTCACTCCTCCTCTCACCCATCCGTTCTCCGTCCATCCGTCCATCCAGCCATTCACACATCCATTCATCCATACAGCAGCCAATGGGTATCTGCTGCTGCTGTGGCTACCTGTCCTAATGCCCATCGACGGTTGCCACTGGTGCTCGACTGCTTTATGTGCAAAGTTTCTTCGCCGCTTTGTCTTCGTCTGCAGTTGCTATTGGAATTTTTACAAGTTAATCCTTTGACGTGGCAACTGACTTGCTCGCTGAGCACACAAGAACAAGAACATCTGAGCACGAGCATAAAACCTGCGCTGAGCTGGATACATTGTCCAGCTGGCAAGCAACTCCCAATAAAGTAAGCAGCTGTGTCGGTATGAGCAGCAAAAATGCCGTTCGTCGTTAACGGGCGCCACACTTCGAGCCTGGAGCCTCTAACAGTTAACAGTGGAGCTTAGTGGCTACCAGTCATTCGCCAACAAATCAAGCCATCAGTTGTCATTATCAAGTCGATACATCGTCGTCGCATTGACCAACGCTGTTCGAAGTTTGAGGAGTCGTATTTTAACTTCTCAACAGTCGAGCAATGGAGCATGCCACACAAAAGTCTATTCCTTCTGTCAAAGCAAAATGTCTTCTCAGCAAAAATGTTTTTACAAAACTAACTCAAAGACAAATTCCATGCAATTTTTTCTTCATTTAGTCTACACAACTTATTAATCAAAGATTACAAAAGCTGTGTAAATCACAAGACTCTCGCTTACCAAAAATACAACAAAGCAAAATGCCGCAAAAGCAAACGAGATAATTACAGAAAATGAACAAGTACAAAAAACTCAACCAAGCAACTCAGCAACAAACAATAATCAAAACCAAGATTTACAATCAAGTAAAACAAAGCCCATATAGATAGCGACCTAAGTGAACTCAAAGCCATGATTAAGGAACTGATTACATCAATTGACAAAATGATGAACGTCATAAGTGTACTTGTGGTGATTCTAAGTAAGCAACATGGCCAGTGAACTAAGAATTCTTTTCTGGAACGCAATTTGTCTAAATAGACACTCATTTGAACTAAAAAAACAATTTTTAATTGACAACCATATTGACTTAGCGCTCATAACCGAAACAAATTTTACATCAAAACACCATAAGACAATTCCTCAATATACTCTACTATATAAATACAAACCACCCAGGTGGCACTGGCCATGGGGGCTTTTCTATACTAATCAAGAATAACATCAAATATGCAACAATGCACTACTTCTGCACGCAACATATCCAGTCTACGAGCATACGCTTAACTGACAAATATGGTAACTTCTCTATCTCTTCGGTATACAGTCCTCCTAGGCAAAAAATCACGAAGAATGAATGCATACTTTATCTGAAAACGCTTGGGCCAAGATTCAGATGCGCATGCGACTTTAAAGCTAAACACACTGTATGGAGCTCAAGGATTACAACCACCAAAGGTAAAAACCTTCTGAATGCAATACAAACAATCAAAGGGAAGCACATAAGCTCAGGAGACCCAACCTACTGGCCCACAGATCGCAATAAAATTCCAGATCTAATAGACTTCTGCTTAAAAAAAATTTTACCCCTGATCATTTCTTTAAAAAAATCTACTCGACCTCTCTCTTAATCAAATTAATACAGGAACTTCGCAAAAAATGGCAACTAACCCAATTCCCAGATGACAAAGCAAAATACCCAGAAATAAATAACAAACGATTTAACTCGACTTAATCCCAGAACAGACTCACACTTTTTTAATAAAACGCCACATCAACTTTCTTTACATAAAGACAACGGAGAATAGGCCCAGCAAAATGAAGATAAAGCTAAGACTTTGGCTGACTTTTATGAAGACGTATTCTCGAACGGACGACTAAACAGCGTAACACCACCTTTGCCAAATATACCTAATAAGGCAACAATAATAGAAAGGCAAAATAGCTGCTTCAATAAAAGTTCCGGTGATCCGTTTGATGACCTACGTGTCCCGTTGCATAATCTGGGTGGGTTTAAATTCCGAAGCAGAATTATCGGCGAACCAACCTTCAATCAAAGATTGTGAGGTGGCATTCCAGGTAAATCTAGTGAATTTTTTTTTTTTTGTTTCCCAAAAGTTTTTGTAGTTTCTATCTTCTTAAGCAGACAATATATATATGATTCTGATAATGAGTGGGATGATAACAATTTATAACATTTACTTACGATTTATAACATTTAATAACATTTTTATTAATTCATTTAATTATTTATCGTAACCGCGGTTTACACAAGGTCCACTTTACTCTTGTTTGTGTTAATTCGACTATCGGAAGGTTGTTTATATCTTTGTTTGTATGAGACTCCAACTTTGTTTGGTGGTTTCTACTTATATTCATCACTTCGTTGTTCACTGTAGGAACTCCAGTATCACGATGGGTGTCGTCGTTTCCGGTGTGCCATTTTGTGTGGATGAGTGTTCTTAGGATTTTGGACTGTTGCCTTTGTAAAGGGTGATTTTTTAAGGGTAGTTTTTTTTTAAAATCGAATAAAACACTTAAATTTGCTTAAAATATTCAAAAATTTTATTGTATCGATAAATAGGCCTTTGCCATTTTCGTTTTAAAGACAACTTCGTGTAAATGATGTCCGCGGTTCCGTTTCAAATGATCTATTCGGAAGGTCCAATTATGCGTTCGCCGTTGACGAAGTTTTGATTTAACTTAATCTCGTTTCTTTTGGTTGTGATGTTTCCAAGTTAGCTTGTCAATGCGCATTACCAAGTATTTTGCTACAGGGTCCGGCACTCGAAGTGTAACCAATTGGAAAGCCCATAAATTCAGTTTGGAAAATTACTTTTATTCAATTCAAAGTACAAAATGTGTAAAAATAATGCAAAATTCAGAATCAATTTACTTTTGCTCGATATGACCACCTTTTTCCTTGACTATGGCCTTGAGACGGTCCAAAAACGAATCGCAAGCTGCCCGAATGCTACGGTCGGATACTTTCAGTTCTTTTGCCATTTGATTGGCACTTCGTCGGGGATTTCGCTCAAGTCGCTTCTTCACTTTTGAACCATCTCACGGGACGTCGCAGTCTTTTGACGACCACCTCCATGACGTTTTGCGATGCTACCAGTATTATTGTAACGAGTTATAGTGCGGTAAACGAAAACTTTATTCACTTTTAGGTGTTTGAGCTCACGAACAATCGCTGGTTGTGATTTTCCAGCTAAATATAAAGCAATCACGCTGTTACGTTTGAAATCCATCACTGATTTTTTTTTTCGCGTTCACTTTTGGCAAAATGCTTTTGTACACTTGTAAACAATACTCCGAACTGTCATTCAGCAAATTTTTAGACAGCTGATGCCCGTGCGTCAGCTGTGCGAGCGGTCTGAAGTTGGTTACACTTCGAAGTGCCGGACCCTGTAGTTTTCCGATGGAAATGATTCTTTGATTGATTTGTGGTACAAGATACTTCGTTCTTGTAGTGGAGATAACTTGGACTGTTTTTTGTTCGTTGATCTTGATTTTCCAATAGTCGAATTAATTTTTATGTGAGTGGAGAAGTACAGTGTCGCCTGCGAATGTTGCAATCATCGATGCTTTTTGTCTGGGTATTGGAATTTCGGCTGTGTATGTGTTATATAGCAATGGTCCTAACACTGTACCTTGCGGTATACCAGCTTTTATTTGTCTGAATGATGATTAGCTTTCCTTGTATTTAACATACAAGTATCGCCCAGTTATGTAGATTTTTATTATTTTGTGTAGAGGATGGGGTAATATACTTTGCAGCTTGTGTAGTAGGCCTGCGTGCCAGGCTTTGTCGAATGCTTTTTCCACGTCTTGGAAAATTCCAACACAGCATTACTTATTGCCTAGATCGGTTAGTATTTTCTGGGTCAGTCTATGGACTTGTTGTATTGTTGAGCGGCTTTGTCGGAATCCAAATTGGTGATGGCTCTTTTCCAACCTAATTGGTAGTAGGCTAATGGGTCTGTAAGATGTCGGTCGAGTAGGTTTATCGCCGTGTTGGGTAGTTCGTTGACTATTGTACCGGTTAACTGGTCATAGCCTGGCGTTTTATTGGCGGTGGTATGGTTTTTTGTGAAAGTCTCTTCAAAGTGGTCTGCTAGAATAGCTGCTTTGTCGTTGGATTTCCTCAGCGGGGATTGGTGAGGCGTTTTTGCAATTAGTGACTTGGTTGCTTCCCATAGTGGCTAATTTGATTCGGATGTTGGCGTTAAGTTTTTTAGTTAGTTACTTATTTGGTAATTCTTATTTTTTTGTAGTGTCTTAGTTTTTTTTTTTTTTTTTTTTTGTTAAGCTTCTTCTTGTCTTCGGGAAATCTAGTTGTCTGCCATATTTTGGGTCGTCTTTGTTTTTTCTTCTATGAATTTTGTAATTGTTGGCGATGTGTAGTTTCTATTTGGTGTTATTTTTACTGGTGGTGTTGATTTATATAATGCTTCATTTATTCTATCATTTGTATAGATTATAGCTTGTTCAATGGATTCTGTTGTGTTGAGCTGGATTTCCGTTTGAAGCGTGTTATTTAAGTGTTCCCAAAAGGTGTCCCAGTCAGTGTTTATATTGTACTTTTTATGGTTATGAATTTATCTGGTGATGTTTATATTATAGTTAATTTGGATTGGAGAATGGACTGATGATAATTCGAGTTCTGCTTCGTCTTCATCAACGACTGTGTCGTTTGATTTGAAAGACATCAGATTGACTGGTAACGACTGTTGTATCTGAAGCATTTTTCGCTGCTAAAATAGCAAGTTCACTAAGTCAATTACGGTTGAGGTAATTATTCAGTATTGCCGAGAATACACTCTTAATTAATTCACTTTTTGAATGAACAATGCTGCAAAAATTGTTTGGCAATTTCATATATTGTGTGTTTGGATGCTGTTTGTACCGACGGATAATATTCCAATTGTACTCACAAGTTGATAGTCAATCGAATTGTCTCGACGTTTCGCCATACATTCATCCTAGATAATGATTGAACTCTTTTGTAACTCTGCAGCCATTCCGCTTTGTTTATACCCCTGTACCAAAAAATGGTAAAGTGTATATTAAAGTTGTGCAAATGTATGTAACGGGCAGAAGGAGGCGTGGCAGACCACACAAAGTATATATGTTCTTGATCAGCATCGAAAGGCGAGTCGATCTTGCCATGTCCGTCTGTCCGTAAGAACGCACGGATCTCATTTCCTAACCAAAACCATTTTGTTTTTCAAGATATCTTTACCAAATTTTGGACTTAAAAGTTATATGTACATCGGTTTACTCGATCATATAGTTGCCATAGGAACGATCGGCCGAAAACAAATATTTACTAAAAAACTTTTTTTTTTTAGTGAGATGTTAGCAAATCATATTCCTGAATATGATAAATATCGGTTTACTATAACATATAGCTGCTATATATTACTATACCCATAGTCTTGCCAGTTCCGCCTGGTGCGTCCATGAAGAAAAAGCCGCCTTGTTTTGCAGCAACAGCCAGCATAATTCGGTCATAATTGGATTCACAACATTTCGCAACAACAAACTCAAAAAGAAACATTCACTTTGTTTTGGATTTAATGTGTAAAGTCTTCCTAATGTCTTAGCTTTAAATACGCCGGCCATTGTAGGATATGGTTCCCATTTCCTACCGGATTTGTTCCATGTTAAATAGCGGGGAACGTCGGTATAAAATAATGTTTGTGCGAATTGCCCGAAAACATCAGGTTTTTGGCAGAGTGTGAAAAATTCGATGTCGATGTCTCTCCCTTCAGTGAAATTTACACGTTGACCGTTTTCAAGATGCACTGCAAGATGCTCGACAGTTGGGTCTCGTCCGTGTTTCGGAAAACTAAGAATACTCCAGACAGCTTTGTTGCTGCTGATATATCTGCCTATTTGGTATCGTGATATTTCGTCGTTTTCACTTTGTACTTGAAATACTGCCCATTATTTATTTATTTTTTAACAAATTTATCATTAATATTGTAATTGTTTTGGAAGGCGCTTTGTACATTTTCCATTGCTCATGCATGGCGATCTCATATTAAAAGCACCGCACGGACCATGGATCATATTTGTGGTAACAATATCAAACAATTCTTAGTCAACTGATGGATCTGGTATTTCAGCCGAAATAATTTTATCAACTTCTTCTAGGCCAAATCAAAATATGAGCATGAGGCAAAGCTCGCTTTTGCCACTCAACCGAATTCATCCAACAACGTGTGCTACCGAAAATCGAATACTTTACGATCAAAGCCATAAATGATTTTAATTTTTACTTGAACACACGTGCAGTGATATCATGACGATGCATTGGTTGTTGCCCTCGAGATTTCCCATAATAGCATCCCGTCAGTAGATGTATTCCTCCGGTCGCAACTTAGTCGGGTTGAATCGAGTGTATCGCTACCGTTCGGTTTCGATCTTAGCGTACATGTCCACAACATATTGATTCTACAGCTGACAACATCGATGGATGTGGTTGTCCTGATTACGCCTAATCTGCAATCGGTAGACGTTATATTTCATCGAGCTGACTTTATTGTTTGTTCGACACCTGATATTTAATTGTTAAAAATATGAAGATAAGAAATGCAATAAAAGAAAAAATATTAAATTTAAGATTGCACTCACTGTGTGATATTGATGTGATATCCATCTTGTCCTTCCCAAAACATCAGCGGATATTGTAATGCGTCGTACGAACGGTGTATTTCCGAAATCGTATTCACAGAACTATCTCGGCGTGTTATTTTGATGGCTCGGCTGTCAACTGGACCACCGACCATAATAATAGCAACTTCATCTATGGTTGGCGCATTGAACCTGCCAGCGTGTTCTCCTAATGGTACTTTGTCGGCTTCTATGGGGATTTGATAGTTGCCCGTTCGATGAAATTGTACTGGCACCGGATTGTCACGCGTTCTTCATCCCTGCCCATAAAATAAATTTTAGAATGTGATGAATAATTGATGTCTGGTGCATATTGGAACGTAAGACGAACAAATGATGTACGTGTTAATAAGCGACTTGTGCTCTGAATATGTCTATACTATTTACACGTGCCGCTCTCACTCTTGATACATTTTGTCGTAAACGTTCGTTGCGATGTGTTTGAGATTCTTGCGTACGTAGCTGCATTTTTCAAAAAATACAAGTAATACACAAAACGATCCACACCCCAATTAAAATGAAATCGAAATTAAAAGTATTTGACATATTCCTCTTCACACAATGCCTGATGATGTATAGGGCGATTTTTTAAAAGCTATAGGAAAGTTTTTCAAAAAAAAACACATAAAATTCAGAAAAATGCATGAAATCTTTATTTGAATCGATAGTACGGTCCATATAATTTAATCTTTGAAGATTATTTCATGCAAATGTTGACCTTGACTGCGCCTCAAATGGTCCATCCGCTTAGTCCAATTTTGGCATACTCTTTCCAACATTTCGGCCGGTTCTCACGAATAAATGCTTCAATGTTGTCTTCCAATGCGTCAATTGAAGCGGGCTTGTCTGTATAGACATGAGCTTTAACATAGCCCCACAAAAAATAGTCTAAAGGCGTTAAATCGCACGATCTAGGTGGCCAATTGACCGGTCCCGAACGTGAAATAAAATGTTCACCGAACTCGCCTCTCAATAAGTCTATTGTTGCGCGTGGTGTGTGGCATGTAGCACCGTCTTGTTGAAACCAGATGTCATGCAAGTCAAGCTCTTGCATTTTGGGCAAAAAAAAGTTGGATATCATCTCACGGTAGCGCTCACCATTCAAAGATACGTTACGATTGGCATCATCTTTGAAGAAGTACGGTCCAATGATGCCACCAGCCCATAAACCGCACCAAACTGTGACTTTTTCTGGATGCATTGGTAGCTCTTGCAATGCTTCTGGCTGATATTCACTCCAAAATCGACAATTCTGCTTATTTACGTACCCATTGAGCCAAAAATGAGCTTCGTCGCTGAACACAATTTTCGTTGTTCGTTTGTAAGACGATTAATGGTTAAATTATAGACCAAATTGAAGATGTTTGACAGTGAAACAAAACACGAAACGTGCGTCAGCTGTTTAAACCAGTGTTGCCAAAAAGATAATAGCTAAAAAAACACCCGTTATAATCAATAATTACACCCGTACTAATTATTGCTATTACGGCCGTATTTACTAACCGATTTAAATAAAAAGTATCCTATCTTTTAAGTTGGAACCAACCCTACACGTGCACAATCGGTTGGGCGGCTTCAGAGATTAGCGTGCTTGAACACCGTGACACAGATATGTAGAGAAATGTTTGCCTGTGCAATAAAACTTTGATTATGTCTCTTGAAGTATTTGAAATAGATCGATGAAATTTGGCACATATATAAACGACACCGGGTGAATTAAAATAAAGAATAAATAAATATTACAAGTAGGCGGTACCACGTCCCTATATGTAAGATACACTCAAAATTTATCATATATATGAACTTATTTGATGCAGATTGATAAAATTTTGTGTTTGGCACCGGGAGAAATAAAATGAATATCAATGGTATGCGGTTCCAATGCCTCCATATGTAAAAGAAAACCAGAATTCGTCTTATTTCTAATCCTATTTTATGCAGATTGATAAAATTTTGTACACATGTAAGGGACTCCAGGAGAAATAAGATGCCTATTATAAGTAGGCAATGCCCCCATAAATAAAAGAAAATCTAAATTCGCCATATTACTCAAACTATTAAACGCATGTTAATAAAATGTAATATACAGTAGGTTTTCGGTTGTGTAAACACCCGATTATGTGAACATCCAGTAGAGTGAACAAGAAAATGACCAACCAATTTTTATACAGCAGATTCTATAGGGTGAACAAGGCATGTCTCGATTATGTGAACATTACTAACATTTTAGTAGTATTTTTTTCTTAAATGCATTTTCGTTTTATTTTTGCATGCGAATATCGAAAACAAAGCAATACAAATAATGAATTTCGTTCTATCGCACAGAGTGACTAACTGACCTAACGATTCCTGGAATTACTTCAATTAGATTTGACAGTTTGATCTTTTTCACTAGCTGGGACAAGATAAATTCTAACATTGTGCAAAAGTGCAAAACGTCTTGAGTAATGACGAATCTTATGATCTTAAAGACGACATTCGTTTAATCATATTGAGAAACGAATTTAGAAAAGATACACAAGCACCGGTATCGGGATTATTTAACCTTGAATCTCAGTTTACTAGTAAGTACCAATGCTCAATAGATGATATTGAAAATTGGAACTATAATGATGCTTTTGAAGATTTAAATGAACGTGACATACAAAGCGATGATGCCTGTGCATAAAATTGCAGTAAACACTTCGGAAGTTTTTAATAGTTTTAATAAAGTCATTATTTGGGCTGAAGGGAATTGATGGAACTGATGACTTCATTGATTTTAATATAGATTTAGACTTTAATTAATTTCGTTAATGTAGAGAGCAAGCACTGCATATGAAGCTTAGTACAAACGCAATGAATAGAATTTTTTGAAGTTGTGTCTGTCTTGTCATGTCTTTTTGAATTTCAATCAATGTTTCATTAAAATATTTAATTTTTATCACATGGAAAATATAAAGAGTACATATAAATGTATATATAAACCTGCAAACTGCTACCTCCGTTATGTGAACAATTCAATTCAGTGAAGAAGGCGTGTTTGAATTAGTTCACACAATCGAATAACTACTGTATATCCAATGGGCACCGGGAGAAATAAAATGAATATTAATGGTATGCGGTTCCATGCCTTCATATGTAAAAGAAAATCAAAATTCGTCTTATTTCCGATTCTATTTAATGCAGATTGATGCAATTTTGAACACATGTAAGGGACACCAGGAGAAATAATATTTCTATTAAGATTAGGCGGTGCCATATAAAAGATTTAAACAAAATTTTTCAAAGTTCTTGGAATATGACTAGACATTATAATTATAAAAATATGACTGCTTCAAGAACTAAACACAAAATATGCGAGGCAAAGCAAGTTTATAATTTCTTTTTAATAGGTGTAGTGAAAAGTTCGTAGGCTGGCACATAGATGGCGCTACTAGTATCAAATCCATATGATTTTTAGTTAGTCCTACCTAACCTTTAAAAGAAAGCTGTTAAAATTTCATGATATTCCACTCAGAAGTTTGTGAGATTTTTTGCGAGGAGTGACACTGCTTTTGTGATTTTCAAAACAATGGATCAAAAACAATTTCGTACTTTAATTTTAAACTGCTTTTTAATGGGAAAAAATACCGTTCAAGCGAAGCGAGGCTAGAAAAGTGTTATAAGGACTCCGTTCTATCAGAAAAAACAATATAACGTTGGTTGGCTGACTTCAAACATGGTCGTAGAGACACCGATGGACGTCCAAATGAGGCGGTACCATCAAAAACGGTTAATGAAATCCACAAAATGGCATTGGATGATCGCCGACTGAAGGTGCGTGAGCTAGGTGAAATTATAGACTTTTCAAAAAGTGCTACACATCGTATATTGACCGAAAATTTGGAGATAAAAGAGCTGTGTGCAAGATGGTTGCCGCGTTCTCTCACTGTTGACGTGTTACAAGTCAATCAAAACAAAGGCAAAATCACATGAATTGAACTTCGAATTGCTTCCACATCTACCGTATTCGCCTGATTTGGCTTCCAGCGACTACTGACTCAAGAAAATGCTCACCGGTAAGAAATTTTGAGGCAAAAGATAAATCGTATTACAAAAGTGGTATCGAAAAGTTGGAAAATTCTTATACTCGTTGTATCGCCCTGAAAGAAACATATTTTGATTAATAAAATCAAATTCTATCAAAAAAAAACTTCTTTTCACCCCACTTGTTATATAAGTCGAGTTCCGTTCTTCCACTGTTAAAGTTTGCTGTCAGAAGACTTTTAAAAAGAGAAAAATTTTCTGAAAAAAGCACAACGAAATAAAATAAAGTTTAGACTTCACAGGGTGATTTTAAACAGGACTCGATGTGACACAATGAGATTTATGATTTTCGTGAAAAATTAACTTTTATAAGAGATCTATGGTTAACACAGTCTAGACTAGATCAGTTTTGTCATAATTTCAACTCAAACCAAATTTTCCGTAACAGCGGAAATTCTAAGGAACCAACGACGAATGGATGGTATATGGTTTGTATGCAAGGTTCGTCTTGCTTATGCAGGTAAATGAGTCTGGCGGATTGAGTATCCCTCTATACTAAAATGATTATTAAAAGTCTAGAACATATTGTCTACTTCAACGTTATTTGCCATAAATTATGCCAGCTCCGAAATTACTATGGAGACAGATGGAATGAGTGAGAAGTAATCTTCTTCACTGGTAACTGATTTGTACATCGCGTCGAACCTTTGTCCGCTGATTCAAAATAATGTGCAAATTGGAAAATTTATTGGACAGGTTTTGTTAAAATTTTATTTAGGAAAACAGGCTTAGAGTAATTTTATAATTAATTTTCGTTATTTTCTTTTTGTTTTTCTTTGTGTTAACAAATATTGCAGCAATTGTTTCTACTTTATATGTATAAATATATTTATGTATAATTTTATTTAATTTTCTGTACCGTTACGTATGTTTTTAGTTTGAAAGTATTAAAAATATGTATGAAATTGTATTTATTTAGATTAGTTTATAGATTTAAAAAATTCACATGTTTCGTTGATTATGTCCTGGGGTGGTATCAAAATATTGCATTTACTGAGCGCGACAACAACAACGAATTTACAACAACGAAACGCGCTCCATAAAAAATACGACGGTTACTTTACTTCTCCTCTCCATTCCCCTTTCCACATCTTCTATGCATTGATTACGTACTAAACTAAACTTTTTGCTGGTTGGTTTACGTACGTTCCGCTTGAGTATACTTAAATTGCTTACATGAGACGGCAGGCGCCTGCCTCCTGTTTCGGAGTAGGAGACAGACCCTGCTTAGATTTCGACTGCACACTGCCATTGGATTCAAGACTCGCATGACGTGTCAAACGGCGGCCATGCTGGTCGTGCGGGTACTTGTCCAGCGGCCAATTGCCGTTGATGGCATGCGACAGTTGCAAATTGTTTGGCACAAAACTATTGGCAGTAGCCACCATTTGATGGTGGCCACCAACAACATCCACATCATCGTTCCCGTTCAAAACATCAACATCACTGCTTCTACCGCCCATGCCGGTGCTGGAGCCGCTGGAGCCCAAACTGCCGGCACTGCCGTCATGTGGCGCTGCCGAGAGTATATACTGATCGAGTAGGTAGATGTGCGGCTGCAGCGTGAGCATAAACGTGCGGTACAAGCATCCTCCGGAGCTCGCAGCACCGCCGCCGCCGTCACACTCAAAAGTCCATTGCGTGAGATGCTTAAGTGCCAACTCGATGCGACGGCAGGCGGCCACCGATTCAGAGCGAATGACGACGTTTATGATGCGGCCGATGGAGGCGGCATCGTGCAGCAATATAGAAAGCACCAGCGCATAGTCCGTGCAGTTGGCCTCTATGAAGAATTGCAGTAGGTAGCGCAACTTGATGCTAAGCTTATCGTTGAGCAGCTGCTTGACGACGCCATTGTTGGTGTCGCTGTCGTTGAGGCCCAGCGCGTAGGTGTCTTCCTGCAACGAGTACAGACGCCGACAGCGGAAATTGTCGAAGGAGATTTGCGAGTTCGAGCGCGCCTTCATATCTGGACGGTGTGCCGCTGTTGGTGGCAGTGAGCTGAACTGCAGCTCCTCGTGCTCCTTGATGCTGGGTATCTGCGGCGACTGTGTCGCATTGCCGTTGGGCGTGTCCGTGTGCACGAGACTGAAGTAGCCCGACTCGGACGTTTGACTGGAGCAACGATTGCCCAGTGTTTGGAATTGACTTTGTAGCTGCTGGTAGTCGGGCATGGAGTCCGGCGTGCTGGCATCGGATTTGCGTGGGGGAAATGCGGGCGGCAGCTCCAGCTCCACATGCAATGCGCTGAGTGCCAGCACATAGTCGTCTAATTTGGCAGCACGCTCAGACTCCTGCGTGAGCCAACTGACCAAATGGAAGTCGAGATAGGCGCACATGTAGCCCAAGTCGATTAGTTTATGCTGCTGCAGCAACATGCGCGCATGCCGCTGCAGTATGATGTCGATGCAAAAGGTTTCACGCTTCTCCTTGGTGGAATTGCTGCGCTCAGACTTGCGACGCACCACCACGTTGCCGGGCACGCCACTTGTGCCGTTGCTCACTACGCTAGGGGACGTGGACTCCGTGGTGGTCACTGTTGCCGGCACCGGGGCCGGCAGCGGTTGCGGTTTCTCCTTCTTCTCCTTTGGCAAATTACTTATCACGGTAGTGGAGTAGCTACGTTCGCGCGCTATGGGTCCAAGCACGAGATTGAAGACGTCTGAATTTTGATTGACTTGTGTCTGCGTTTGCGCTGGCGGCGCAATCTTCACATTGATAACCATGGAGGAGCGCGGCGAATCGATTTCATTGGGGTCGATGGCTTTCAGAAAGCGTATCAGATCCTTGGCCAACTCCCACTTGCGCTGTTGCAGCGCTATGTCAAGCAACATGGTCGCATATTGCTTGCTCACAACCGACGGTTCTAGATTCTGTAGTATGATCAGGTAACTTGCAGCCGTGTCCAGCTGATCCGATTGCAGACACAGCTGGAACAGTTCTTTTGGCTTGCCTGCCATCGAAAAGAGATACGGCCACAGCGCGATCTCCGTTTTGCGTGCGCATTGCACAATCGTCTGCAGGTACACCGGGAATTCTCGTATGAAATCCAGTATGCTGGGCAGCAGTGCGTCCGGTATGGGATTCTTGCTGGTGGCCTCCTCCTCAAGCACTTCGTGCAGCAGCAGCTCGAGCGAGTGCGGGAAATACGGCAACGCGCGACACGATTTCGCAATCTCCCAAGCGCTGTAGCCGAGATTGCGTTTAATCAACTGACGCAGTATCTTATGCAGATAGACCTGTGACTTGCGCTCCAACAGCGAGAAGGGCAGAGCGAAATGAGAAGACGTCTCGTTCGTGTACAAAGTCGTCTCGTTTTCCACACCCAGCACGATGACATTGTCGAAGAGTATGACCAGCGGGTAAAGCTTCAGTGGAAAAGAGAGCATGATGCGCTTGGACATGAACGTGTGCAGCCGCTGTCTGGACTCGCCCTGCTGCTGCATTTGCGCCGGAGGCGGCTGAATTGGCAGCCAGACACGCATGCCGTGCGCGCCGGAGTAGAGCCACAGGCAATCGCGCATCGGGCACTTCTCTAAGGTATTCGATAGCCAGAAGCACTCCACGCACGAGGCCAGGCAGGTGGCTAGCAGCGTGTTAACCACATTGTTGCCCGCATCACGTTGTATCATCAAAATACGGCCACAAACGTTGACGATGATGGTCTCCGCCGTTTCACTGCTTCCGTGCGTGCTGCTCAGCGTTTTATTGTTCGCGGCCAGCTCATTCTTCAGATTCGTGACGGTCAACGAGACTATGCAGGCAGGATGTATGCATATGCTTTTCACATCCAATTCGTAGGCGCAATCAATGTCTAAGGCATACGCCGAGCGCTTGGTCATCACGAAAAGGCTGACAATGCCGTCCGCTGTGAGGGCAATCAGATGATTGCGGAACACATTAAGACAGAGCACAGGCGCACGCACTTGCAGCTTATGTCCGAACTGATTGTCAAGTTTGCACTCTGCGGGATAGCAGCGCAACTCGTCCGTGCGATCCAGCAGGGAATAGCAGCCCATAACGATAAAGTTCTGCCACCAGAGCAGACCACCCGAGACGACAAAGTCCTTTTCCTGCGACTCGTTGCCGAAGACTTTCCACTTCTTCGTCAGCGTTGAGTAATGCGCCAGACCAGTGCGTCCCGCGACAGCCAAATGCAGACCTACTTGATCGATGGCTGCATATCTGATGGGCCAATTGGTAGCCGCATAGTTCAATGGCAGCTGCAAAACAGACCAGTATTTGCTCTCCGCGAGTATGTTGGCGATGTCCAGCGATTGCTTTAACTCCATGCAGTCTTCAGCTTCGCCTTCGTTGCCCAGATTGCCGGTCGGTGCCGGCTCTGTGGCATTGTTGGGGAATGTAAATTTGACACCGAAGTAGGTTTGCTCGAGGCTGTCGCCTTGATTGAGATATAAGCAATCGTCGCCCTGCAACAAAATATGCGAGTTCGATGCCATACAAGGATTCATGCTGAGCACGCTCTTCACAAAGCTTAACTGCAGCACATTAGTGGAGATGTCAGCCTCAGCCTGAGTATTATCTTCTTTGTTGTAATTTTGTGGTCGTGGCTTGCAGGTCATAAAGAGCTGATAGCCCTCCGTAGACCATTCCAGGCGTCTTAGCTGCAGCGGATTATTTTTGACCAAGTCAACGTGCAGACCAAAATCCCAGCTCAACGTTGACATTAGTAAAGTGCCGAAAGTGCTCCACAGCGCTAAGCCACCATTCAACCAGCTCACCGCCAGCACGCAACCATCGGGACTCCACTTCAGCTCATTCACGGCACCCAAACCGCCCGATATGACATTCTCAGCGATTGTTAGTCGATGCGAAAATTCCAACCCGCCCGTTGCATCTTCTATAGCGTATACTGCTATATCTGAATTATTGCGTCCATAGGCAAGCAAACGGAATTTGTGATTTACGCTGCAAACCGTCGCATCCTCCACGTCTGGCACCCAGAAGCCATGCATATTCGTCGTTTCGAAGCGCAAATGATTTGCTATGAGAAACGCTGCACGTCGGTCGCTGAACACGGCAGCACAGCCGCCTATGAATGGTGAGTATTCCAATGAGGCTACGTATGCATTAACGCCGATGGGCGGCAGAAATTTCGGCTGCGCTTGCTGATGCACATAGAAGGGTATCTCGCGTAGCTTAACTGCCGTTATAGCGCTCACTTCAACATCACCTGATGGTGCGTCCGCGGCTGCCTCCAATTGCGACCACATAACGCGTATAAGCTCGCATTGCTCCGTCGCTAGCAACAGCTCCGTCAGACTGATGCAACACACCGTGGCAACAACCGAACCAAGAGTTATGCTGCACAACTCACGTAAACTTAAGCGCGGTATATTCTCCTTAATGAACAACTCTGCAGAATCGCGTTTTAGACCTGTCGTTGGTGGATCAACTTGCATAAGTATACCGCTTCCATTGGCGTCAAAATCCAGCTGATAAAGCAGCAAAGCGCCTGCGTTCGTCAGTAGCACCATTTGGCGTGAGTCTGGCTTCCAGATTATCAAGCGATTTGTGCCATATTCTATAAGGGATTCCGCAGTTCGCCGAAAGTAAGCAATGGGTATTAATGGATTGGCGTACCAAATGCCAAGAAAGTCATCGCCAATGGCAGCCACGAGTATTTTGACGGCATCGCAGCAGATGTGGCGTATATGGGCACTTTCACCTGGCAGCGCGAGGTTGACGCTTTTAGGCCAACCTACGGGAAAGTACATGATGCCTACGACGTTTTACCTGACTGTTGTTGTTTTCGCTAAGCTGCACAAAGTAGTGTAAGCATTTTAAATGTATCTGAAGGAACGAGGCATAAACGTCATATGCACTTACTTATGTGACTGCACGAGCATAAATTAAATACATTAGCCAATAATAGAAACAATATTTTAATAAATTGCACGGACAGCACTTGAAAATTACATATTTATTTTTTAGTTTAATTAATTAATTAACATTAACAGAACTTTCAAAGAAATATACGCTGAAAAACAAACAGCTGATTGCCAATGTTTGGTCATTCACAACATGTTACTGCCAAAAAATTGCCAATCAGAATGGTGAAATAAACAAAACAAAAGAATTGCAAATAATTAATACACATTAAAAACATATTCTGCTGTTTAACTTAAAAATCAAACATGAGGCAGTAAATAAAATATCGTAGAAAACAAACTTCCGAACTGATATATAACTCAATATAAACGCAACTACCCACATTGAAACTTATGAAACGGACTTCGCCGTTGGTTTCTGTGTTATAAGTTACGAAACACTAATTAGAGAAGAGCATATTTACAGCCACATAACAGAATGCCGAACGTTTTTTTGTCTCCGATTGAGCATCGTGAGTGGATTCTTCAGTCAGCAGAATCCAATTTGATATGGCGACAACCATAACCATATTCCCCCATACAGAGTGGAAAATGTAAACAATGTAGAGAAAAGCAATAATCTTGCAACACTAGTCAGTTAGTTGGGTTTTATCCATTGTGTCATGGTGAAATAATAAGAAGGTGATGCCAATATGTATCCCTGATCGGACCACTCTCATTAAAAGGCCGCCATTTTATATTTGTGACGTCAGACGAATTTAGGGTATTTTGAGCTGATTTCAACATTTGTACGCCACACAACACTACCATATGTTTGGATTGAATTGCAATTTGTTAATAAATATTTAAATAATATATATATATATATAAATTATGTTAATATTTTGAAAAAATTACGGCATATTTGAGTGAATATTTGGTTGTTAAAAGGATTTCCGCGCCATTAAATTGACGAAATGTGTGCAGCTTTTTTGTTAACATTTATATGGCATAATGTAATTCAACTGGTGTTATGTGTGTGACCTAAATTATGTTGATATCTTATTACCTGTTTAAATATGCGATAACTTTAATGTTTTACTGCCCGAAAATTCAATAAACCAAAGAAAAGTTGCTGTTTTGTTTGTGAACTTATAATTTTATTAAATTTCTTGGATATGCGGCTTTGATTAAGTTTTTTTATAGTGAAAAACATACGCGCCCTGAAGAAAAGGTTTTTTACATTGGGGTGGCATTCAATATCTTTCGCTGCATCAATGTGCATTTGTAAATAATATTTTGCGATAAGTATTTCATCGGCGTTTAGACTTATATCCTTTTCATTATCATCAATACTACCTGGGTTCGCAATTGATGGCACAGTTCCTTGTTTCAGTATCAGTTTTCGTGGTACTCCTAACAAAAAGAATTAATCCGTTGCACAATAATCAGTATATTCAATTAATTTGCAATCTTACCAAGGTCTCGTTGGACTTTACCAATTATATCTTCGTTGCGAAAATGAATTCGCATATTCGCCAATAATAACTTAACGGATCGGTTTTGTTGCAAAATCTTAGCCATTGATCCCGCAGTTTTTTTCTGCTTGGAAAGGTAAAAAAACGTATGCTTCTATCAATTTTGGCAGTCGTTTTATTACTGCAATTTTCCACTGCACACTGCATTTTTAATTTGAATTTTTGAATATTAACTTTGTTGACAATAACACAGCTGATCAAAACGCAACAGCTTCACAATACTAGTTTTGCTATTTGCACTACATTCCCTCTTAATGTTCAACACTAATTTCAGCTAAAACATACCCTAAATTTGTCCTATGACATCACAAATATTAACTGGCGACCTTCTAATGAGAGTGGTCCGGTTTCGAGAGAGAAAAAGGTCCGATTTGCGCCACCTTCTAATTATTACACCATGGGTTTTATCGTTGATAACTGAAGTTGTACGCGGAAACTGCGATTTATTTTTATTTTTAGTCAATTATGAAACACATTAATAGCAGCAACTCGGCTCGATGACAAACAACATGCAATTCAATGAAGAAGAGAAGAAACGCACGGTGCAGCAGCTGGCTGACATGTTTACCACAAGGTCGGAGCAACAAGTGCGGATATTGTGCGAGGAGCTCAACTGGAATGGTAAACAATCAAATTCTGATGGTGATTTAATGCGCAATTTCGAATAAAATACTTTGTTTGCATTTGACGATCAAATGTGAATTCCCCATTAGTACAACGCTGTGTGGATCGCTTGATTGGTGAAACTTTGCCGCCAAATACTACGTCAACTTCAACTGCAACAGCCGCAACAACCGAATCACAAGCAGCGAAAACAAAAACAACTGAGGTTGAAGCGTCGAGTCAAGCGCGCTTTTTCGCGGAAAAGTATCAAATTCAACAAAATGGTGCTGTACCAAAAAGCAATAAGACAAACAACAACAATAAGAATAACAATGGCAGCAGTTACAGCGTCAGCAATAATGAAGTTAGCAGCAAGAATTTGCAATCACGCAAATTAGCGACAACAGCTTCACCAATCAAGATAAGGAACAAGTACAACGCTAACAGCTTTAATCATTCCGCCAACGGCATGAAAGTAATTAACGATAATGGCACTGCTGCGTCCAGTGTGCACCAAAGAATATGCGCGCACATCAAGTCCGGGTATCGATTGTTAATAATAATGCGAGGCCCTCCCGGGAGTGGCAAGAGCACGCTGGCACAGTCGCTGCTCAGCGCTAGCCTACCGCTGGACAACGCGAAGGAGAAACTGAGCGAATTTATATTCAGCACCGATGACTATTTCTATGACGTTGCCGGACGGTACAACTTTAACCAGCAAGCCTTGTCCGAAGCGCACTCATGGAACCAAAATCGCGTACGCGCCAAAGCACGTGCCGGCTGGAGTCCCATTTTTGTCGATAACACTAATATACGACTTTGGGAGATGATGCCATATGTGGAGCTGGCCGTGCAGAACGGATATTTAATTGAGATACTCGAGCCGAGTACGAGTTGGCGCCAGTCGGCCAGTAAATTGGCCATCAAAAACAAGCATCAGGTGCCACGGGAGACCATTCAGCGCGCTTTGGATAATTATGAGCGTGCGAGTGTGTCGGACTTGCTTAGGGTGAGTAAACACCAACTAGTCATTATGTTGCATCAAATGTATGAGGACATTGTAAATTTTTGTTTAGATGTTAAAGAACACGCGGTACAGTGTGCCACTACCGCAAATGCGTTTAGAACCTGCACTCGTGCCGAAGCTGCCGCCGTTGCCTGATACTGCGTGCAAGCCGGTGCCTCTGCGACCGACTGAAATTGCACCTGAGCCGTTGCCTAGCCTCGTGTCTGCCAAGATGGAGCAAGAAACGCTTGAGTATGAATTGTTGGATAAACTACTTACTCTTGATATTCAGTCTCCAGACGATGCCGAAGTTACTATAAAACAGGAAACCTTGCAAGTAAAAACCGATTGGCCCCAAACACCAAAGGAACAACGCTCAATGAGCAGAAAGGCCATGGCCATAAAAGTAGAACCTGATGTACAAGAAGGCAGTGACGAGGGGGCTGGTATTAACAGCATTCCGAATAATAATATTGAACAGCCAGCTTGGCAGCCATATGAGCAGGAGGCACGCAACTACTGGGGTCAGCTACAATCGACGAAGCAGGAGTCGCCACCAGCTGGTGAAACAACGGATAGCAACAATAAGAAGTCACTTTTGGATTTGCTACGAGAGAGCGTTAACGAGACGCAGTTTGTGGATGTTGGTGAAGAGACCAAAGCATCAAATGCGCGCCCTTCGGATATCCCCACCATGTCAACACTTTGTCGTCATGCTCTCAACTGTCCTAATGAATCTTCCGCCTTTACCGCACTGCGGCAGATTTATCCAAATAAACATGTAACCGGGCTTTGGGATCTATTTGTAAAGTGCGGTGGTGATGTGGACTGGGCTGTGGATATACTACTCAAAGAAGACGAATTGACCGTACATAGCGAAGACGTTGCAGCTACTCTAGATGAAGGCTTGGACGATTTTACATGTGATTGTGCTACCAATTTGCTGTTGGCCAGCACGGAGCAAGCCGCTGTCCAGCTGCTGGACTACACGAATCTTGGGACAAATCGAACTGCACCCGCCAAGCCACAGCGACAGCCACGCCTACGCCGTACCAACCCTGAGATGCGCGAGATGCAGTTGCAGATCGAACATTGTTTCGTGCTGGGCGATGAGCAATACTCGGCCCACACGCGTAAGATTCGAGACATACGCAATGGTACGCTCGATGTACCAATTTTGTCACCAGTCACGCTTACGGCTGCAGATCAACAAAACACTTTGCTAATGGACACAGCGCTGCCAGCGGATGTAAGCACTAGCGCCAACGATGAAGAGGATGATGATCCAAATGTCGAGGCTGATAATAATCAGTTGATGGAAATAGAATTGGGAGAAAAACTTGTGCAGCAGCTTTGCAGCGTTTTTCGCAAGGAGACAACGCTCGGCGAACGTCTGCCGGAACAGTACGCGACGAATATCTTCATACCGCGGGCCATGGCAAAACAACTGCATATGCTGTGGCTGGAGACCGTATACAATCAAGTAGAGGAGCAAAAGCAGCAAACGCTTCGCGACGATGAGCAGTTCGCGCGCCTGCTCAAGAATCCCAAGTATGCCGATGTGCGCGAAACACCGGACAACGTCAATGAGCTATTGGACATGGAGTTGGCCTGGAGTATCTACAACGATGACAAGCAACGGCAGGTTGAAAGTTTGGCCGGGTTGACCAAACCAAACGACATTGCCACGCATCTTACAAAGATGAAGCTTTGCGAACTGTTCCCAGATATACCTCGGGAGACGTTGCTGGATGTATATACTGCTCAAGGTCATAGCTACAGCAAAACGCTGCAGGCATTGGGCATCAATGAGGTGGCATACGCGACCGATGAGGTAACGAAGAAGGACTTGATTGAACGGGCCAAGCGCGAGCATGATCGGGTAAATGGCGACATTCGGCTGCAAGCTTTGTTGACATTTTAACTGCTTTGTTCCACTTTTGCAGCTTAACCGTCAAGCCGAACAAGAAGTGCAAGAGCAGCAGCAACGGACCGAGATCGGCGAAGACGGTGAACGCGAAGCTAACTTACTTTCCATAGCCAAGACTACGCAACTGCAAGAGGAGCGCAAACGTTTGGCCTTGCACGACTTCGAAAAGACACGTAACATGGCCGCACATCATTCCCAGTTGAAGGCGGAGTGCTACCAACGTGCTAAGGAAGCCATTCAGAAGGGCAACGGCGGCGCAGCCATCTACTATTCCGAAATAGCTAATTTACATAAGCGGAAGATCGATTTGTACAATCATCGTGCGGCGAATTGCATCATGGAGGTACATCGCTACACGCAGAATAATCCCGATTTGCTGGATCTCCATTATCTACATGTGCTCGAGGCCATTAGTTGCCTCGACCTATTCCTCGATCAACATATCACAGCGTTGCGTGCCCTTTATCGGCCGTATAAGCATGTTTTCATAATCACGGGACGTGGACTGCACAGTGCCGGCGGCATTTCGACTATAAAGAATAAGGTGAAGACGCGCCTCAAAGAACGTGGTCTAAAGTAAGTTCTTAGTAAAACATACACCGTGTCCTATTCCAATGTAACTCACTGTTCGTTTTATTTTTGCTGCTCAGGTGGAATGACGTAAATCCCGGTTTGCTCAAGGTTAAAATCTTTTCCGCCTCGCGACATGCAAATAATTTTTTCTAAAAGTACACAATAGTTTTTAAGATAAATCGCTATGTTCATGGTGTGTTGTTAGATTTAAGCCCAACATTAAAAAAAATAAACCCTAGTTTTATTGTGCTGAATTCTAATATATGTAAGTCTAGAAGCGTATTGAATTTTGTTTTGTTTCATTTTATTTCTCGTATATCAAATGTTCAAAAGTGTTCAGCATTCATTCCCATATATTTTTATACACATTTACTATACTACATACATACATGAATATATATGATCTATTTTTTATTATATTTTACGGGATTAATTTTAAGAACTTATTTAGAAAAGCTTTATAAATACGACGAAAGGTTGTCTTGAATAAATTACCAACCTTTAAGGTATACAAATTGCCTTCTTATTTTGTTGTTATGCTTTAAAGATAACAGTAAATATATATATATTAACGAATATCTTGTACTGTCTTACAGCAAAGAAACAACTCATATTAAAAATAAGTAAATGAATGAGATTATAAATGAATCATTTTTAAGTTACAATTAAATTTTGAATTAGTCCGTCATCAAGCGCTGGGGCATTTTATTTTTGGCTTCATCATGCAAGTCGTGATAGCATTATATTGCTTGTTTTAATTCACGACTAAATATAGTCATCTGTTCCAAAGGCTAGAATAGCGCTGCGAATGGCCATTTCATTCATTTGAATTGATTGTGTAGTTGATTGGATTGGGTACAGGGTTTTCTATAGTCGGTTACGCCCGACTTTAGCCCTGCCTTTCTAGTTTTGCATTTGAGTTGCATTTTATTGAATCTATAACAGCTAATTTTTTAATAATAATATCGATTACATTTTGTTGCAAAGAAGTATTATTGAAAAATAAATCATTACAAATTTTATTTATAAAAATTAACAATTGTGTACTTAATTTTTCTTAAAAATATCAACAGAACCAAATATTATGATTTTTGGTGATCGGTGCATAGAAATCGGAAAAACCGATGATATATATATAAGTCGATTCCACTTACGTATAAAAAATAAGATTAGTACTCCAAGGATAATAAAATGTACATTAAAAAATGGAAATCATGTGCAATTTACGGTTGAAGTGAAACTTGCATGATTGTTGCTGCTCGTAATCTCAGGACTAATGGTCATATGCATATAAGCAAACGGCTTTACGTTCAGCGGGGGCTGCCGCCGCAGTGCTAAACGACCGTCAGACCTTTGCACCCGAATGACCACTGGCTCTGCTATACGAATTCGGTCGCTGCTTTTTCGAGTGGCGTTTGCTTGTGTGTTGCGTATGGTATGAATGTTGAAATGTAAGGCAAGCATATGTTCGTTATTTTCTTCGCTCAATGCACAAGGTACCGAACAATGCCGATACCAATATGTCGATTTTTACACTAGAAAACACGAATCTAGTAAAACCGCGAAGAAAATGTAATTGAGAGAAGTTTCAAAAACCGCGTAAAAAGATCATGTATATTCTTAAAATACTTCACATCAGAGTCAATGGACAATTGGACGAGATAACTTCAAACTTTGGAGGAAAGCATTACGTTAGCCTCTGAGCGGAGATTTATAAGACCAGCAGTTTAAGATTTATCTTGTATAACTTAATGGCCTTGACAGTTATCTACACTAATAACTTAAAACCACACATCAGATGTATTTGATTTTATTGTATTTTAGAATTCTAGGGAATTATAAACTTCCTTACATAATTATCCAAATGTTGTTAAGTGAAAGCTATGATCGTAAAAAATAACTATTTTCTAGCTTCAAAGTTTCTGCTTATCTGTGAGAGCTAATTTTGTAAGAGAGTCGAACTCAATTGGTTACCTAGTTTTTGTAGAAATTTTTATTACTATATCTGACGCAATTAGTACTAAGTACATTAGAATTGCACCCAGTGTTCTTAGTTTTCAAATGTCCTACTTCCGATTACCGGTTTGATACAAGCTTTTTCCAACTCATGACTAACTAAAATCTGTATCTCGTTTAAGTTAAACACAATACATGTTGTAAGTAGGAATATTTGGTGAAATTTTAAGTTTATATTTACACGTATGTTTATGTTTTAAACATGAGCAAGACACGTACATATATTAATTGTATTTATCTATTTAGTTAGTTATAAACAAGCGAATGAATTAATATAAAATTACTTATACACTAAAAACGTGTACAACATTCGATAATGGCAGTCAGTGAATTAGAAGCGGTGCGCCTCAAAGATAATGCAGAAGATGCCTTTCTCCGCTCAGCTTTGTTCGCCGGCATCAGACATCTTTTTTGTAATGCCATTGAGCACTAAGGGCGACAGCAGACCGCCGTCTTTTCGCTGCAGCTCTGACAATAGGCTTAGCTGAATTGCTTTTGTTGTTTGGTGTGGAGCAGGCGACGGCGGCGATTGGTTTTCTTTGTCCGACTGTAGACGGTTTATTGTCACTTTTTCGAGCAAATTACTGCGACTACGCAGCTGTGCGCGATTTGCAGCTTGACGTGCAAGAGAGGACATGGCCAAAACGTCGTTGCCGCTAGGTTTTGGACGCGGCGGTGTAGCGAGAAAAACACCTTCAAAAATAGTCTCCAAGCTGTTGGTGCGACTGAGCGTTGCTTCGTCATTGACAACGTCACATGTGCTGGTATCGCTTGGAGGACTTATTTGAGCATCGATGTCGTGCAAGGCGACGAAATTCGGATTATTCAGACATAAATTCTGCAAGGCAGACTGCAGGCGTATTGGCGTATGCAAATCGTAAGTATCGAGATCATGATCGATTGGTGAAGGCGAGCGACCCAAAGGTGAAATGTTGCGTATCTCAAACACAGGTAATTCATCGCAATTCTCGTGGTGTGTTATTTCTGTCTCCAATTCACGGTCAAGCGCCAGGGAGAGATCACTTTCGTTTGACAGCGAGGAGCAGTGCGATGTCTGCAGGCGTATGGATACATTCACTTCGCTCATGGTTTCAGTGACGAGTAACATATTGCCGCTGGAATTATTTTGTAATGTAGATTTAGTACCGGCAATAGATGGGAATTCCTGATTTTTGTTGTTGCTTTGTACGTCCTTGCTGCTGCAAGCTGCGTCATTGTAGCTGCTTGCAAGTAAATTGCTTTCGGCATCCTCGTCACTGAACATTGCAATCGTTTTTTCTGTTTTTGTTTGTTTCGTGAGAAATTATTATTTATAATTTATCTACGCATATAGTCTTTTCGCGGAAAGCGTCGTTCATAAATTTAAAAAGAAATAAGTTCAGGAGAAATCCTGCTGTTCAAGTTGATCGTTTAACATTTCACACTCGAATTCTCACAATATCATCTTTCGTTTAGATTGGTACTCAATAATATAATCAAAATCTCAGATTATTCGTAAATTAACTGTTTTTATATTTCAGCTAGCTTCGACAGCCAGCATGTTGTGCATTTTTAGTGCATTTTCTAATAAATCGAACGCAAGTTTATGACAGGCTGACCAGATTCGCAGTAATTATTTTTATATACAAACTGGCAGCACTTTAATTTATTGCCAGGGCTGTATTTGACTGGCCCTCTGTAGGGAAAATGGTGCAAGTTATTTTAAAGAAAGTAACAACCTTTAAAATAACGACACTAAAAATGGAAAATGTTTAGTATTTAAACTTTTTATATTATAGTAGTAAAGAGTATATTAAAGTTGTGCAAATGTATGTAACTGGCAGAAGGAAGCATGGCAAACCCCAAAAAGTATATATATTCTTAATCAGCATCGAAAGACGAGTCGATCTTGCCATGTCCGTGTGTCCGTCTGTCCGAATGAACGCGCGGATCTCGGAAACAGTAAGACCTACAATCACCAAATTTGGCACGAAAACTCTCCTAAGCCGAGGTGTAAGTTCAAAAAAAAGGTAACAGAATTCAAAGGCTAAATGCTTGAGAGCCGAAGTGGGGAGATGCACAAAACAATGCGCATTGTCTTGTGCGTGGTCGTCTGCAGCGTAGAGAATGATTGCTTATGCATGAGTAAGAGAGAGATAAAAAATGCTTTACTGATTGTACTCATTCGTGGCCGAATAAAAAATTTTCTCATCTGTGAAATACTAAGCAAACAAACGAGAGAGTAGATTTCGCTCACACAACAATTCATGTGGCTCACGTATACACACATATTGCTGTGTAATAGGTGCGGAAACATTAAAATATTCCGAGACAGATTTTAAATGAATGTTGTTGTTGTTGTGGTCCACATTGTGGCAGTACGTGAGTAATATGTTTATTAGTAATGATTTCTGTAATTATTATTGCCGATGTTCTACTACTATGCACCGGCGACAATTAAGTGCAATAGTGAATTGCTTTGTTTCTTTTGTACTTATTCTACATTATACATAGTAACTAAAACTTCATTCTTAACATTTTGAGCAGCAGTTTCATTTCAATAGTGTGTTTATATGGGTGAGGCACATTACTTTTTTTATTAAGATATCGATACCAAATTTTGGATTTAATGATTTTAAGTAATATCCAATCATATTCCCGAATTTGATAAATGTCGGTTTACTATAACATATAGCTGCTATAGAAACGATCGGCCAGAAAATCTCTTTTACTAAAAAAAAATTTTTTTTTTTCTTGAGATATCCTTACGTAATGAATACAAAATATTAAAGCAAAAAAAATATATATTCAGTTTTGGATTGGGTACAGGGTTTTCTATAGTCGGTTACGCCCGATTATAGCCCTGCTTTTCTAGTTTTTATTGCCGTTGTTGTATTACTGTGCACCGATGACAATAGAGTACAATAGTGAATTGCTTTGTTTCTTTCCTACTTCATATACATTATATAGCAACGAAAACTTCATTCCTGACATTTTGGGCAGCAGTTTCAGTTCAATAGTGTGCTTATATGGGTGAGGCACATTACTTTTATTTTAAAGAAAGAAACGCAGAGTGTTAGTTGTATCAGATCGAGTCGGTTTGCATTAGAGTTGCAGTTGAAGAGCGGGCGACAGTATGAAGCTCACTTGTTTGCTTATTATCATAGATGAGTAAATTTGATATTCACTCACAGAGAGTAGATTGTACAACAACCACATATTTGTTTACCTATAAGCAAGAAAACGTCCGCTATCATAGTATGCGTAAATTGTATATTCACTCGCGAGAGTGATTTGTTTACCTATACTGGTCGACGCGATAAAATTGATGATGCGATAAAATTGTTTATGCGATATTGCATTCATTTTCAAGTTCACTCTGCCGCGGCTATAGGTGTTACCACATCAATAATTACAAATGTCAGTCAATACTCACTTTTTATTTTCATTGAGAAAGAGTGAAAACAAAATAGAATTGCAGTTGTAGCTGCAACTCTGGTAAACATGTTGAAGAGTTGGAGCAAGAGGGCAATTGTTTATGTGTTAGTATGTTACAGCGGGATGACAGTATGACACTCACTTGTACCTAAAATTGTCAATTGTATCGATGCGATAAAATTGTTTCTTGAATTATGAAATTCACCCCCGCTATAGATGCTATCGCATCAAAAATCCACTAATTCGAAAAATTCGATACTCCGAATTGGGCCTGCAATCATTATTTTGGATTAGCGAGTTTTGACTATATATCGGTTCACTATATCATGTAGCCGAAAAATAACATTTACTGAGAAAAATGTTTTTGTTTATTAAGATATCGTTATCAAATTGTGGTTGTGGAAAGCAACAAAGAAAAATATTGAATAATAAAATTAAGTGTACTTGAGGACTTTAGTCAGGGTTATGAGAGAGAACGGACGTGAATTAGGCTTGTAGTATTTTTTTATTTCTCTTAGTATGGGACAACTTATGGTAATACCATGTAAAGTGACAGCTTATCTGCGAATCTTCTGTATCTTTTATAAAGACTGAAAGCAGAAAAGTGTTTTTGTAGCATAATAATAATTACAACTAGCCAGATTAACTATGTAAGAGAGAGAACAAGTTATTGAAAAACTCAATGGTTCTACAAGAATGACAGAGCACAGGAACAAGAAACATTTGCCGATTGTTTTTTCAGACATATTTTAGATAAATAACTGCTGCGACTTCACAAACGAATAAGGGTTCATCAATTATTGTTTTTATTTTAGTTTTAATTTGTAATTTTACATTAATATAACTAACATTACATAATAATTACACAATAATAATTTAACTACGTTACACTCCAAAGTGCAGTTAAATATATAATATACTATCTTTGCTTTTTTTTTATATTCATATTAAGAATTACAGTTAGAAAACTTCTAAGTATTTTTTAACAAGTTTATTATTGTTTTTGTATTTGGTTTTTTCTTTAACGTTGACTTAAATAAATATTTACCTAAGTGCTTAATTTATTTAATTAATTGAAGCGTATTCAAATGTAGCTAGTCATGAACCTAAATCAAATGATATAAAAGCTTACAAATTAAAATTTGTTTTTTATTTCCTTAACAACTTTTTGGAAGTACGTATTTTTATTATTGAATTTTACTCAAATAATGCGCACATCTATAATTATTTACTAAATTTTGTATTTGTTATTAGTTTTTTGTCATTTTTTCCAACGAATTAATGTTTTTATACTTTAAAAGTAAGTTTTGTGCGTAGAGTAAAATATGCGATTTGGTTTTCTTGTATTTTAATTTTTTGCATGTGTCGAAAATGTTTTGTAAATCGAGAGGAGCATTTTATAGCTGCAGTGTTTTTGTTTTCAATAATTTTTTGTTGTAATAATTTTAATACTTAAGATTTTTTTTTTTACATTTAATGTAATTTTTAAAAACCACTACATAATAAACACAAAAATCCTTTTGCTATGTAAGTAGAAATGTTTTAACACACATGAAAAGCTTTTTATATTTAAATGAATGAAGCTGCGCATCACATAAAAGATGCGATTTTGGGGGAACTCTTGAGTCAACTATTAGGCGAGCAGTTGAATGTCATTAGGGGGCTGCACGGGTTTTGACGATTAGTAGTCAATCGCTAACGGTTGACCAGCCGAGACCTTTAGGAGTTGCTTGAGAATTCTCGTTTCACGTTCGTTTTCCTGAAAATCTCTGGGAGTGTTGCCACTTCAATTGATGCCGAGTAACCGTTTGAATGCGCGTCGATAGTCTAAATTGAATATCGTATAAATAACGGGATTGAGGCCAGAGTTGATGTAGCCCAGCCAGGTGATGAAGTTT
Source organism: Stegana nigrithorax (assembly GCA_037044495.1). Lineage (NCBI taxonomy): Eukaryota > Metazoa > Arthropoda > Insecta > Diptera > Drosophilidae > Stegana > Stegana nigrithorax. The sequence continues at coordinate 393,527 of JBAMBQ010003786.1, forward strand.
TTAAACTTAGGTGTGGGGCAGCAGCTTGGGCAGAAGGGAAGTATGACGTACATTAAGAAGAAGGGCAGCCAGCAGATGACGAAGACGCCCATAATTATGCCTAAGGTGCGCGCCGCTCGCCGTTCCTTGGAGAGCGAAATCTTCTGCTTCTCCTCGATGAACTGATACACGGTCTTCTTCTGCAGCGGCACCGTCGTCATTGAGGAGGCGGCGCCTGCCGACGATTGCGGCGGCGTTACTTTCAGCGACGCATTCTCCTCCGTGCCCATGACGTTGCCAACGCAGACCTGTATGCAGCCCTTCGGATCGCTGCCGCTCTCTGTGGAGATCTCGCCAGCATCGATCTTTGTGATGGCCGCATCTGCCGCCTGTGGATTGTTTTCCGGCAGTAGTTTCTCAGCGCTGCTCTTGTCGCTTGTGGTGGACTTGTGCTGTCCTTCGGTGTTGCTGTTGTTGCTCGCGTGCGTGTCCTGCGTTTGCCGACTGCGGCTGCGTGCCTTGCCGTGTTTTATAGAGTCTTTGATTTTGGCGCGTCTTGTTTTCTTCAGATGTGCAACGACGATCACTCGGTGTTCGCCGTGTTGCAGCTGCTGTGTTTGCTGTTGCTGTTGCTGCTGCTGCTGCTGCTGCTGCTGCTGCTGCTGCTGCTGCTGGTGGTCATCTTTGGGTTCATTGTGCACACGCGTCTCGCTGCTTATGGACTCCTGGTCGTCCTGCTGTATCATGGGCTTAGAGAAGTTGGTCGTGTCGCGGACACAGCACATTAGACTCACACAGAATGTTGTGACTGCGTATCCTTTGCCGGCGCCTGCGCCTCCCGGCCCGATTCCGCTTTCCAGTGCCGCTTGCGTGTCGCTGGACTTCATGCCAATCGTATTCATCTTGGATGCCTTGGCACGTTCGCGCAGACGCTTTTTGGTCGCCCGAAAGATTTCGTAGTACACCAGCGTCATCACGGCGAGCGGAATGAAGAATGAGCCCAGCGACGAGTATATCACATAGCCACGCTCCGATGTCAGCTCACACGGCGTGGCGCTGGTGAACTCATCGGGCCAGTCATTCCAGCCCAGCAATGGCGGACTGCTGATCACCAGCGACAGTATCCAGACCCCCGAGATGAGCATTAGAACGCGACCCACGGTGCGCTTCTGCGCGTAGTTTATGGGATCCGTAATGGCCCAATAGCGATCGAGCGCAATGGCGCACAGATTTAGGATAGATGACGTGCAGCACAGAATGTCACACGTAAGCCACAATTTGCACAAATGTATGCCGAACTCCCAGCGCCCCAGGATCGAGTAGGCCACGTTAAAGGGCAGCACCAGGAGTGCGACTGTCAGGTCGGCCACTGCCAAGGAGACAATGAAAAAGTTCTGCACAATGCGCAGCGGCTTGTAGGTGAAGACGCTCAGGATGACGAGTATATTGCCGATGATGGTCAGCACGATGATGATGGACAGCACGATGGTCGTGAGCATGGCTTCCCACTCGGGCACGACCAGCTGCACGCCGAAGTAGCTCGTGTGCAGCTCCTCCATCACAGTGCACTCACTGGCATCGTGTGCCGACTCTGCGGATGCCGCTGAGCCTGTTGCGGAAAAACTCTCCACCAGTGCGCCGGAAATATTTGTGAGTGTGTTCAGCGTTGACGCGGCCATATTCGTTGTCGCTGTCGTTTCTGCTGTTGTTGTGGTCGTCGTTGTGGCGGCGGCTGCTGCTGCTGCTGTTGCGTGTGTGTTGGCCCGCAGCGCGTGTCCTATGAAAGTGCTCATTGTGTGGTTGTTGTTGTTGTGGCTGCTGCTGCTACTTGTCGGACTTCGGGCAGCGGCTGCTGCTGCCACGGCAGTCGTGGCGACATTTATGAAGAGTATTTGAGCTGTTGATGGCATTTTCGCATTTTGCGCTTACTTACACGAGCACTTACACGCATCCAGCCCGCCTTTGAGGATTAAATATCGGAAGCCCACAACAGCAAAACACCCTTTATCTGTAAATGAGACAGAAAGAAAATGCGAGAAACGTGAGTTGCTTGCTTGATCGGATTTTATCAATTGCACTTCAATGGCGATTAATGCAGCTTTATGCATATCCTTGCCAAAGGAGTTTGCACGTAAATAAACACACACTCCCACACACACACGTACAAAGGCTGGCATGATTACGTATCGCATATCCATTGGAAATTGGAAATGCATTCAAGCAGCATGAAACGATTCCTCTCCAACTTTGCAGCTCCTTTTCGCTACTTAGCCAACTATTTTCTCCTTTTTTTCTTTCGTTTATTCTTCAAGTAGAAATCGAAATCAAAGATGAAATTGAAGTTCAAGTTTCATTTGTGCAAAACTTATGTGCATTTATTTATTTATTCCAAAAAATAAAAAAAAAAAATTCGCTACTTAAGTGCGTTGGCTGTTTTCTGCACACTGCACTAGTTCGAGGCAAAAAGAATTTCGGCAGTTTCTTAAAAAACAGTCGAAGTTCTACAATTCAAAATGTTACGATTTTACACGGAAAAAAATTGGTCGATACAGAGTTCGAGTCACAGAGGCATTGATTAAAACTAGCAAAATACTCTTCTAATTTATTCTTTATTCTAAGAGAAGCCTCTTTCAATTCGGTTCATCTCTAAACACGCTTTATGCTTTATTAATTCACTTAACAGAAAGCTGAGCCCACATAAGAGGAAAAATGGAAAACTGTTTGCTCTATGCTGAACATTCTCTTTGCCAGGGGCATAGTACAATTGCAAAATGACGCATCTTACGCCACGAGCTACGTCGATTACTCCTTCATTTGTCCCTAAGAGTCGGTGCGATTTATACGATGAGGTTTGCTGATTTCATTTAAAGTGTTCGACGAATAATTCTGCATAAATTGCTTAACGAGACGCAAAAAATCAGTGGCGCATTGTCTTAAGTGCAGGAGTTGACAGCGTAAAACATTACAGATAAAGAAAAAGGAAACAATAAAATAATGGAAGCTTACGAAAAACAAAAAATGAACATTGATTTACCAAACAACGTGAAGACTGAGAAGGACAGCATTAGAGAGCCACGGGTCGAACTTACTCCCTTCCCTTATCGGCAAAATATGAGCAGATCGCACTAGAGATGCATTTGTGACGGAATATTTTATTCCGTTCCCGCCCATTTTTAAATCACATAATACAGTGAACGCTCGAAACCGTGAACTAACAAAAATCAAGGCGTTATACGGATTCGATTGTGACACCCTTTCGAATACCAATCTAAACTGCCTAATTTGGTTTGTGATAAGTAAATGCACGCATATTGCTTTTGCAAGAGCAGATTTACTAAAATTAAAATGAGGTCCATATATTACAAAAATTGATTCATTGAAGCAGGTTGTGAAAGGAAAATGCATAGCATATTTTGAGGAGAGCAAAATACCAGATGCATACAGCTTTAATTAGAAAGACTGCAAACATGCAGGGTAAGTAATTCTTTATGTTTTGCGCAATTATTCGAAGTTGTCGTTTTCGAATTTTTTGATTTTTCCACCTTTTCGAGAGTATTTGGAACAAAAAGGCGTTACACGTTGTGTCACGTGAGTGCATAATCACGTTTTCGAGCGTTCACTGTAAATAATCATTGTTTGACAGTTTGATACTAAGAAAATATGTAAATTTGCTCTTTTGTGACACTTAACTATCCAAGATTTTGAAAGCCAATTTTTGCATAATATGAAAAGTTAATTCACCAAAATATATTCATCATATATTACACACATTTGTAATAATGCATCAATTAGTTAAATAACAAATAACAAAATGCTAAAATTGAGCTAGAAAAGGGTTTCCTTCATTGGATTCGCCACCTAGAAAATGAATAGAGTAGCCTAGGAATGAAAGGACGGCGCATAGAAATCCGAGTTATGAAACCGATGTTGAAACCGATTTTCAATCGAATTGGCTGGGTTATTTTTAGCATGTGCTTACTGTATACTTTTTATATGTGATAAATGTTTTGCTTATGCGCTTCATTTGACAAATTTTGTTTGCAATTTATTGCTTGAGCTGATATTTGTTTTTTTTTTTCTTCTTGTTTACTTTGTTTTCGTTTCAGATTTCGTGTTTGCTGTTGTCGATTGTTGTCGTTATTGTTTTGCGTGTAATGTGTGTCGGGTGAAATATTTACTTGGAGCCTGAGCGCTCTTCCGCTAAATGTCATTTTACATTTTTGGCAAACCACTTTGCCGCATAATCGTTTCACCTTTTGAAAGCTTTGTGCCACGCCGCGCTCGATGCTGCTCAATGCTGCCCGGCTTTGCTGTCAATTTAAACGTCATTTGCACATACATATCTACGTATGCATGTATGTAAGCGTGTATGTGTGTAGTGGCAGGTATGTGTGTGGCCGGCACTAATGCAAGGGTGTTCGTATGCACTTTGGCCAAATGCCATTCGTACGCATATTTGTGTTAAACGACATTCACTAAAACGGTTTCTTTTTGCTGGGTTATTATGCAAAACAACAACTACACACGACGCTACTTTGCATTGCCTCGGGTTCCATTCATCGCTGCCGTTGCATACGTAAACAACCCTCACCCCCATCCATCCATCCATCCCAGCAGCAAAAATAAAAAATAAGTATTTCAAAAACAAGGAAAAAACAAACAAAGAATTAAAAAGGAGAAAAATAAGGAAAACCTTTTTAGCCATTTATTTTTGCGTATGTTCGTTTCACGTTAACGATGTCGACGGCAACAGCGCCGGTGACGACGGCGGAGGCGGCGGCGTCGACGAATTCGTGTTCGCTTTGCAGTGCGTGTGTTTATTTTGCATTTTCGTTTTTCAACGTGAATTACAAATAGTCGAAGTTTTAAGCGATTTTTAGTTGAGCGGGAGTGAACGGGGAAGAGCAAGATAAAACAGACACTCGCACGCACACCCAACTGGCAAACAGAAAGAGAGAAAAAGAAAAAAAAAAACTGGGATGAAACGTACAGAATCCGATTTAAATAACATTTAGGAGTAATAGCCGTTGCTTGAGTGCATCTCGGTTTTGGTTTGTTTTTTATTGTTGTTAGTGTTGTTGTTGTTGTTGATGCAGATTTGTGGTTTTCCACACTAACGCCTTCAGCGTTGCATGTGATTTTTGTTGCGCTCTGGCATAATGCTCGGTGCGATGCGATCTGCTGCTGCTGCTGATGCTGAAGCTGATGCTGAGGCAGCATTAAATTTGCCTTTAAGCGTTTAAGCCACAAAGTATGCAAGAAAATCACGTATTATGTGTTGAAAGAATAAAATTACTTTGTACTTTTCCGTTAACGGTAAATCCTATAGGCTTTTTTTTGTCTTTTTGCGTATGAGTTGTATTTTACAAAGGCAGCTGCGTCTTCTTCTTTCTCTTTTGCTTTTTAAGCTTGTTAGCTTAGCTACCTTGACTTTTACTTGAATGGCCCTGAAGTATATTACGAAAATATGAACAGAAAAAATTGTTTGCAAAATTATCGACTTGTGCAAAGGGAATTCGACGTGTAATCAAGCAGAAAGTCGCCCAAGTGTTATTGTGTTGGCGATATGACAAACTGAATCCTTATCCGGATAAGGTCTAATCCTTAAAGTAAAAGCAATTTATTTTTTGAAAAGAAATTTTTTTTTTGAATGGTTAAGTCTTTTTCAAACGAAACATGGAAGGTAAATATTTAGCTGTTATAAAATTTAAATAAAGGCAACAGTTGTCATTGGCTTTTATAAATTTAGAACCGCCGCAGTCATGGCTACTTAAATAGTTGAGTGTTATTCACAAGCAATGTCCTCCATTTCCGCTTGATTTAATTTAATTTAATCAGAAGTTAAACCTTTTCACAAAAAATAAAAAACTCCAAAACTCAATGATGCTTATTTGTCACTCGGTGGCCAATAGCTGCAGATGTTATGGGCATTTTTAAATAGGAAATAGTCAAGGCAGTGAAGGAGAGGAGGTATGCGAGAGTTAAATGCATCTGAATTTTCTTCCTAATGAGCAGCGTTCTCAAGGTGGTGACTTAAAGTTAAACAGTCAGTTAAGGTTAAACTAATGATTGTGTAAATAATAAAGTCTTCGTTATATGTTGATATACATATATTGAAAATCAACCCCTTCGCTCCAATAACATCAAATGGAACGAAATCTGTACTCAAACAATATTCTTTAAGTGTTCTCTAGTTTTGAAATCAGCATAACTTGACTAAAAATAAACTAAACAGAAACCCTTTGGAAATCGCATTCCGATACCCCAAAGTGGAATTGCGAACCAAAGAGATGTTTTTAAATGAAAATGGAGTTTTTAAATCAATGTAAATTCACAATTGAAGTAAATTCATAATCGAAATGGAACCGATTTGATATTGCTTCAAATTGCGAATCCTCTTACGGTGTGGATTATTTGTTTCTCTACTTATTCAGGCCTTTTGAAAGCCAAGGCATATCCATGTCATGATTAACCTAGGGGAGAATTGATACGCAAGCGAATTAAGTCAACGTTAGAGTGAACTTAATTGAATAAGTTTTATAGCTAATATGTATTTACTGCTGCCGTTATCAAAACTTACAAAGCACAGCAGCCACCAGTCAGCAGCCAGAAGCGAGCAAGGAGCAGACGAGGAGAAGCGTTCACACTTAAAACGCCTTATAGGCAAATGGCATAACGACACGTTAGAAAATCAGACTGGCAGACAGACAGACAGACAGACATACACAAAGTGTGAGTCTGAAATATGTGAGAGCCGTGCGTTCTTGACATGTGCCTGCGTAAAAGTTCTTTCACCGATGAGCTTCTTATTTGCTGGCACACACAAGTCAGCATACACAGCCCAGAGTGCCGACTGGCTTAATGCTGCCGAATTTCATTGCCATTCGCTTAGGCTGCAGTGGGGAGCAGCTGAGACTTTGTCTTTGTGCGTATGCCAAACTAATCAAATGGCATTGCACCGCAAAGCCGTCGCGCACCCAGAGACTCACCAGGCCAGACTGCTTAGGCGCTTCGCAGGCTGTGAACCCCGAAACTATGTTTCGGGTTTTGCGAAAATGAACAGCTTAGCTGTGTGGTGTGCGAAGGCTCTTGTGGGCAACTCGTTTGGCAGCTATGCGAAAGTATTCTTGATTGAGTTTGACACACGCTTCTTGAGTTCTGGAATATTTGAAAGTTGCCAGCAAATGCAGACTGACTGACTGACTGACTGTGAAACTCTGTAAGTAATTTCAAACAGTTTCGAGGAAGTTATCTCGGCGCCCCTACATTCATACGATAAAACTTATGCTGCCAGCCAGATACTATTTCAAATGAGTAACATCAACTATTTTGTGTGCTCTTTATTACAGTTCTGCGGCGATATGGCAACAGCAACAGCAAAACTCACTTATGCAACAATCGACTATTACAAAGGCAACCCACACTTAAGGCAGTTTTCAGTTTCTTCACAAGCGATTAGCATTTCCCGCTCACACTTGGGATGAGCAAATGGGCCAGGATTAGCAAACGGCATATGTTGGCACATTTGCATATGCCTCTACACTTAGCGTCATGAAAATGACTTTCTCGCAGCCAATGTGGCAAACTTTGTTATGCTGCATACGATTATGGCCCGCATGGATTGCCTTTTGTTTCTCATTACAAAGCGCGCTGAGTAGGAATGTCAAAAACTTACGAAGGTAATTTCCATGCACAATTGGATTACGTTCAAGTTTTCAAATTTATCGACAATCATTTGAGTAATTCGCTATCAGCCCTTATCTGCCTCACCCAATTTCTTAACTGCTGGCCCGCGATGAGGCAACTTTTCTGTCAAGGCCAATTCTTGAAATGCCACTATTTGAAGACCAGCCTGTATAAATATCTCTTTAATATCCAGAATACGGTCGGAGAGTAGGCAGTATTGGACCGGATCCCAGACATAGTTCAAAAAAAAAAAATGCTCGATGCTCGAGTTCATCGAGAGAATCAGTCGCTTAATATTTAGAACTAATCAGGGGCAAATTATGCTCATTGAAAATAGTTTTCTGAAATGAAAAAATGGGGCAGATTGTATCGTTCCAGATTCTATTTGCTGTAGGCGGTTTTTGTGTGCTTTGTTTAACTTTATTTATTTACTTTTGTTTTTGTTTTGCAAACAAAATGAATGCAAAATTCGTGGTAAAAATAAACAAGAAAAACTAGAAAGGCAGGGCTGTAGTCGGGCGTAATCGACTATAGAAAACCCTGCACCCAATCCAAAACTGAATATATTTTGTTGCTTTAATATTTTGTATTCAGTATGTAAGGATGTTTCAATAAAAAAAAATGTTCTTTTTACTAAAAGCCATTTTTCGGCCGATTGGTCCTATGGCAGCTATATGCTTTAGTAAACCGATATTTAAATTATTCAAGAATATGATTGGATATTACTTAAAATCATAAAATCTAAAATTTGGTAACGATAACTTAATAAACAAAAAAGTTTTTCTCAGTAAATCTTGTTTTTAGGCCGATCGTTCCTATGACAGCTATATGATAAAGAAAACTGATATATATAATATTTAGATATGTAATTGGGCATTAGCTAAAATTGTTTAATCCAAAATTTCGTTGTACCATTTGTTGGTACAGGGTATAAAAATAAAATACCAATATTCGGCAAGATACTTGGAATATGGCCTGACATTCAATATCCGCCCTGATATTCTGTATCCGGCCTGAAGTTCAGCATGCGCCCTGATGTTCGGTATCCGGCCAACATCATTATCCGTTGCATCACTAGCAAGCACAATGTGGGGCATTTGTTGTGGCAGGCTTCAGTTTCAATTGATAAGCAGCAAAACGCATTTGAAAATGTGCGCTCACGTTAATTGCCGCGGGTAAGGCAGGCATGAGGCAGGTATAGGGGTTTGTGTTTACTCAATACGGCGGGCACCCTTTGCCAGTGTGTGAGGGGAGCGTGGAAACATAATCAAAGGCGTGCAAATGACTTTTCAAATAAATAATGAAACGTGTTCAGACATGTTTTTTAACTTTTTTTTGTATTTTGTTTATGGTGTTTTTATATTGTTCCGTTTACTTTGATGACCGACCGCACACGAAGCGATCATTGCCTGATTCGAATTTGCTTTTTTGTCATTGTATTTTTTTCTTTTTTTCACAGTATGCATTCATCGGCTGCGTGCCATTCGCTTAGGTTTGCTATTTTCCCAGTGCGCTACTTCGATAAATAGGCAGGCATATGCGTTGATAAATGAACGCGCTTGGGTCTAAGGGGCAGTGGCTTACAGTGTCGGGCAAGTCTGACCGCATATCTTTTGCTGCTTTTCGCTCTTCTTTTGCATTTAATTTTGCAACCAAATCAAAGTCTGGCCAATCATAAATCGCTGCGAGTTTTGTTGGCTTGTTGAAAATGTAATAGTATATTATTATAAAATGTAATATACGCTGTTCGCAGTTCGCTGTTCGCTGTTCGCTGTTCGCAGTTCGCTATTTGCTATTTGCAGTTCGCAGTTGTTGTTCGATGCCCCAACGCAAAAACATAAATATAAAAAAAGGCAATTTCAACCGTGCCGTGAATTTACCGGAAAAAAACCATAATTCTTGGCTTTTGTTTTGTGTTCTACGTTGTTCCAAAAACAAAATGAAAAAAAAAACAAGCAAGAAAAAAAAAATTTATATGCTTACTATACCATATATGAAAAAATCTAAAAAAAAAAAAATTGAATTGAAAAATATTGCAATGTACATACAGTGCAAATAAAGAAAAACATTGCAAAAGGTTATGTCCCCGCAATAACAAATGCAATCGCCACAACAACAACATGTACGCAACTTCCTAGCACACACTTAACCAATGGGTCTACATGGTCTACATCTGCCATTCATAGAAAGTGCATACGTATTCATTCAACGAGCTCTCGCATATGCATTCATGGCATTTTACGCTTTTAATACGCTCTGCTAACTAAAAAACCAAACAGAAAAAGAAATATTAAAGCCAAAAATATAACTACACACACACAGCGGTGAGTTCTGCTTAAAACGATTTCTAGGTTTTTAGTAGAAATTTTCACTTTCACTCTTTAAAGCTGCACTAACGGTATTTTGGGTGACATAGTTTTGTAACACATGTACCTATGTATGAGTGAATTTACATAATCTGTAGCTTCCAGTTGATCATGACATTGGCACAAACTACAGTGTGCATTCTTTTAAGCGGACACTCACAGATTTAGCAGAAATTATATAAACTAAATAAATAAGTGTTGAATACAATAAAAACTAAAAATAAAAACTATTAATTTATTTATCTATATATTTATTTGATGCAAACATAGTAGCGACTGAACGATTCAGAGAGGTTATACTGTATAATTCTCTAAAATAAAGACAGAGCGGCAATAATTTCAACTTCTTTATTTTATGATATCGGCATAAATTGAACATTTTTTTAAACCTTATGTCCACAATGCACATTCTGGTCTTTGCTTGAAAATGCCTGGACCCCCCACATACAACTAATCACAGTGTAACCTCATGCCTACTGACTCTTTAGACAAATGTGGTACAATTAAGATTCTTACATAAATTTCAATTGGGAAAATCTTTCTATTTAAAATCTATTATTAGTTCTGCTAATTTGAATTCACATTCCTTTGACTTACTTTGTTTTCATTTAATTATTTTTGTGTACATTTCAAATTCTTTGTATATTGACAGTTTACTGCCGAATAAATTAAATAAATAGAAATATATATTGTACGAGTATATATATACAAAGAAAATACTTTACCAAAAGTTGAGAGTGTCTATAATTGCTACAAAAAGTTCTGCTTCGTTTGGCGCTGCAGGTTTGACTGATCGTCCGTCAGACTGTAATTACATTATTTAAACACATAACGAATACCCCCGAGTAAAGCAGAGGAGCAAATGCGGAGGGCAGATGTTGTTGAGAACAAAAGTTGTTAATTGTACTTTGCGGTCAGTTGTGTAATGAAAAAATGTTTAAAACTGTGGCTGTTTTTGTTTTAGTTATTGTTGTAGCGGCTGTTGCTGTTGGGGGCCAGCGAAAGTTTCGTTGAAGCATTTTTCCAATATTTAAACTTGTGAATTTGCATTCACTTGCACTTGCACGTACACGTGTTGAAAACGTGTTAAATTTAATGGCCATTTACAATTTGCTTCCTTCTTTTATTTTTTGCAAATTACACGCACATGTTCAAAAAGAAACAAAACTGAAAACAAGAAGAGAAAAACAACACCGGACATGCATACTCACAGCAAACATATATGTATGCATATCATAAGTAAAATGATGCGTGCATTTCTATAATGCCAAAGTGAAGCGCCACTGCTGCTGCTGCTAAAAACACCCATGTATGTATGTATGTGTTTTAACACATATACATATATGTGATACACCATACATCAAAATATATATACATGAATATATAAGGATATGGAAACGCATGTGTGTGTATGAAATATGCGGAGAAATGCGAGCGACGTGAGCGCTCAAAAGCCTGCAGCGCATTTTTCACTACACACAGCGGCAGGCAGACACACGGACGCGCAGACAGGTAGGCAGGCACACCAACAGACAGGCAGACCGACAGACAGACAGACAGACAGACAGACAGACAGACAGACAGACAGACTGACTGACGGATGGACTGACAGTCAGCTTGACGGTTGGCTGGTGGCACAGTGGGCACTGCGTAGTGCAGACTCGTGCTGCTCCTGCTCCGGCTGCTGCTGCTGCTGCTGCTCTTGCGGCTTAAATGCTTGAGTGATTTTAATGAAAAAGGTGTACAAAAGTATTTTGCTACGGTAGCATTGCTGTTATTGTTATTGTTGCAGCTGTCGCTGTTGTTGCTGCTGTTATGGCTAACAAAGCTTAGCATAGCTGCGTACGAACGTACTCTCGTATACTCGATATGTTTGCTGTGGCTTCATCTGCGCTGTTTGTCGTGCTTAACGCTGGCGCCAAGCGCACATATCTGCACAATGCTTATAAAATAAAAAACGCAAGAAAAAATAAATATAAATAAAAGAAGGTAAGCATTAATCTGATCTTCGTTGCATAAACACAAGAAAAAGCAGAGGAAGAAGCAGAAGCCGAAAGCAATTGTCAGGGCGCAAGCTTTGAAACTCGGCCAAATCTCATGATATCGATTTCATGGGGATTTTCTGCTTTGAACTGACAATTTGCATATCACATCCGAAGACGTCAATCCATGCACACACACACACACACGCGCACACACCCGAGCAGGACACTTGGCAGGCGAAACACGCAGGAAGGCAAGCAGAGGCACAAACACAGGCACAGGCACAGGCACAGGCACAGGTACAGACACAGGCACAGGCAGGAACAGGAACAGGGAGAGGAAGATGTTGAAGTTGCCGTTAATTGCGTATACGTAATGTAATTACATATCTTTAGTTTTCACTTTGCTGCCATAATTATGTGTCACAAGTGCCTTTCAACATTAATGACGCTTTTCATTATTATTTTGTATACTTTTCGCAACACTTTTTTGATATTACTTGGTTTTTTTTGGCTACTTTTTTGAGGGTCTTTGTTTTTTTTTTTTTTTGGTGAAGGCTTTTGTTATTGTTAGTGTGGGTTTTGTTTGCGCGCTTCTGTTGGCTGCTGGCTGCCGGCTGTTGGCTGCTCTTAGAAGAGTTTTTAATGTCGTTAAGCCTTCGCGTTTGCTTGTCTGCTTGTGTCTACAGACTTCATGCTAAGGATTTTTGTGTCGTTTATCGCTTGTTTTGCTGAACTTGCTGACAGTGTCTGGTTTTGAACTTGGCACTATTCATGCATAAATTCATGCAGTGGCAACACAAGCGGCAGCAAGCAGCAAACAGCAAGCAGCAGACAGCAAGCAGAAGGCAGAAAGCAGACAGCGCAACTCAGGACATGCCATGTGACAGCGAAGGAACGAGGCGACAGAGAGCTTGCCAGTTAACTCATATACGAGTAAATATACAAACACATACACATACACGTATTCATTTTTGTATAGATATATATATATTCATACTCATACATATATATGTATATGTTTTTATTTATTATAGTATGTACCTTGCCTTGTCTTGTCTTGCCTTGCCTTGCCAGGCTGGGGATGTCCTCAACGTGGCAGCAGCAACGGCAACGGCAAGAGCAGGAGCAGTGCCTCTCAAGGAAAGTTAATAAGAAAGAAGAAGAGCATACATAGCATGTAACTCGTAAAAAAGCGAAAGTTGCAAAAACAAAATGAAATAATTTACATAAAATGTAAATTACACTGTTGCCTATTGGATTTTAGTTTGCGTATAGTTTTCGCCTCGTTTCGCCTCGTATCGTTTCGCAGATGCGCAGATGCGGCTTCCTTTGTTTCTCAAGTGAAGTTAAGCAGTTAAGTTACACGTGTATGACAGACAATTCATTTCAATATAATGTTCTTCATTTTTCTTTTTTTTATTTCCCTTCTTTTCCTTTCTTTTTGTTAGCATTTTATTTTATTTTTTTTTTTTTTTTGTCACATGTGCTGCGCCTTTGCGCCGTTTCCGCATAATATGCTGCATAATAAACTTGATCAGCATGCTGTCATTGTTGTTTTGGTGTTTGTTGTTGTTTAAGTTGTTGTTACCGCTGCTGCTGCTGCTGCTGCTGCTGCTGATGGATTCTGTTGTTCTGCTTTTTATTTTGTGCTTGTCTCTGGTTGCAGATTTAATGACTTGTTTGCCTTTTAATAAATACAAAGTATAAACAAAAGAGTCCGCTTTCTTACATTTCCGTTGCCTGGGCGACAGCCTTGAGTTGTCATTTTCTTCTTGTCAGCAAGAAAAATCCAAACAAAACGAATGAAAAAACAGCAAAAAACAAAAAACACAAAAATGATTTTTCTGTACGTTGTATACGTTGTACACTGCAAACAATGCTTTTGTTTATTTTGGAAAATTAAATTGCGGCAGCGGTTTCCTTTTGTGGCTCATGCTTACAATTGCTGTAATGAGGCGGCATGGGCACTCGCTTGCATTTCATTCAATCCGACCACAAAGTGCTATAAATAATTATTACACTTTTATACTTTTTCCATTGTATTTTCCTACTTATTGTTTTATTCCACTTTTGGTTATAAAACCTTCATTGAAACAACTTAAAGCCAAGTTCAATAAGTTGTTAATTAAACTTCACCATGCACACCAAGCGAAACGAAAGTGAAAAGCCGAACGCAGCCGAAGCCGCGCAGCTGCATAAATCACTCGGCAATAGACTTAATTGCTTTTGGGCTCATAAAAATTGTGTAGCACATTAAAAATTGTGAAATCTAAACCAAATTGATTTATTAACCAACGCTGGCAGACCGACGCAAAGTTTGTCATGAAAGAAATTAAAACAATTTTCATTTGCGCTGATGGAAAGCAAATGCAACGAAAACTTCTACAGTTTCCCCATTCATGTGCCATGCGCACATGTGTGTATGTGTGTGCAGTTGTGTGCACATGTAAGCATGGCTGTGTATGTATGTGTTTTGCGTGTCTTTCGTCAACTTCATATTCATTTAACGCTTACATAAATGCCCCAGTTAAACATTTTCTTTTTCTTTTCTTTTTTGTAGTTTGGGTTATTTAAGCAAATCTGCAGCCAAGGGATTAACTTTCAGTTCACTTTCTTTTCAGCCAAAAAAAAAATTAATAAGCTCTTTGGGCAAAAGTTTTTCTATATTCTGTAAGTGCAGGCCTGCTGTACGTGATGAAGTTTTTCTTTTTTACAAAACGATTCAAAATAAATTTCCACTAATCAGCTTAAGAAGCTGCGTCGCAGGAAAATGACGGATGAATGTAAAGAAGACGCATCGGCTCTGATGAATTTTGCTTGAGCTGTGTTAAGTCGCTTCGTGGCCGCCTTGACTTGGCGCTGTGAAAAATCAAAACAACTACAGTAGGAACTGTTACTCGCTATGCCTATGGACTTAGAGAGTCTTCGTGCCACATTTGTTGGTTTTAGGTCTAATCGTTTCCGAGATCCATTTGTTCATACAGACAGACAGGCAGACGGACAGACGAACATGGCTAGATCCACTCGCCTTTCGATGCTGATCAAGAATATATATTCTTTGTCGAGTAAACGTCCAGTAGAACTAATATAAATTCTATTTTAAATATTTTTATTACAATAACATGTATCTCAATAAAATATATACTTAAGTAGATGTACTAAAACCCAATCACAGTACAAAAATGTATATAGTTACTATTATTAACAAATGCAAAATTTAAACAACAATTTTTTTCTAAACTGTACGAATCGAGTCTAGAAGAAGTCAGGTGTCTTTATGTGCACTAAGCTCGACTGAGTTTTTTGACTTTGTCTGGCGTCCCTTAAGGCGAATTGCCATTTCGTAACCGCAGCGCATGAGGCCCTTTGATAGACTTAATTAGTATATTCTCTACCCAAGCTGCACATAGAAAGGACTTGCCCTTTAAAGGCGTCATTTTAACGAATTTAGCTGCATATGCCAACCAAGAAGCCCTATAGAAGTGTGTGATTTTCCTAATCAAATACGATGCCCACATACCGGCGAGGTTTGCCCCCAGCATGGGGCAACTACAAAGCGAAGCATAAAAAGTCACAATTTGAGGAAATTACTATTAAATGCATGTGTGCCTTTTTCCCGTTTTCTGCTTTTTTCTCAGCTGTTCTCAGTTGTGCCTGAGTGTGTGGCTGTGCGTGTGAGCGCGTGTGTGTATGGCTGTGAATATCATTGACGAAAAGTTCCTCTTGCCAAGTTGTAGGTTACAAAGAAATAAATAAACAAATACAAAATAAAAAAAATAAAAAATGAACGCTACATCGGCCAGTAGGGCGCCAAGCGGTTGCGATTTTCTAATCTACATGGCAAGCTGCAAAATGGAAAGTAAACTCGCACTCCTGCGCAATTGCGCCCTTTGCTTATGTGTACATGCTGCCAGTTCACTTGGCAAACAGAGAAGTGCAATTCCAAAACACTGATTTACAAAAAAATAAAAAAGAAAACTGAAAAATAAATGAAATGGCAATCAAACTGGCAAAAGCGCAAAAGAAAACCGGGCAGCAGACCAAACCAAGCCAAGCCCAACCGAATCGAAACGAAACGTATCCAAAGAAATCGCAGCAATAAAAGAACAATAAACTTTTACAGTCGGTCATCGTCGTCATCGCTGTCGCATTTGTTTCACGTGCTTTGTATTTTGTGTTTTGCGATTTGTGTTTTGTGTTTTCTGTGGGAAATCGTTCTCAAATGCTTGATTGAAATTGCACCGCACAGTGCAGCCTTGACAGCGTGCAGCTGCCTGCCTGCTTGCCTGCCTGCTTGCCTGCCTGCCTGTCTGACTTGTCTCGACGCTCAATGAGCGAGTGAGTGAGTGCATGAGTGAGTGAGCGAGTGAGTCCGAGTTGGGCTTCAGCTCGGCGACATTTGTGTAATAGCGGGATTTGGTTTTTATGAGAACGTAACGGCGCAGTAAATTGCAGACGGAGCTCCACGATAAGTTAATTTTGCGTCTGTGAGCGTTTTTTCGTGTTCGTGACCAATAACGTCAACGTCAAATTCACGACATCAGCATTTTTTCAGTGCAAATTTTGATTTCATTGCTGCAGTTTTTTAATAAAAACTTTTCAATTGCTATTGATACAAATATTTGCCTTGCATTTATATTAAAAAAAATATGCAGCCATAGCCATGTTTATCGATTTTCATTTTCATTATTTGTTTTTTCTTTTCGTCATTTATTACTGTTTATTATTATGATTATTTTTTGTTTTTTTTTTTTTCAATTTCTATTACAGTAATACGTCACGTAATCCGTGCACTCGAAAATTTCATGAATAAATGCATTAAATCAAAATTCAGCAACGCTGCCGCCAATGGCTGTGTGTCTCTGTGTATGTGTGTATGTGTGTGCACATTACAGTTCAGCTGCAGCACTTTAAATTCATCGCACTAAAAGTCGATAGTTGATGATGCTCATCAATATGATGTCCGTGCTTCAACAGCAGCAAAGAAGCAGCAGAGGAGTAGCAGCAGCAGCAGCAGCAGAGGAGCACAGGATCAGCAGCAATAGATGCTGCAGCCAAATCAGCAGCAGTTTCTTACACAAATGTTGCCACTCCTTCGAATTTCGCTACAGTGTTGACATTGAGCGAATTTGTCAGCCAGCAGCAATAACCACAATAACAGCACCCACAAGCTGACAACAACGACAGCAGCAACGGCAACAACAACAACAGCAATTCCACAAATAATGGCGCCGCGTGCCAATCGAACGTGCCGCCGTTGCCGTGGCTATTGCTGTGACTGCGACTGTGAATCAGACTCCTGCTGCTATCGTATGCAAATTTGACTTGTTAAAAACGTTTTTGGGGTTTCCTTTGCGTTTTCGCCTCGACTCTGACTTTTGCTTTTATTGTCACTTTGTTTTCTTTTATTCGTATGCTGGCGCACTGTGAGTGTGTGGCTTCTTGTGCGTGTCAGTGTGTCAAGCAGCAAATTGCTTTAAGCAACGCACAGCCGCCTTGGCTAGCATTAATTTTGCAGCTTATCTCTATTGTATGACCGATGTATGTATATATGTAGGCAGAAAAGTTGCATATTTTTCGTCAACTAAATTTGCCCAATATTTCACATTTTAATATGAGTCGCAGGACTTTTCAAGTGAAGTAAGTATCTGATGCCCAAATCAAGACGTGAACAAAATAATATATATAAATAATAATAATTTTATTTATTTTCTAGAGGAGTCTCTGCTAAATATACGTATATAAAGCATCGGCCCATTGTTGGACTAACAGATTCATGTTCAAATACATTACACATATGTAGTAGAAGGCTGGTTTGTTTTGTTGGTTGTTTTGTTTTCTTCTCGGGGAAAAAGATTCGCTATGCAATGTCCCATGATATAAATTGCCTATGTGCCAAGTTACAAAAAATTTATCAACTAATTTCCGTGGATCGCAATGGTTGCTTATTTATTATTATTATTTAGCCTATAACTTAGATATAAATACAGTCGTCATTTAAAATTTTTTTTTGGTTGGAATTTTGTTTGAATTGTGATAAAGACTCTTAGAGGTAATTTCATAATTACGTTTTTGTTTGTGCACATTAATTCTGTTTTGTAGGCAGATATATGATATGGTATTTGGTATACCATGGTGCGTCGTTCTGATTAAATCAGAGCTGGTCCGAAATCTCATTCAACGTTTTCTGTGGAATAAAAATTGTTTCATTTTGACTGTGAATATGAGAAAATATTGCCACCGCATAAACAACAATAATAACAAAAATATTTGCTGGTGAGCCATCATCCGCATGCCGACTGTGGCTTGTGCTCACAATGAGCATGACGATCCCGGGAGATGTCTTCACAAGCTTGAGTTTGCTTTTGGTGTTTTGGCAACAAAGCAATCCGTTGGAGATAAATGTTGCGTATTTCCCTAAGCTGCTCAAGCGTAAGTCCAATTACAGGTTTTCACTCCAACCTGATTTTCTTTTTTTTTGTTGTTTTTGGTTTTTTCTTTGTTGGCTGCATTTGTGATTTTCATTGTAAATTGCTCTAAAATGGGCATCATATATGCATTAAAAGATACCATATTCTAAAAGCTGACGGGCTGGACATTCCGAAGCATTTGGGAAAATGAAGCCAATGAAGCCAACGTCCTGTTGGGGGAATTTAAAGCCATTTTAGGAAAAGTGAAATGCACAAACCCTCATTACTTGTCTTAATTCACGATTGCCGCTCGTACCAATTTGCTGGGAAAGGACACAGTGCTTAGCAAATAATTTTGGGTTTTGGTGGAAAAACTCCGATAGCTGATATAATACAAAAAAGCAAAGTGAATTTACACAGTCATTGAATTATTTAATTCAGGAAATTCTCAGAAGATTGACAAAGTATGTGGCAGAAGATGTTAAGCCAAAGCTAAGAAGTGAACAAAATGCTGGCTGTCTGCAGAGCTCTGTTCCCATTCAGCATCGACAAAATTGATAACATTTTATTTACGCAAAAAGATATTTAAATACTTCGCAATTCATTCTGCAAATCAATGTGAGAACGAATATATTTCAACTTAATTGGTATTTTCTGCGAAATCGTCTGGACTTAAATTAATGTAATTAAAACTGGCTGCGAAGTATTTTTATTGATGATTATGAAAAATCAAGATAAAAAAAACTTAAAAGGACTTTTCAGTTTGTCAAACAAAATATAAATGCTTTCCCTGATTCCTGTTACGCATGTCCTTTTTTATGTATTCGCAATTTGATTCGTCGTTTTATGGTTTTGCTTCAAAATAAGTAAAAAGTTTGTCACTTAAGTAAACATAAAGTTGGCAGGATATTCTTATATGGTTATTACATTAACACTTGGCTTCCTTTGACGAAACAGTTGATTGAGCTAATAGAGTTGGCGGCGTGTGCACTTGATTTGTGCATGAAAAAGTCATTAAATTTTGTTTTTATGCTCTGGCCTGTTGGTACACTGTACGAGTTTTAACGAGTATTACACATAAAATACGAAATATTACTACGCCAAAAATATTTTATATAAAACGCAGATGTCAAAGTGTAAAAAGTGTTTCACGCGTGTCTCTCGCCCCAACTCTCGCCCTGGTAGTCCTAAATTTGGTGATGGCCTTTCTTCTTTATCATTTATTAAATCTGATCGTGGCAGTAACTGATTCAACTAATACTGATAAAACTGTTGTGATTTTTGGTTTTACGAAATAAGAACATGTTTGTACAACTCTACAAAGGAGAAATTGCAAAAGATAAAATGGGTAGCAAAAGATTACACTAGAGGCTTGAAAGAGTGACCTAATTAGATCACAACATCGAATGTGTTCTCTCGAAGGGTTGGAAATTATTATCATCTTTTTCAACGTTTTAATTCAATATTTCATATTAGATTTAAATATTTAGGTATGTACATCATAAAAAACCAATTCATTTATTATTTATTGACCACAACGAGGTTCACATATTTTTGTACCCTGTAACAAAAAATGGTAAATGGTATATTAAAGTTGTGCAAATGTATGTAACAGGCAGAAGGAGCCGTGGCAGACCCCGTAAAGTATATATATTCTTGATCAGCCATGTCCGTCTGTCCGTATCGACGCAAGGATCTCGGAAACGATTAGACCTACAACCGGCACGAAGAGTCTCCTAAACCATAGGCATAACGAGTTTATTTTCTTTTTCGATATTTGACCTATAACATATAGCTGCCATAGGAACGATCGGCCGAGAAAAAACATTTACTGAGAAAAACTTTTTTATTTATAAAGATATCGTCACCAAATTGGATTAGACAGTTTTAAGCCATATACAATCATGTTCCTGAATATGATAAATATCGGTTTACTATAACATATAGCTGCCATACGAACGATCAGCCGAAAAATGATTTTTACTAAAGAAAAAAACTTTTTGTTTTGGATTGGGTACAGGGTTTTCTATAGTTGGTTACGCCCGAGACAGATATTCTCAATATTGAAGGGTTTTCATCTGCTCCGTCATATTTATTCCTTTTTTAGTATAAATTTAGACGGTTATTATTCATTTGATTACTTTTGTAAAAAATCTTTGTTCACAGCGCGAGTGCTCCCCACAATCGAGTATTCACTCTTGCTAGCGTCTACTGTATTTAATTTATTTATTTTGGTTTGTTGGAAAAGACTCGGAAATTCGAATGACAGTTGGTTTCTCTCAGTGGCATATCGCTAGTTACCATGTAATGCGTCAGACGCTTAACTGCGTTGCAGAGTTTATAAATCATGTTCGATTCGTGGATGCGCTCGAGACGGAATTTGACGCATGAGAAATGCACACTCAATGATCTATGAGCGAGCCGAAGCACTGCCGCAGGGCAGCACTTGAGTAACTGTAAACTTTGTACTTGGTATTCTTTATCTGTATGCTTTGTTAGAATTGCGTAGAACTGTTTAAAACGAGACTCAGTTTATTTAATCGAATAAAAGCTTATTGAATAAGTGTTATATAAGAAAGTGTAATGTAAGTTAGGCCTCTGATTGAATCTTATCTGAGACACGAGTTTGAGCTTGATATTGATATAGCTTATCTATACTTTTCCCAAATGATATGGGGTTCTAGAATACGTTCCCTGATTCTAGCCAGAGCGGGACATGTTGAGTAGAACTGCCGAAATGTTTGCAATTTCTCCTCATCTCTGCAGCTGTGACAGAAATCATGTGTACGCAGTCCCTTTTTTCTTGCATAACTGCCTATTAGACAGTGTTCCGTAAAGTCTCCGATTAGAGTACCAATTTGTGGCCTATTGAGGCTCATAAAATTCTTGCATAGACGTTAGTTTCGGGCATTTTTGGCTGGCAGCAACTTTCGTCGCGGTTTACCGGAATACATTCGCCTTTTGCCAAACAAAAATATAGGCAATAATACAAAAAAAAAAAAAACAAAGAAAGTTTATTTGGCTGTTGTTGTTGTTGGCTGCATTTGTTTATTTGGAATTTTCGCATTTGATTTTATTAACATAGCAGACAAACAATGTACAAATGAATTTTGTATCTACTTTAGCATATCCATTCATATGCCCAAAGCGCACTCAGCCGCATGTTTAAAAGTTTCAAATCTTTACAAGAAATTATGAAAGTTTTTTGTTGAAATTGTTTTTTTTTTTGTTTGCGTTTTTTCTTGTTGAGTTTTTTTCTTTGAATTCTTGCGAAAATCGTAGCGTGTAATTTGTATTTATCGATGAGTAGCTTTGCATCGCATCGCGTTGGCCGCGTATTTTCCGCTTTGACTAAGAAAATAAACAAAAAAAGGTACACAGTACAATTTTATCACATAAATATTTTCACATTCATTTTCATTTCATGTTGCGTTGATTTTCAGCAATTCACCAGTTCGCCGCTTCGTTCGACTGTGCCGATTTGTCGTCTGCTCTACGGCCGTTCGATTGTCCATCTGTCCGTTGGTCCGACCGTTAGTCCGTCCCTGCCAGCTGTGTGTGTACGATTGCGAACTTGTCTCGCCAGTTGTCTGCGCTGGCTGCTGCTGTAGGCTTTGTTCGCGTAGCTGGCAGTATATGCCATGCACAAGCTAGCATATATACATATGTACATGCATATAAACACACACACAAGGCTGTATTCAGGGGGGCAGGGGTACACATACATGTGTACCTACATAGCCACGTAGTGCTGTTAAGCACCTATGTAGACACATTTGTATAAATGAGGCTGGCTGCTATTGTTGCTTTTTATTCCGTGTGTTTTTTTTTCACCTAAAAATCCATAAATATCTGCTGCTACGCAGACAAAAGCAGGCGCAGGGCGAGCCGAAGTAAAGGCGAAAAGATTGCAAAAATACAGAAGATAATTTGTTTGAAATTAGTGCAGGAAGATTTCCATAGATTTGAAGTGTTGCCAACAGCGTCGGCCGGGCAGAATTGTGGCATGCGGCATGCTTTGTTTTTGTCACATGTTCGTAGTGTCCAAAATGTCGCGGTGTCGGCAATTTTGATGAATTCGACAAATATTGACAACGTGCGGTAAAATCAGAAATAAATCACAGGCGTATTTATTTATACAGCGGCAAAACAAACCGTCAAAGAAATACAGGCAAGCAACTATACAGAAACCACAAACGGCATATACAGTGAAAACTGTGCTAACGTACACGCCCCCTAAGCGAAATTTTAAACCAAATCATCATCGTTTATCGGAACAACTTAACCGCTTTCGGTTGGACACGCGAATGTGGGCAGCGCATTTCCATGAAATCCGAAAATATACGCCTCTTGGTCGAACACGAACTCCTCATCAACGAAAGAAGCAAACATTTAATCAATAAAATGTTCGTTAGGGATTAACAAATATAAATGGGGCACCCCCTTTGTATATTTGTGAGCACTGCATACGTTTCATGTAGTTTTGCCACCTTGGGCTGCATGTATCCGAACAACAGGGAAAACCCATGAATTTAATGATGAACTTTGTTCAAAATACAAGACAATCAAATCTTTAATTTAATTAATGCGTACTTAATTGAATAGAAATACAAAAAAATGAATAATCTGGTAGTCTCTCTTGGCCGGACCCCACTTGAACACACAAAAGTTGGCTGGCGGTGAGTGTAGGCCCAAGAAAGAATTCACTGTATATACAATATATGTATATATGCATACATTTAAATATGCATATATGTATGAATGTATGTATGCCAGTGTATATGTATATGTACATATGCGTATACGCATGCTGTCACATAAATATACGCAATTGCTGCTTGTTGATGTTTAGACATTTGTCGAATACGAATACGAATACGAATATGAAGTATTATTGTCTTTTGAAATAAATGTGCGCCGTCTGCGTCGAAATATTTCCATTTCATAAGTCAGCGAATCTCAACGCGGTCATTAGCGCCTGTAAATGTTTTCGTTTTTTTAAGCGATTTACAGCCGGGAAATGCGTTCGTTTTGGGTTGATATAATGCCTTTTGTTGTGCGGGGGCCGGCGATTGCGTAAATTGATCAATGACTTTACTTAAACTGCCGGTGTGAGGAGGCAGTGCAGATGTGCCACTGCACGTGCTCTATTGGCATTTTAATCATGAGAAAGGCTCATTTGCAAGTAATGAGGCTCAGCCGGGGTGTGGCACAGACTCCATTAGAGGGGAGGATTAAACACCGCAAGTAAACAGAATTAATTGCGCCTAATTTGCATAGCGTTTGAGCATTTGGCAGAAGGTTGTAAAATTTAATTTTGTTTAATGCCAGGGCTGCTGTTAAAATATGCGCGAAATATGTGCCTGCTGATGCATTGACGCGTGGCAGTAGCTTGCTAAGCATCCTACGCGAAAAAGCCAGTCAGCCCCAAGCAGTCAGTCACTCGTAAAAGAACAGCAAACGTAAACATGGGAAACAACAAAAAAATAAAAAAAATAGCAATATGTATTAACATATCCTAGCGATACGCTTTATTTGACATGTCATACAGTACGACTTCGATTTATGCTGCAGCCAGCCTTCATACAATATTTATGCGTACATCTTTAAATAAATACATATGTATGTAAGCATGTGCGAGCATGTACGAGTATGTACAAACACATATCGACAGTAAAACGGAAACGAACAGATCCTTGAGCCTTGAGCCAGGAGCCTAACCTCGCAAATACGTGTACTTAGTGAGTTAAAAAATCGCTATTTATGCAGAGGAGCGCTTACGCATGGCGACTGCATCAAAAGCCACTTAAGCGATTGATTTACAGTCAGTTATAAATGTCAGCTTATCTGCGGCATTGTAGGAGACAATGGAGTGTGCACAATGCTGTGCACGGGAGAAGGGGCCAGGGCACGATTTCTTGCTTGCATAATAAAATGAATGTAAATGAAATTAAAAAGGCGCAAAGGTTCAAACAAAAGCGAGCGGAAATGAACAGAATAAAGCAAAGACGCAGGCAAACAGGAAAAGCAGCGTCAACGACAGGACGAAGGCGAAGACGATTCGCTCTGGCAATATTTCCCCAATGTATAATGCAACGTTGTACAAGGAGAAGTCTTTGAAATTATCGTAACGGACTAACCTGCGCACAATGGCCGACGAGTCCAAGTAAAGCAAGC
This sequence comes from Stegana nigrithorax, assembly GCA_037044495.1. Lineage (NCBI taxonomy): Eukaryota > Metazoa > Arthropoda > Insecta > Diptera > Drosophilidae > Stegana > Stegana nigrithorax. The sequence continues at coordinate 418,130 of JBAMBQ010003786.1, forward strand.
CGCCGCATAGCATAGCGAAGCACTTCGGAGCACAACGGAGCACATCGAAGCATAGCGCAGCACACTGCAAAAGATGTTGAGGTAGAACAATGAACTATAATTTATTTGCCTTGAATTAATTTTCCTTGGAGCTTACTCGGCGAACTTATCACCTGCTGTTTAGTCTTCTTAGCAAGCGAAGGCATGGCAAGAATGTCTGCATGTTTAACTGCGTACATTTGTATTTATATACCTATAGTGCAAACAAGAAAAGCACACACTTACATACATTTAAGCGATATGCAGCTCCGCTGAGAACTTGCAGTGTTTAGTAAAATATGCTACACTGTAACATTTGACTCAGCCAACTCCGTCCCGCAGTCGGGCAGTCTGACAGCTAACCATGTCGAAATATAGTATGCACGTGTATACGCTTAACCTGCTGTGTAAATTTGTTTGTGTGTCTGTGCCTGTGTCTGCTGTTTAATTTAATAAGCCAAAGCTAAATACGCAATGTAAGCCCAATTTAGTGACTTCAAAAGAAACGCAAAACGCAAAACGCAGAAGTTGGCTACTGTTTGCCTGGCTACAGTTCAGTGTGCAATAATTTCATTTTAATTTAACTAAGTGAATTGTTTATTAGTACTTATGGCTTTTTGTGCGTATAATTTATATGTTTTTAATTTCCTCTGCTTTGCTCTTTCTGTGCACGCATTATTCCAGGTGACTGCCAAACTACAAGGCAAACTGCGACGCAAATATAATTAAACGTGTAATAACCGGACGTGTGTGTGTGTGAGTGTGTTGGTGTGTGCTTAGCTGCAGCTCAGCTGAGAGCTAAACCTGACAACCTGCCAATCGGCATTTTGCAACACAGGTGTGCGAACTACCGCATCAATAGCTGCGAGCATTGCCTGAGAGTATGTCAAGTCTTCTTCTTCATATTCTCTGCCGCTCATAGGTACCTAAGCTGCAGCGACTTATGCCGCAAGTCCCGTATCACTCTTCATTAGCAAGACATATGCATATGCGTGTGCGTGAACAAATTTCGGCTGCCTTGACTTGAGTTGAGTTTAGTTGTGTTGAGTTGAGTTTAGTGTATGTTAAATAACTTTCGTGCACACGGGCAAGAACAGCAAAACCAACAACATGCATGCATACATGCAACTGCTGGCTCAGTGTCTGTCGCTGCTGAGCTCGGCTGTGTGCAGTGCAGTGCTTTCGAGTGCAATTAAGAACAATTCGTATTAGTTTTCCACTGCTCTTGTACAACATTACATTACCATGGGTGACGTTGCCAACAAGCCGACAACAACAACAACAACAATGCCACAGCAACAAAGTAGCTTTCATGCAGCACATTAGTATGTATATATGTGCATACTTATATTGCATACGGTACAGTGCCTATGCACGAGAGTGGCCAGAGAAGTGTATGATCTATGGACGGTAAGAAAACACATAAGAAGTATCCAAAAAGTATTTTTCTTTGTTGAACTTCATCCATCAGCTCATTGCCGTAAAAAATTTCTGGCATCTGCCGCACGATTGCCAAATAAGAGTATTTCCCCTTACATTTGGCCTGTTTTGGATGCCTTGGAGTTTCTTCTATAGGAAGAAGCTGTTAGCGGATATTATTTGGGGTTTTTTTAATGCTTTTTTTCTTTATATAAAAATTTAAGGACGATTGAATTAGAAGTCTTGAGATAGAAGGAGATGTCCTTTTTCGTATTTCTTCTCTGGCGAATATAGAGTCTCTACAAAAATCTTCAGTCGTACTCTTTTGCAGTTCAATGCCCTCGACTTATTTCCCGGTGATGTTGTATCGGGTCAGCTGTTGTAATCTTTTTTGTCGTTAGGTTGTGTTCGGTCTTCTAGCTTTCCAGCTGGCTTGTGGGATCCAGGACATTATGTTGAGAAATTATTTTATTTCGCATGCTGATTACTTTTCAGCCCACCCTCGCGTACTCGTAGGTGTGTGAGTACGCATTAACGTTCTAGTACATATTTTTGCTGGTGCGTTTAACATTTTCAAAAGAAATGAAAAGTTGTCGCAATCATGCAGACAGACTGGCGTACTTTGAAGTCCCATATGCCAGTGTGTGGACTTACTCATGTGACATACATATGTACGAGTTTGTACATATGACCATGCAAGGATCCGAACACATCTCGTAGAATGTCATTAGACAAAGTTGCAGTAGATGTCGCAGTAGCTTTAGGTATCTCATGTACCGAGTATATCGTCGTTACGTGCTTCTCTTCGTCATTGTCGCATCGAGGTTTTACTGCAATTTTTGCGCAACTGAAACCAAACTTTTTGCTGCTCTTATGCTTGTTTTTTATGTGTACAACTTTTTGCAATGTTACTCGGTATTTTTTATTCTTTTCTTTTTTTGCTGCTGGCTTTTGCGCATCTTAACATGTTTTTATTACTATATAAAATAGCTATGAAAAAAATGGTCTTCACTTGCTTATTAAATTGTTTTTTTAGTTGTGATTTTTGTTTTTTCTACTTAGTTTGTTGTTTTTTTCTTTTTGTTTTCATTTCTGTGTTTTTATGGTAATGAAAATTCAATACAGAAAACAAGGGTATAATGTTGACAGGATAAGCGTATAACAGTCAATGCATTCAGTGATATTAAATTAATATGTCTGTTTATCTTATCGATAATCATTTGCTGGCAAAGTACACTGAGCATAATCCTTCAATTTAAGAAGAAGTGTGTCTAAGATAAGAATCTAACATTGTTCTTGAAGAATCGAATTCGTGTAGCTTAAGCTCAATGGTGACAATTGGATCGTTTCTGCTTAAAACATACAGCAGATTTTTATATGATCCTATGTAAAATTTTATATTTGCACGTATGCCTATTGCCTTTTTAAATATTCAAGTTATCTATGTTCGAGTTATGAAGAAAAAAATTATGTATTGTACTACAAATAAAAGCTTTAATGTTGACTTTGACTAAGTCAAGTATTATTGAAGCTCTTCTGTGGCTAACAGACACACATTCAGGGCTTTTCAAACGCTCAATCAAGGCGAACAGTTGAAGTTTTCAAAAAGCAAAGCTGCAAAGTCAGAAAATTTTCTATTAAATAGGGCGATTCCGTTACGGCATGAATGACATGTAGAAAAAATAAAAAGGTCGTTCACATTGAAAGCATAAAGTTTAGCATCTTCATCTTAATCTTCATCTCATGTTGTTCACTGAAACGGTTGCGTCCGCTTGATTTTTCAAAAGATACGGCCTACCGATATTTTCAGCCTGACCAAAAATAATGTTTAAAAACACATACACACACACACACATACACACACACACCCACCCACACACACACATATACAGACACCAAACCATTACTCTTTGTATAAGAAAAGTTTAGGCCACTATGTCTTGTGGGTTTTCAAAGCGCTAAATGAGACAGTAATGCTTATTTACGTTGTCAGGAAAAGAAAAATTGTGCCGCGTCACTTTGAATGATTTTCCTAATAAAAAAAAAAAAAAAATAACAGAAGAAAAAAAAAAACTCGAAAACAGAATTGATAAACTTTTTTGTGAATGTTGCCGATATTAATGCGTTGCGGAAAGGTATACTGATTCATTTCAGTTAGCTATGTAGAACAGCTTCAAATGTAAAATAATATAAAAAAGGCAAAAACGACTTCTTGGAACACGCTGAGCAAATGCTGCAAGGGGGTAAATACATGCGTGTGTGCTTAGACCATCTTGGTGTTCTTGGTGTGACATCTTGTTTGGCACACTACCCTTTTTTGCTCAGACGATTTATAAGAGTATCTAAGCGCCCATCAAATGCATACACTCGGGGCATAAACAGTTAAGTGAAAACAAATGCCTTCAGTGAAATCAAATGCCTACAGCTTTTCGGTTTTTGTTTGTAAAAGAAACATCCAAGAAATATAAAATTGAAATAAAGCATCTCGTTTATCTTCTTTATCTACGTTTAAAAATGAGAAAATTCGGAATATTGTCGCCACATTTTGCTTTTCTTTTATAGACGAGACGAAGCTATGACTAGAAAAACAGCAACGAAGTGGATTGCTCGTTTTGGATCTGATAATTTTGATGTTAGAGATGCACTTCGCTCTGGTCGACCAATCGCTGAAAAAGTTAATGATATTACGGTAAGTGGATCACGTACAACAATAATATGCGAAGAAGATCATGGACGAAGTGAGGTGCCAGGATTGACACCTAGGAAGGTAATGCTGTATGTCTGGTGGGATTGGATCAACGGAATTGTTCATTATGAGCTTCTACAAACTCGTCAAACGATTGATTCTGATTTCTACAGTCAACAATTAATGAGATTGAATCCAGCAATTCAATTAAAACGCCCAGAATTGATCAATAGAAGAGGTGTTGGGTTCCATCATGACAACGCCAGACCACACGCATCTTTGATGACCCGGCAGAAACTGAGAGAGCTTGGCTGGGAAGTTTTGATGCATCCATCGTATAGCCCGGACCTTGCACCTTCAGATTATCATTTATTTCGATCCCTGCATAACTCTCCTAATGGAGTCAATTTAAATTCAGTAGAGACCTGTAAAACACACTTAGATCAGTTTTTCGCTCAGAAAATCTAGAAGTTCTACATAGATGGAATAATGGCCTTACCCCAAAAATGGCGAAAATGGCCAAATGTTATCGATCAAAACCGCACATATTTGCTTTAATAAAGTTCGTTTTAAATTTAAGAAAAAAGTATTTCATTTTTGGTCAGATTTGTAACCGAACTTTTAGTGCACTGTTCATTGTGTTTTAAGCACATAGTTAGTGTTGATTTTGTATGGTGTAAAATGTAAACGGACTTTCGCATCGATTGAAAAATTAAACTTTAAAAATCACTTGAGTAATTTGTTATGCATTACACGAAGGCGTCGTGTTTATGGCATACCTCAAAAACCTCTAATTTGTCAACATCAGTGGCCAACATGACAGATAACCAGACACACGACGCAAAGCATGGTCGACTGGCGAAATGGAGTAGCTAGGACACATAAATAAATACAACATAAGCGCATAGATATAAATACAAGGCAATGACGATCCTTCTGCACTATTTGCAGACTGACACCCATATACATAAGCATGTACGTATTGTATATACATGTACAGTAGAGTCGCAAAATATGTTCTGCTGTGTGTGCATGTGTATGCATGCGTCTGTTTGTAGTATGGATTAATTTGTCAGCGCTACGCATTTGAGACTGGCTTCCAACGTTGGTCGTTCGGCGTTGGTCGCTGGATGTTTGTTGTTAGTGTTGTTGCGCTGTCGAACTTAACCAAATGTCGATTTATTATGGTATTGACTTGCTCTGTTTCTGTCAATATTTACGTCACTTGCGACGCAGGCACACACACTCACACACACTCAAACACACACACACACGTTCGTACTTACCAAGTGGCAAAAGGTGTAACAACTTTCGACGCGTGTGCCTGCTGCTGATTTCGTTTCGTTTCGATTGGATTCGATTTCGTCGGGCTTCGGGATTGGTTTCGTGTCGTTTATTGGACATCGGAAGCCAGCAGTGGCGAGCGTCGGAAATACGTATCAGCAGCTCGTATAGTTGCTCGTTTTTTATGACACAACATTAACAACAACATTGCCTTATTTATGCGGCAGGAGCGGAGGCGCACAGGTAGGCAGGAGTTTTATTTAACGCTCGTGCACCTCCCACCCGGAAAACAGGCGCCGATTATAAATAGTTCGATGTAAATAATCTGATGCGTGAAAAACGTTGAAGCCTATTACGTGTTTCGCGTGTGCTTTACTGTTTACTGTTTTGCGGGGTGTTGGGTGGCGGTTCAATGACTGCGCACTGAAATATGTAATAAATATTTTAGTAACTACGCATATCCTGTAAGGATAAAGTTTGGGCAGCGTCTTTTGTGTGTGCATTCATCGCTTTGTTTGCAAATATAATTACACTTGGGCACACGCATGGTCATGTGCCGGAGAGTGCTGAGGTGGGTTGAGGAGTATTGTGGTGAGATGTGTCTCGGGTGTGGTTAGATGGGCGTCTGATGCTGCCTGCCAAACTGATGACAGCCGTCAGAGTCAACGCTGCTGTAACTGCCGCCGTTACGCGTGCGGTGAGTGGCAAAAGAACAATTAAAAGATTTCTTTGTCTTGTTTTACGCTCAGCAATGATAGTCTTCCCGACGACGCTGTTGCCTCGCTCATCTCTGTATTAATCAATGTCTGGCGTTTAATGTCACTTGTGTCAGCGAGCAGCGCAACAAAGCAAAGCGAAAGCTGGCCAGCTGACTGCCAAATTTGGCTAATGGCCTGTTGACTTTGGCAACAATGCAAATGTCAGGCAAGGAATACACTCACACACATATATATATTTATGTATACAACATACAAATGGACAGATGACTCAATACATCTTCGCTTCGCTGTACTCAGATTAAGTCAAGTACACTTCGGAAATTCTTTGAGTGTTGTTTGTTTTCGTTTTCTTTGTTGTTTTCGTTGTCGTTTGCTGTTCCTTTTTTGCTTTTACGCCGCTCGCACACTTAATGAATATAATTGAAAATAATAAATTGAATTTAATTTAAAAGACCCACTTCAATTGGTTGCCGCTGTGCGAAAGTTGCGAAAATCTTATTTGCATTTAATTTTCTATCATTTCCCAAGCGACGCGGCGGCATTTCAATTGAATCGAAACTTTGCCAATGCGACGCTGCCGATTAGGCGATGTCTGCTGTTTCTGCTTCAGCTTCGGCATCGGCACCGGCTTCAGCGTCTGCGTCTGCAGCTGCGTCTCTGTCTGCCTCACTCTCATCAAGCGTTCAATTTCCGTTGCACTCTGCTGGCAGACATTCTTCAAGCCTGGCACAGCCCAGCATTGAATTTAACGGGCAAATCAGTTTCGCAGAAAATTTTAAAGCTTCGCGCGAGTAAGGTTTCTTCTTCTTCTGTGTTTCTATGCGGCCGGGAAAAAAATAAAAAAGCAAAGCTAATCGTCAAAAATGCTATTCACTGGGCATGAAACCATTTTAATCACTTCGCGGGCAAGGCAAAAAACTTGGAAATGCAATGCTGAACAGATTTTTCCCTTCAGTCTTTGTTTGGTTTGTTGTTACTTTTTTGTACGTTTAGCTCGCAGCTTTATTTAGTTCTCGACGCCAATGCAAAAATGAGAAAAATAAAAAAAATTATAAAAAACTTACAAAAACTAGAAAAAGTAATTTTTGGAAAAAAGAAAATTTTGTGTAAATTACTTTAAAAATGTTGCGGATCTGAAAATTGCGCTTGAGGGCAGCCTAGTGCCCATACCATAGTCTAGTCATATCCGTTCGTTTTGCTCTGGCCTGGTCTGGTCTGGTCCGGGCGACGCACAGTTGCACGCTTGGTTACTCAGACATTCCCTTTCGCACTCATGCCAGTCCCTTGGATGCTATTTAAATGGGTTTGCTTTGCTGCTGCTGGCCTGCATCTTTCCTTGAAACTTGCCATGTGATTGCCGCAGCTCTGCACTGCATCCCCATGCCCTCTTCTGCTCCCAACTACAGAGCACTGCACTGCTCTGCACTCAGGCACTTGTTCGAGTTTTGCTGTCAAAACTTTTGCCGTGTTGAGTATATTTTGGCTTTCTGTTGTTTATAACTTCCATTTTATTTTGTTTTCCTTTTTTTTTGTGCAACACTTTTTTCCGAACCGAATGCACATTGCACTCAATTTATGCGCTGCTAAATGAAAGCAATTCTAAAATTCGAGTTACAAAAAAGCAAAAAAATAAAAATAAAAAAATAAAACACCACAAAAATAATGCATACACACACACACAATAAAAAGAAAAGCAGAAAAAGAAAGAAAATCAAATGCACACATTTCGAAATTTCTTGCAAGTTACGAATTAATTTCTAGACAAAACTTAGAAATAAAACAGGAAAACAGCAGAAACTGCAGAAACCAACTGCAGAAACTCGACTAACAATGCGGTCAATGTGTTTATGCACTCTGATTATGAAACCAACAGCAGCCACAAAAGTACCAACAACAACTAGAAGACTATCAGCAACAATTACAATGCACAGTTGGGGCAAATCCACTACAGCAACAATCGAGAGAATTGAGTGCTGATAATTTTCTATAAATTTATTAAATATTTTACAGACATGCCTACATTGACTAATTTGCATAAACTCAATGCAGCTCATCTCAGCTCAGATTCAATAAGAAAATATGCAAACATTTTAATTCTACCTGATACTTGTACACCACTCGACATTCTTTCAAAATATTGATACGCACCTTGCGTATACTTAATCTAAAATCTAGCTTTACTTAAAAATAACTGTTTAAATAGACAACTTGCCATGCGTGCCGCATTTTCTCTCTTAGATTTGCTTTTTTTATATAAAATTTTTAATTCTTATAATATGAAAGGTTCATTCATGCCCTATGAGACACTTGGCTTATACTTAGTTTATCATTTTCTAATTTTTATAATTGACACAAAGAGGAAGAACATTCCATGTACGTATGTATATGTACATATGCTACTTAATGTGGCGGATTATAATTTTTAGATTTATATTTATATTTTAATTTATATATAATAGGATCAGTAAGGTGTAAAAGGAAGAATATTTAAGCAAAAATTTGTGTTATTTTAGGTTTTCAAAGTTTGATTATTATTGTATAAAAAAAAGTCAAATTAAAAAAAAAACATTTGCTGCACAAGCTGATTAGAGGATCTAATAATTTTGATAAGCTTTTATATATAAAATACTCAGATCCCATAATTGCTACATGACCCCATCTCTGATTTTCCAGTTGCTTAGTAATTTATGTACTTTTGCTCATTAATATAAATTTTATCTATGCTATCGATTTTTGTAAATACAAAAAGAAAAAAAAGAAAGAAAAAAAAAAAGGAAAAGAAAACACGGGCGTTGTCTCTCACATTGAAATCATCGGTGTGAATAATCGCAAACAATTTTTGACATTTTACAGAAAGCCATTGTGAATTTACAGACAATTAAATCAAATGTACACAACTTGATAAAACCTTTAAAACTCCAAATGAAATCAGATATTTTAATGCCATGAATTGAGTGAATTATTATATTTGCTATCTGAAAATTAATTATTTGCCATTCGATGCCAATCAACAGCAATAACAAATTATTCTAATTAAATAAAAACTCTGAGTACCGCACAAAAAATTTATTTCGATTTAATGCTTCCATTAATACGCATTAAAAATACTATAGATAATGGTTTGGTTGATTGGCCAGATCGGGTGAGAAATTGGTATTCCAAAAGCAAGTAAAACAATAATTGAATTAGTAATTAAATTAAATGTGAGTGAGCATAATTGGTTATATATACAAACAATGCTGCTAACTTCTGATGCTTTGCTGCTACTCGACTGCTACTCAATTATTTAAGGCTGGGTGACACACAAAAGATGTTTATTAATTAGAGTGTTCGAGTGCATGTTCTGCGATAACCGACACTGGCCGACAGACCTGACGAACTTATTCTCACTTGTAGTGTCCTCAAGTATATTTGGTATTCTTTGTGAAATGTTCAGATTAAATTTTTCATTCAATTGTTGGGATCAGTTTGTGGGTCAGTCGGTGTTCCCAGTATTGATTGAGCCAGTTCGAGCATAAGAATAGCCAATGAGAAATTCCATGCAATAATTGAAAGTGGCCACTTTCGTTACGTTTAAGTTGACAGTATAAAAATATCACAAGCTTACAATCTTGAAAACGCTTTATAATTAAAGTTATATTCGTGTGCATCGCATGTTAACATTACTTTAGCATTTTTCCAAAGACAAATCGTATAATCGATGCCTAGCCTTGCTGAATATTCGCATGTGATTAATTATGTTATCTGGTAAAAATCTGGTCAGCAGACAGACTCGCCGACGATAACACGACGCTTAAGTGTTGTGTCAGTCAGGGCAATCGATGTTGACGCCAGTTATGGCACACTCCTAATGTACATACACATTTTATACTGGCTTCTTAATGTTATTGTTGTTGTTGCTACTATTATAGCTGAACCCTTTTTGTCAGTATTGCGCCAAAAAAAAAACTTGTTTTTGATTAATAGGCAAAACAAATCACTCTGTGAAAGTGATTTATGTTTACGTTGCCATAAAAAGCTGGCGCCAAAACGGCTTTTTGGCGTTTACCTACTCAGCGAAATGGGTTATTAGCCGCGAAGAACTTTGTTAAATCGTAATTGGGTTGGGGGCTGCTACGAATTTAAGTGATAACATTTTTGTGTAAGAAATGAAAAAAAAAAAACAACAAAAAGAATATAAAATTGTATATTCTTGGTTAAATTGTAAACGAGACAACACGTGGAAACTATAAATTAAGTTATTAATTGGCTGCACGAGTGAAATTGTGAAGTACGCACACACATAAGCAAATACAAAAGGGGAGCACACTCAGAAACGTCATAGTAAGCAGCAAATAAAATTTAAATTATTTCTGAGCAGAGCCGCGACTTTCACAGGCGGTTTACTTTGAATGTTTGTAGCTCAATTACATATTTCCACTTCTTAGCGGTTTTGTGTGGCAAGGGGGCGGCGCCGCTTAATTCATTAATAAAATACGCCCAGGCACAAAGAAGACAGACAGGCAGTCAACATTTCCGACTGTGTATGTACTCGCATGCACACAAGTTGACGCATGAAATTTAATTTTGCGTTAAGAGTGAGGCGCGTAAAATGTAAGCTATGGTGTGTGTGTATTTGTGTCTTTGTTCGAGTTCGCTTGTGTGCTGCTGTTGGTGTTGTGCCGACTTGACGTACGCGCTGCCGTAGATGCAGTCATGAAAATGTATCTTGCTTTCTTCCTTGCTTTGACGTTTTATGTGTCTTGGCCTTGCATGCTGTTTGTTCACGTAATTAAACGTGGCACAAAATAAGTGAGTGGGCGACTCAGAAAGTGACTGACTGAGTGACTTTCGGGAAATAAAAATATTCAAAAATAAGTGGCACTTGGACATGGGCGTCTAAATAAGGAACGCAACATTAACCCAGCAATCAAAGCACTGGAATGTCTCAACGTTGTGACATAACAAAAGTGTTAAAATGATTGATACAACTTTCTGTTCCTTTTTATGGTATAGACATCTTGGCATGAGTGGTTCGAATTGAAGGTCTCCTCTGATATGGCAAGGCCGCAGTAGCGTGCTCGGCAAATACGCTTCGTTGCTTTGCACTTTTGGTTTTGATTTGCTTTATTAACATTGAATAGTGATTCATGCGATCAAAGACCCTTTATACAGACTTCACACTACGCACATGAAATTCGACTGTGTCAAAGTATTAAACGGAATTTTGCCCGACACGCGCACACTCGCACAGTGTCACATCAAATATGCGTTGTGCTGATGCTGCCGCAGCGTCTGTGCGCAATATTTAACATCAGCAGTCAAGGCTTCGCGAATACGTACAAGTGCGTACGCATGACTGCACCTGACTGCCGATTGCGCTGAAATGCGTGGGTGGCGTGCCTGGCGAACGTACGTCGCTATTTTAATTTCATTTTAAGTCAGGCAAAGCAAAGACATACTTAGTTGTCAACGTCGACGCCAGCGCACATTGCCATTACCATAACAGCCGCCGTCAATTTCGACAAAGTCGCCATCATCGTCATCACCAGTGCCAGCAGCGCTGTCGACACTCTTCGTCTATTCATGCATGCCGCACAAATCAAACGAGCGAAGCCGAGAGCGGCACAGCTACTCTAACTCTTGTGTAGCATAGCTATGCATGTGGCTGCATTTAGCACGACACAGTTTGGCTTTCGCCGCATCGCTTAGAAATTCGTTGAATTAAATAAATAATTCGTGCAGTTGGCAATGCTGTGACTGACAACTTACTGTGCAGTGCTAGTCAAGCGCGTTGACGTTTTGCACATCGGCTCACGTAATTGTGAATGTACTCACATGTGTGTGCCAACACTAGTGACACTTCTTCACTTGCTTTTAAATCTTCGTGCGCATGCCGGCATGCCGCATAATGTCTAAAAATAAAATCAATAAAAAAACTCGGTCGTTTTATGTAAGCGCTTACACGCCTTAAGCTGTTTAAAGGCGGCTCCAAATTAATCATTTATGGTATTTACAGCAATTTTCAGGCAGAGAAGTGGCTCAACGAGGCACCCCACACACAGACGACTGCAAGTAAATGCTGTCATAAGGAAATCGATGGGAAATTGATTTTCAATGGGAAGCAAATAATTACGTTTAAGTGAGGATGATTACAATTGTTGTCACAGCCAAGAGCCAGAAGGACCAGTGTCGGCTGCTTGGCAGTTTCTGCTTGCGCAACTTCAGCCCAAAATATTGTTTTGTCTTTTTTTTTGTACTTGCTAGTGAAGCTGACTGAAGAAAATCCAATTAAAAGCGTAAATACACAAGAAGTAAAATTATGCATGGTGTAAAATTGCAGACACAAAGCAACACAGGCCACGGAACGTGAAGGAGCCGTCGACAGCAACAGCTCGGGTCTGCGTGTGAAAATCGAACTGAGCGTCACCGAATTGAAACGTTCCGTGCTGGGTCTGGCGGGACTGGGTGGGGGCAAACTGCTGCATACGCTGTTTTATGGCTTATACAGTATGAAAATATGTTTATTGATGAATTTTATCTCTGTGACTTAAACTTGGCAGTTTGTCATTTATTTTTTATTTTTGTATTTTATATTGTATTACTTGAATAAATTATTATACTCGTACCTGCAAGTGGCTCTTTGTTGCTGTTGAACCTGGTGCTGTCAACATTATATCGCACCTACGTGCCATGTTTGGTCCCCTTTACTCATTCATACATATGTTTAATACAGTACACTACAATGTTCATCTTGGTGCCCGTGTTTTTGTCGAAGTGGAAGCTTTTCGTGAAAACCGAATGGCCACGTAGTGTATCTTGATGGTGTGCGAGTGAGGGCATGTATGCATATTCAATAGTGCGCTCCATGACATGAAGACTCTGACAACATGTTGTTTATAGTGTTGCCCTTTTTACCTGTATTCTGTCTTCCTCTTCTTGTTGTTATTGTTGTTAGTGTTGTTGTTGTCATGGTTGTTTGTCTTTTTGGTTGGTTGGTTGTTCTTATGTGACTTTTTGCTACTTGTTTGCATTGCAGGTGTCATGCTGTCAGTTTTTGCCATGCTGTGTAATAGCAAACATAAATCCTTTTAGCTTCCCTTCTTTTTTTATATTTTAAATGGCATACATACACACATTCTATATAAAGCAGTGCAAGTTTATTTCCAGCAGTGAATGACACCATTGCACACACACACACACACACACACACACACACACACACTGCAGGGTACGTAGTTTGATACTGCCACTCACACTTTACAGAATAAACAGGCCGTGTTGAATGGTTGAAAAAATGAACTCATTATGTAGGCAGCCTGCGCGCCCAATTAATAAGTGGAGCCATTTGTCTAATTCGTGCTTTCATTGCATTTTTAATTTGGATTAATGAATGATTTATCAAAGAGCTTTGCGAAAAGTAAATTTGCATATTATGTTAATCACTACAAAACAAACTTAAGACAATGAACTTCATTAGGCATAACAACTTAATTTGGCGCAGCCACTTATTATTCAAATCGTATATCCGATGCTCCTGCAGCTATGAAAAAGAGTGCAAATGCCTGGCGATGCCTTACACGCATTGTTTTCAAAAAGGGTAGCTTGGCTTCTGAACTTTTGTGTAAGTCAAAATGACGTAAACTATTTTATTTATTTTTCCTTATGAGTTGATTCTAAGCATTGTTCACAGCATATTGCACATTAAGGGTCGGAAGCCACTTCGGGAAATTGCCAGTTAAAAGATAACTTCAAAAATATCCAACGATTCTATATTGTTAATATTTATATTTTATATTTATATTGTTCAAAAATATTTGTCCAAATTTATAACTAGTAATTGTCATTAGGTTATTGTCAGGTTATCTTTTATATCGACCTTCTGAAATTTTTCTTTGAATGTGTTAGGTCGTCTCTTTTTTGGCTGTATATTGTAGGAAATCTCATCTTTCTGCATCAAATAATTTCGGAGTTATGAAAAATTTGGTTTTCATTTATTCGAAGGGTGTGACACCCCATATTATGTATCTAATCCATCAGCATCAATGCGTGCCACCGTTTATTTTTTCATTAGCCTTAACCTATTACTTTCCTCTTTCACCGAAATCAGTCAGACTGTTTCCGAGTCATGCGATTAATTAATAAAAAATGTTGCTTCCATTACTTTTGACTCAATTCGGAACTAAATACTCCTTACGTTTTAGTATTCCTCCGGTCGTTTTTTTTATCATGGGGTACTCCTAGAGATGGCATGGCATATTCTCCCTCAGTTACCCTTGAATACTGAAATATTTTATTCCCATTATTTATTTGGGATCATGTTGAATTCCAATTTTATGATTTTTATGCTGAGAAGCCATGTAATAAAATGCTAAATGCGTCATTCCCGCCATATTTCTGTTTGTTATGTCTATAAAAAAAGATGCCTTTCTGTTTTAACGATTATAAAAACGTTTCGCCACACTTGGGCAAAAATAAAAAACACATTTCGTACATGCGACAATGTGAGTATGGGAGAGTGTGAGAATGTGAGTGGCAGAGTTTATGTCTAAGCTGAACGATTCTCTTCTTGAGAATGCTATCGTGGCACACTTTGCATTTTTTGTGTGATCGAATCTTTTATGCTGCCAGAAACAAAAGGCAAACGGTATAACAGTGACAAATATTTCAATGATAAAGGACACAACATATCAAGCGCACAGTGACATATTTTTTGAAGCACATACACAGGATAAGAAAGAATGCAAGTGAATCCTTTTCTTTTTGCTTCTGCTTTCACTTTCACATATACATATACATATTCAGCTGCTTTAGACAATAATTAACAAAGACATGCGAAAGCATTTTCAGAAATCCTGAATTAAATGCTCGTTTATAATTTTATAAGTCTTACCAATACATTTAACTAATATGTGACTTCCCTTTTTTTTGATATTTTCTTTTTTTTTTGAAACAAAAGTAGCTTGCGAAATCCCCAAAGTCATGGGAGCATGTAAAGTAGCAAGCAAAGCATCTAAGCTTTGATTTTGAATTCAGCAAGCAAGGGCATGTTTGCCCTCGCGCAGCAAGCAAACGAAAGTCAGTCTCTGTGAATAATCGAATCACTGCGATGCGAACAGCAGCAACAACAGCAATAACAACATCAACAATTACTAATTCTTTAGCATTTGCCAATTTTGCTGTTAGCAGCGCCAAAGCACAAGGATCGCATCCTGACAAGCTCCTGGCAAAGCATTTGTGCAATGCTGCAGTTGGGTGTGTGTGCTCGCATGTTTTGCTCTGCGACGCTGTACTGTACTGCGATGTATTCGCATTCGAATTCATATGCACGAGTAGCTCTTGGCCATTGGCTTAGTGTTTCTGTATGCCAATAATTCAAAACGGTTTTCGTAATTAAAACTCTGTCAATGTTTGTTAGCAAATGTTGCACAGTGAAGAGCAAAAGCATGGAAATTGCTTTCTGCTCCGAATGCTGAATGTTGAATGCTGAACCGATCCAGCCCACACTGACTCTGCAGCATTTTCCATGCCTGTCGATGGCAGCAGAAGCTAGTGAGCAGCCAAAGACTTGGTAATAGAAAAGAAACTTACTTTGAATTCTCGAATTGTTTTAATAGTCAATTCTCTTTTTTCCGTTTTAATTGCTTTTATTGCCTTTAGAGAAACTTATGCAGCAAGGAAATTTACGTGTGCTTCGAATTCGCCTGAGCTATGGCTAACATATGTGAGTGCACGCATTTGTGATATTTTTGTTTTTGTATTTACTAAGTTTCCTTAGCTAAGGTAGATGGAGCACACAAAAAGCGAGAAACGCACATAAGCAAATTTACGAATACGTATTCTAATAAGACAAAATAGAACAAAAAGTAACGTATACGTATTGTAATTTAATCAATTTTGTGCGCATGCACTCAGCAATGCAAATAAAGGTAAAGATGGAAACTTGCACTCAGCAATGCCAGCAGGAGCAACAGAGCAGCAGCAGCAGGTGTAGCGACAACCGCCCGAGTGCTGCACATATCTGCACTACTACGCATAAATTCAAATGCGAGCAGCAATTGGCAGCGTTGACAGGCCAACTGCCAACTGGCAGCGGTCGGAGATCGGAGGGTGGCGGTTGGCGGTTTATTGGGCTTACCAGTTTGCTCCTCTGCTTGTTGTGGTTGTCGTTGTTGTTGTTGTTGTGTAACTAAACTTGAACTGTTGCTGCCGCGCTGGCTAATTTTAATCTGAGGTCGGCAGCGATTTATATTCTATGTGTGGATTGGGCTGGCTTCGGTTAGGTTGGCTTAGGTTTGTGTCAGTTCACTTTGTATCCTTTGCAGTTTGGCACTCTGCGCATTGTTTTGCATTTTTCTGCCATGCTAATCTGTCTTGTTATGCAAAAAGTTAAATATCAATTATCCGTCCGCGTTTTTTAGTGGCGCTCGGGACTGAAGTTGCCTGCCTTGGCTTGGCTTGAGCCATGCTGAGCTGCGTTGTGTTGAGCTCAGCTGAGCAATTATTATGCGAAACACGCAGTTCGGCAGCAGAACTACTGCCGGGACTTGGTTTGCTCCATCAACATCAGCAGCAACGTCATCAGCTTTGTCAGCAGCACTGTTTTATATATGTATATAAAAATTTAATAGCAACGCGAACGCAGAAGCTAAATTCTACAGCAACAGCAACAACAACCACAACAACAACAATCACAATCATTATTCATGCGAGCACTAAAGCGCTTTTTGTTGTTTGAGTTATTGCGCCAAAAGTTGAAATTCGTTATTTGCTGTGTAAATTAATTTAACGCATTTAAAGCGTAAATTTAAATTTCATTTTTCTGCCCGAGTTTTCAGTCGCTTTTTTTCGTTTTTTTATGTCTTATTTTTGAATGTTGATTTTGGGATTTTAACTTTTGCTTATGTCGTTTTTGCTTGCAGTGCGTGTGAAATATATGCCAATTTGTTGTAATTGTTGTTGTAATCGCTTGTATTATGCGAGCTGTTTTTGCTGTGCGAATAATTAAAATTAAACTGTTTATCTGCATGGCACTTGATGGCTGCTGCAGTGTCCGTCCGCTGTACTCCACATGTTGAAGTTCATTAATAATAAGAGATCTGTGTGTGCGTGTGTGTGGGCTGATGTGTGCATTTAAATTGATTGAATTATAGCTTTTATGGCATGCGTGCCATGTAAGCGGCTCTAACGGCTTTGGCTCCCATTTGGTATAAACGCTTTTAAGTTAAGCTAACCAAGTAATCAAGTCTTAAGCAAAAGTTTCCTCAAAGTATGCAACAATTTTTTGGTTTTCAAATTTTGTCAAATTTGTTCCAGATCGTAAAGCAAAATCGTCTCCATTCTAGGCTGATGTCCTTTTTTGTGTGTGAGTGTTCACAGAAATATTCCAGTACTCACACTCTTAGTTCGATTCTACTGAATTTGGGTCTCAAGCAAGGGCAGTGGTTCGTGATATATAAAAGTAATGCTCATGTAATGGTCGGTGTGGCCGAAACTTTCAGCTTTTGCCCAATACGCTTTAATTACATATCAATTTATTTTGTAATTGATTTATACGATTTCGCCGTTGTTTGAGACGATAAATAAATATCGTGCATGGAAAAGCAAATATTTTTATTTAATTGTAATAATTACACACGATACATAAATATTTAATTTTTGCTCTGGCCAGATTACCGGCTTCAACTCGCTGTCAGAAATGAAATCATTACAAATAAACCAACTTGGCAAAAGGGAATGAATCAAAAGGAAAAAAGGGGAAAGCATGTAAGCAAATTGAGCACTTTGTTGTGTTGTGTTGCGTTTATAGGCAACAAAGGTCACGTACTTAAAGTCCAAGAATTGTAAATGAAGCACATGCGAGTGTACGGGTAAAACCTTCATAAATAGTACATTGAGACCTTGTGCATACCACGATGATTCTAATAATAAATGCAGCCCTAACCATTTTTGACAGGAAACGCAGTTTGTGTGTCAGCGGGTATTTACCATATACCATGCCATACATGGCGACAATAGCTGACCAAACTCAGGCAGTCATGCTGGTTCGATTTATAACGTGCCATCGTGCGTGTGCACGTTGTGACGACTGTCGAAGTCGGCAGACAAATTTATGAATTATTAAAATTGCTTTTACGAAACGATTGGCTTATTAATGCGTTCGCCGTGCAATGCGAGAAAATGCTTTTCGAAATCTAAGGCAAGAGAGCGGAGTGCGGGTAGGCTGGCTGTAAACCTTTAGCTGTCGCTTGATGCTGTTGTTGCTGTTGTTTTTATTTAATTAAAGCGTTTGCTCGGCAACAGCAGCGCAAACGAGACGTAAAGTGCGATTAGCATAGCAAAGCGGGAGCAAAAAGTGCGTAAAGCAGCGCGCATACATAAATATATAATGAGTAGCCGCAAATTGTGCTGTTTGAAATTAGTACAAATTAACGCTGAACCCCTTGGGAGAACACAACTCCAACAACCACAGCACCACAATGCGAACGAACCTATGTACGCTCGGCAAGCGGAAATTTGCGCTGCACAACGTCTTTGAAGTGGCTAATGTTCACTTAGCAGCGACAGCGACAGCGACAGCCTCTGTGCCATTCACAATGGCATACTCAAGCGCATGGCGCACGTTTGCGCCAGGGTGCTGTATTATTTCATTAACTTAAGGTGTTAAAAAAAGGTGAAACAAAACAGAGTAAAAAGGAAAAAAACGGAACCTTTTCAGCTTACCTTAAATAAATCAACGTTTTAAAGATGCTGGCGTTGTTGATTTTTAGCTTTCTGCTGTGTTCGTGGCTTTTCGTGGACCTGCGGCATAAATGTTGCACGACCTTTGTCTGCAATGGTTAATGTTTGGCATTTTATTTTTGGGCGCTCTTGGCCATTTTCAGCAACAAAACAATTTTAAACGCATTTTATTAATTTGTAGCACATTTCTCTTCTTGCAGCTTTAATTTAATTTAATTTTGTTTTTAATGGCGTTATAATTTTGACGGCACACTCTCGCACTTCACTGTTTGCGTAATTGTGAAATTGGTTTTTTTCTTTTTGTCGCAATAAGCAGTTGCCGTGATTAATAAACTGAAATGACATAAACATGCGCTCAGCCTCAGCGCATTGTGTGAGAAATTACGGAGTACTTTGAGTGGTCGCACAAATCTTAAAAAGACGCAAAACGTTTTGTTGTTTTTGTTGTTCCACCGTCCTTGCTGTGACTGGATTTCATTGCTGCTGACAACTGCACAGTGAAAGCTGCTGCCTGCCTGCCGGACTGCCTGCTGAAGTTGTTGCAGTGTTTCTGGCTGTTGTTGTTATTGTTGTTGTTGTTACTGTTGTTGCTGGCGTTGCAATGCAATGCATTTAGCTATGCCGCAGTCATTGTGCGACTACTTGACGTCGTCAACCCTTGCCCCCGACGACTGCTGGCTAGGGCTCTGAGAGCGCTGGCTGGGCTGACTGCACTGGGGCTGTTGTTGTTGCTGGCAGCAAGCAAAACATCACAAACACAATTATAATGAAATCACGACACTTGCTTTTAAAATGAACGACAGGACGCGCCAGCAGAGCAACAAAGCAAAAAGCCTCGTGTATTGCTGCACGAGACTCGATTTGTAATGCGGCGCACTGAGTATAACACAAGAAAAAAAAGGCGCGCGATTTAGCTGTCTGTCTATCTGCCCGCTTGCCTGCCTGCCGGTCTGATTGTCTGTCTTACAGACTGTGTTAATGTGATTGTTGTAACTGCATTGTTATTGTTGTTGCTGTTGTTGTTGCCTTACATCCGCCTGGCTCTTATTACAGGAATGTTGACTGTTTAGTGCTTCTGTCGTTGACAAATCACACAATTGCCGCAAGTTGCAGCCCTTTTTGTTTCACTGACAAACGAAATTTTCCGCAGTGAAAACCTTTTTTTACTTTTGAAACTGGATGCAGTTTCATATTATGGCGGTTGTCTATTTTTTGTGTTTTTTTTTTTGTTTTTTTGCTTATTTTTCGTTATTTCATATTTTACACAATAATAATAACGACGCGATGCACGCTTTAATGTACGTGCGAATTGTCAATGAACGAATTGCCGGCGCCGTGCGTAACTCGTCCGCTTGTTTCGATGCTTAAACAACAACTGAACAACACTTGTCAAACACAGACGACAGCCAACAGCGCACACGTTGCCTATCGTTCGTCGTCGAGAACGTTTGACAAGCAGTGTTTGGTTGGGCATCGTGGCGAACGCTACTCGCAACAACAAAACATACGATTCTGCTGTTCTCTTGCGACCGATCTGCCGTACGAGAGACAACAACTATGTGGAATTCTCTCCCATCCTTGCGGGCAGGGTCCGAAATCGAGCCAGGAAACCTTACTGTGGAAAACCGACTCTCTCGCCGGACGAGAGAATCGGACACCATGTTGCGCACTGCACTGCCAGCCGAAATGATAACGCAGTGCGACTGGTGAGCGCATATGTGCGCTGCTGAGCTCAAAAAGAGCGTACGTTGCCGTCTCTTAAATTCACATTCAAACTGTTGATTCATACGCATATGCATAGGCCTATGAGGCGGTTTTTTATGGTTTTACTGTAATTCTTGGTTTTCTTGTTTTTGTTCTTGGTACCATTTATGCGTGGTTTTTATGTGCTTATGCACGTTTTTTTGGCTGCTATACTTGCCTTCTAGGCCAAGTGCTGCTGCAAAGCTAATTTTAACGACGTTTTCTGCTTTTAAAAAACCATGCGCCTGATTGTATGCAAAACATTGTGTACGATTTGCAAGTACAAAACGGGCATTGTTGGCTGCAGGAAATGCATGGTTTTTTTTTTTTTTGTGTTTAGTTAACTGTAACTTTTTAGATTGCCTGACTGTTGATCTACTCTTGTGCACATATGTGCATATAAGAGTACACTCGCATAACATGCCATAACTATACATTGTGCAGCTGCCAATTAAAGTTTGAATAGTTGCATGCCATGGCAAATTATGCTTGCCTTGCAACGTGTGCCATGCAACACACTCAACATGTGCATGTCACCGACGCTAAACTTAAATGTCCATCTGTCACTGCATCAAATGTAACTGCCCAACGTTGCAGCCTGAACTCTGTCTGTCTGTCTGTCAGCTTGTTGCCTGTTTGTCCGCCTGCCACATATGCCGCATCTGTTATAAGCCAAATAAACTCGTACTAAAAATGTGCTACCGAACGAGGCAGCTTTTCAAAATAAACAACAAGTGTAGCTATGCAAGCATGAGGCAGTTTTAACCATTTTTTCTTTTCCGTTACTTTTTTCGTTAGTCGAGAGTAGCACTCTCGCACTCCAACACACACTCAAGGGTACAACAGGCCATACCATAAATATGCGTCTCAATGGCGCATACGTTAGCGGGGTGCAGCTTGCTGCAAATATGAATACACAAATGCATACACAACGTATAATCCTACATACGTACTTGAGATGGAACGGATATTCGGTCACAAGTCGGTTTCCGGTTTTTTTTTTATATCAGGTTGGTCAGCAGACAGTGTTGGATGGGATACCGAATATTAAAAATAAATATATAATAATGCAAAAAAAAAAAAAAACAAAAAACAAATTTAATCTATTTAATTAGAGATAATCTTTAACTTTAAAGGGTAATAGATAAACATAATAAGAGAAAAATACTGATCATAATTCTATCCGGACAGATATTCGTTATCCGGCATCCGGCTAAAATCACTATCCTGTGCATCACTAATGCACACATACATTTGTATATGCATACGAGGAATTTGATTAACAACGAAGCGCAAAACGATAGCATAGCATTTCTTTTTTTTGTTTTTTGCATTTGCATTTATGAAATTTTGTGTTTGGGGTCGATGCTATGCGTGGCCGATTTATGCAATTTGGCAGCAAGCTACAAACTGCGCCATGTCATCTTCAGCCTGTTGGGCTCGTATCTCAACATGATTATACAAGTGAAAATACAATTTTAATGGTCGGCTACGTGCGAAATCTGCTGCAGCATATGTATATATCGCACATATGTAAGCTGAATGGGAAAAAGCTGTGTTTTATGGCCGTATACTTGATGTCAGGGGTGTCACACTCTAGGCAGCCGTGCTCTGCACTTGGCTAAGCATATTACAATAGACAAAATTCCACTTCACCGTCCTGAAATTTTCAGCTGCAAACGCAGCTAAATGTTTATGGTTTTTGATGTCAGGCGACAATAAAAGATATTGAAATATATATGGCAACATAGAAATTATCACATACAAGTATGAGTGTATTAGTACAGTGAAAACTCCCAAAACGGACAGCTTTGCTAAACGCACATTACCCATAATTGTAGAAATTCAAGGTGACGAAGAGGGTCTGGACATGGGAGCGTTCACTGTACTAACAAACACTCATTTGTATATATGGATGTGTGTATAATATATGCATAAATTTTATGCATTTTATGGCAAACACTCGCACACTAACCACATTTGCGGTTATGGCCACAGAATTGCGTATTTATGTCCTGTGCAAAATTGCCATAACTGTAACAGCAGTTAAAAGAGAAATCTAAGAACAGTCTGCACTATCCAGTCCCAAGTCTTCAAAAGCATTTGAATCTCAAGCATTGTTTTTCCCGTCTTCCATTTGTTTTTAACACTTCATTGCGCAATCGGCCAAAGGAATATTTAAAAAGGATAACGCATGGCGAGAGTCTTAAATTATGACATGCCCAGCACGCTGGCCACCATGCACTTACCGCAAAAACTAAACCAAATATATATAAATAAACGACACTTGCAGATACACAACACACTTGCAGATTCATTTGTATCCTCGCCGTGGCATGTGCCAAAGGATCGATACAACGGAACGAACCGAGCGTGCTGCGGCCATTACACATATATTCCGTAGATTGGCTGCATAAATGGGAACTGTTTTTGGTCAATTGTCAGCAGTCGTGCAGACAAATGAACAAATCCTTTGCATGCTTGGAGTTTCATTTCGCTTCGATTGGTGGTATTTGGCTCGGTTCGGTTCGGTTTGGCTTTGTTGGCTCTGGCTGATGTTTGTAGATGCGTTTTTACATTCGCAAGACACCATTTTTTGTGTTCTTATATTAAATTTCGGATTTCTTTCAAAATTTATTTAAGAATAAAAATGATCTTATATAAAAAGAATTTAGCAAATTTGATGTCGAAAAGAATGTGTGGCTAATTTGTGAATGCATTGGCATTTGAGATATCACATTTATGTTGCAAATGCATAATGAATATTTCATATTTATGTTATGGACACAAGTCAATTGTCAATCAATCAAAGAAGACACTCGTCAATGCCATGCAGTTATTATTAAAGTTATTTGCCTGTTTTACATTTTTGAGTAGATTACACTTCTAAATAGATGCATTTGCATAAACACGTGTACCTTTATATGTGCATAAGATGTGCTGACGGAAAAACGAGCTTTCGAATAAGGCGTCTGACATTAATCAACAGCTTTTTTGCAGCACAATTCCAATCCAATCCAACTAAAATTACAAATATTCCAAAAACGGACTTAGCCTAACCTAATAATCATATTAAATTAAATATAAATTAATATTTATGTTTGGAAATAAAGTTGCTTAAAAAAATTTTGTACAAACTCACCAAATTTCGAAAAAATTAATCACAGAAATGTTAGGGAAAAAAAGTTACTAAATCTAAATTGTTATCCTCACAATTTCAATAAAGGTTTTGTATCATTTAAATATATATATTAAATCTCTTTGGCTGAGCTACGAAAATATAAAATTTTTATAGTTAATTGTTTAGATATTCAATGTTATTAATGGGATATTTTACTGAGTAACTAGTTTAAATATGTTTTGTCTTGGGTTCTGTAAGATATATTGAAAAAATTAAAAAAACGAAATACAGGATTTTTCTTAATTTTTCAATTTTATAATTATACTTTACTAGTGATAGCCGGTCGCTCCATACTCGAGTGAATTTTTACTATCTTGTTCAACGAGAATACTAATTTAATAGCATTCTACAACATTGGGTAAGATAACCTCCCACTCTCATACGACCAGAGATGTGTGTGTGAGATGTCTGTGTTACCGTTAGTGTTAGTGAAGACTTTACCCTGGTTTTTATCTATCTTAGCCATAAGGTATTGAAAGATAAAGTTAATTCCGCATTGCTCTAATTCACAACCTTTTAAATTTTCCAATCAAGCGAATACGTTGTCATATAGGCAGGTTAAAAGGGATGTAACTGATTATCATATGCCTATAAATGTAAGTCTGTCTTACCAAAATTTATTAATTAATACCCACGAATGAATGAAAGAATTAATGCATAAATTATTCATTATTTAAACATTAAAATTGAATTATATTGTGCTTGTCATATGTGTAGTGTACACATGGGACTGCGGGGGTGAAGGTCAGATGTTGTGTTGACACATAATGCAAGGGTGGTGCACAAATTAATAAATGTTGTTTAGAAAAAAACTAAAAACTGTGATTTTTACCAATTTGTATAATCAGGGTGCGGAGTCCTAATTAGTTTTGTTTAGTGAGACAAATTGCTAATGAGTACAAAAAACTAAAATGACCTGGGAAATTGTTTCAAAAATTAGTATTACATTTAGGGTTTAAAATTTGAATAGTTAAGTATGCTTCATTTATTCTGAATGCCAAAGAATACATTTTTAATTGGCTGTACTTATTTAATAGTGCGCATACGCACTGTTAATTCGGAATCGTTGACTGCGGCGCAGTAAATACCGATTTAATCTGGAATTAATTAAAATTGCACAACTTTTATGTGGATAATGCCGAGTGACGGCATGCATACCATATATATGTATGCATGTATGTGTGTGTGTATGGAACAGGTAACTTCATTATTTAGGTACAAGCTATGGGATAAGCGACCGCATCAGCTAACCACTTAAAGTTTAGATTCAATTACAGAAGCCAAGCCAAGCCACGCCAAGCCGAGCCATTTCGCTAAACAGCTCTGTGCCTGTCTGCCCCTCTGCCTCCCCGTGTGCCCGCCTGTGTTCGCCTGCGCAATGAGATAACAAAATGTGAAGCATTATACACCGAAATTTACGAACTAAAACCAAACATCAACCAAAATATGCGCATAGTTATGCTGAAGCTTGGCTGTCTGTGTGCACTGAGCTGTGGGCCATGAGTAGTGGGGAGGGAGGGCTGCTGCTGCGATTCATTAAGTTTCCTGTTGCTAAATATTTTATGCACACAATAACGTTCAAAGGATAGAGGTCAGATATCATGTATTTCGCCACCTGTCGGGTCAACATTTTTGCATTTGAAACAATGCACAAATTTCAATGATACTGCGTTGGCTTACACGTGTATATCCTTGTGCCTTTGACAACAATTTCAAATTGTCCTTTGTTTGTTTGGCACAGCTGGTTTTTATTACTTTCACACCAAACAATGGACTCCTCCTGCTGTAGTAATTATTTACGTAATTAATTAACTTGTGCAAGTTTGACCTTCGGGTCCTCAATCGCCTCATCTGTCCTAATACAAATAATAATAATAATAAGCTTATACAGTTCACGACCTAATGAAAATTAAATTCCTGTTACCTTTTTATTCCTTGTTTTCTTTTGCTTTGCATCAAATAGAAGCTGCAAATTGTATTTGTCTAGTTAAGGTGTTTCTATAATACACTCAATCAGATGTTTCCAGGCGTCCTGGTTTCAAGTCTCCTTCTTAATGGACTTTGTTTTGAGAAACAGCTCTGCTATCAAATCTTAAGGTTCTGGCTTTTACTATTTATTTTAGACATGTTTATATATCATGCATATGTGTATACATATGTCTGCAGATGTGTCCAGAGTAAATTTCATTTGAATTCGATTTATGACTGTTGTTTACATTTTTACATTATTATTTGCATATTTAAAACTAGAAAGGCAGGGCTATAGTCGGGCGTAACCGACTATAGAAAACCCTGTACCGAAGCCAAAACTTAATATATGTTTTTGTTGCTTTAATATTTTGTATTCATATTTGTAAGGATATCTCAAGAAAAAAAAATTTTTTTTTTTGTAAAAGCCATTTTTCGGCCGATCGTTCCTATGGCATATATATGTTATAGTGCACCGATATTTATCATATTTAGGAATATGATTTGAATTTACTTAGAATCAATAAATAAAATAAATAAAAAAATTTGGTAACGATATCTTAATAAACAAAAAAGTTTTTCTCAGTAAATGTTGTTTTTCGGCCGATCCTTCCTATGGCAGCTATATGTTATAGTAAACGGATATTTATAATATTCGGGAATATTATTGGATATTACTTAGAATTGGTAAATCCAAAATTTGATAACGATTGCTTAATATACAAAAAAGTTTTTCTCAGTAAATGTTGTTTTTTGGCCGATCGTTCCTATGGCAGCTTTATGATATAGTGAACCGATATACATAGTTTTTAGATATGTGATTGAGCATTAGGTAAAACAATTAAATCCCAAATTTGGTAAACATATCTTAAAAAATAAAGCGGTTTTTGTTGCTAAATATGGCTTTTCGGCCGATCATTCCTATGGAAGCTATATGTTATAGATCGAATATCGAAAAAAAAAATAAACTCGTTATGCCTATGGATTGGCAGAGTCTTCGTGCCAAATTTGGTGGTTGTAGGTCTTACCGTTTCCGAGATCCGTGCGTTCATACGGACAGACGGACAGACGGACATGGCTATATCGACTCGCCTTTCGATGTTGATCAAGAATATATATACTTTGTGGGGTCTACCACGCCTCCTTCTGCCTGTTACATACATTTGCACAACTTTAATATACCCTTTACCATTTTTTGGTACAGGGTATAAAAAGGATAAGTCAACAAAGAAAACAGCCACCTTACTTACAACTGCCTTTGTTGACTTTGAAATTCAGTAATATTAGGTGTGCAAATAAGAATTGAGAATATTACAAGAAATGGCATTACTTTTATTAAATCGCATCGGACTATCTTGTAAATATATCCATGTTGAAGCCTCATCACTTCCCTTTAAAAAGTATGTCATTTCGCTGAAGCGTAACACACTTGTTTTGTGCTCTAACCATGTCAACCTTTGTGCTAACAAAACACAATTCGCGAAAAGTGCTGCATTTTTGTTTTATTTTGAAAAAACGAAAGTGCAGCTGATGACAATCGTTGCCGTGTGAAGCATATGGGGAACTTGCTTCATCAATAAAAACATGTGAATACTGGTTCCGGCGTTGCAGAAGTGATTTTGACACCAGTGACAAAGTACGCGAAGGAAGGCCAGTGAGGGTTGAAGACGCTTAGTTGGAGGCGTTATTGTACCAAACTGCATTCCAAAGGAGAGGAGCTCGCTGCAACCTTGGCGGTGACTGCAAGGGCTGACTCTGAAGTAAGCATTCACGCTGAAATTATATTTTTAAACTAGCGATTCCGCGTCACCTCGCATTGCGCTTGTTGTTTTCTGTTTTGCAACATCGTCCTTCGTAGCTCTCTTTAAGCGCTTAACAATTCATGTAGTAAATACAAGTACAAGTAGCTATACAAAATATAATTCAAAAACATCCAATGGCTTCTTCTTGCATAGAGAGTGTGACAGTTAATGCACTCCTTATAAAAATATAATAATTTTAATTCCGTCGTATACTATGAGGTAAGACCATTTATCTTCTTTCGTCTATGTCACTCATGTTCATAGAAACCTAAGCCACACCAATTCGAGTGTTGCCTTCATTTTAGCGACCAGTAAAGCAAGCGGAAAGACATGTTCGAGACCCAATGTCTGCAAAATTGGTTTTTCTTGAATTGCTTACTCTTGCGTTTCTTCTTTTTTTTGACATGTGTCTTAAATTTCAACCGAATTACAAATTGATGAATACTTGGCCTAATTTGCATAAATTTTCCAAGGTTTGAAGAACATGTGCAAGATAAACAATACAAGAGCGGATGCCCATAAGAAGAGCTTTGATCTCAAGCCACATAATAAGACTTGAAGTAGGAAAAGGGTCATGCAACAACTGTGTATAAGAGCTATGATTTGATAAAAGCATTTTGAAAACTTGAAGTTTGTTCTCATATATGAAATCAATGTTTTCGATATGCATGTACTACATTTTTGTGGGAGTGTGTGTGTTTTTTTGTGTCTGTGTTTTTGGTTTGTCTGCTGCCGAAATCGAAAGTGTTTTAGGCGACTTTGTCAAAAGGCAGCCACAAGCTTCCTGGCTATTAAATTTGTTCAAGAGCTAAACGGAAGTGCGCAAAAAGGTTTACTGTGTCGGCGTTAGCCAGAACAGATATTCAAGAAGCAGCAGCAGTAGGCGGCACTTTGGCTGCTTTTAAAATTTCTATTAAAGACTTACGCATGCTTAGACAGCAAAAACACTCATCCGCTACACGCGCGCAATAAAACAATTTAATTTAATTTAATGGTACATCCTGACTTCGTCTGCGTTGCTGTAATGAAAACAAATAAACCGCAATTTGGCGTTGCACAAGCCCAAGACGGAGCAAGAGTGAGATGGCAAGGCTTTAGCTAAGAATTCGCACTGGATAAATTTGATATGCGTTAGTACTCACATACACACATACACACATGCATACAAAGATGACGCTGCCCACATATGGGGCAATTCAATCTGCGCGTATACGTACGTATGCGTGTGCGTGTGCGGCGTCAGTGTATAAGTTATGGGCAACAATTGTACAACTGCTGTGAATGGCTCACTGAGCTGACTGACTGAGCTGACTGACTGAGCTGAGTGACTTGGCATTCACGCTGAGTTTGTGTTGAAACAAAAAGTGAATCTCAGCTTGTCTATGCATGTTTGGGGAAATTATTGCTTAATGGTCTTCCTGCTTCAATTACAATAAAATGTGCTCAGGACAAGCAACTCTACCCGGGCTTGCGTATTTGCGACCTTACTACATTCCATAGCCAACATTTTCTAGTGGATGCTACGACGACTGCAGTCAAGCAGACAGACACCCATGCATGCAGACATTCACACGGGCTTGCTAACATAAACTGTATGCTAAAGTTATTTCGGAACTTGTCGAAAGTGTAAATGGAAAACTTAATGCTAAATGAATGCAATTTGTTCTGGCGACGATTTAATGTGCAAGGCTTACATTTTGCTCAGCTCGGCTACATTTCGGTAGACTTGGACTTCCTTCTGGCTGTCGCAAACTTTTCAAAGTTTTAAAATATTTAAGGCTGTAAAATATTATGGCAGCAAGCAGAATCCAGTTATGTGTTATTTAGTTGCTGAGTTTGTTTATGAACGCTTAAACATTTGCAACTACAAAATTAAATCAAATGCATTTTGCACCTCATCAATTATTTCGTCTGGCTATTAACATAAACAATATGAAAATTTATTCGTCTGACAAATAGCCAACTTGGGTACGCACAGCAATAAACAGTGCAATATGTTGAGTGTATCAACTAAAACACGATTTTATTGATGGATTTTTCGAATTCTACAGTTTAAGACCTGCAGTCTGCAGGTCTTGTTTCACACAATATGAATAAGTTTAACAATTTGAAAAGCTTGCAATGAGCTTCTTTTACTTTTTAACGTGAATTCCAAAAACAGACTAACTTTGCTTTTTCGAACTTTGTGTTTCTGCGAAGCGGCAATTTTCGCGTTCGTAGCGTTGGCTCACTTGTTGCGAACTTTTTTCTTTAGCTTATGCCATTCTGCTGTTCTGTAAATTGTTGTTGCTTTTTTTACAGAGCGTTAGAGCAGAACGTCATAGGAACTTTTATTTTTGCCAAGCTTCAGTTGTGGCGGTGTTAGCACCTTTTGGTTTAAGTTTAATTTCCCTGGATAAGAGAAAATTCTATCGTGACGCCTTGGTTTTTATTTTCTTTAACGATATCCACTAAGCATCTGTTGGAAAGTTTTGTTTCTTCTTTTTTAGTTTGCTAAACATTAATTGCTTCTATTTCTGAGAGGATGTATTTGCTTTTTGCTTTCACTGATTTTGATTTTGTTTTCGAAGAATATCATTACAGGAAGTTTTGCTAAAAATTCATGTACAGCTTCTGTATTGCGTCAGTCGGGAGAAGATTCTCTCCTTGAGTATTGTAAAGATGGATAAATTTATCATTTATATGGTTAAACCAGACAATAACTCAGCTACCATATTTTATTTGCGTCTCTGATGTAAATTGAAGCTTCTTTTGTAAGTTCCATTCATTGTCAAAATTGGGATGTAAAGTATTGACCTATTCAGATATTAAACAAATTGATTTTTAATGAAAAGTAAACTGAAATGAGTTTATACTTGATCATATGCATTAAAGTTATTAAGTTAAAATTTAATTGATTTAAGAAAGCAATTAAAGCGAATTCGCGTATGGACTTTAAATTGATGTCTTCTTTTTGCCTTGTTAATTCATTTGCAGTCAGGTCACGGGGTGGGATGGGTATATTAGGACCGAACGAGCTAAGCCGCTATTTGGTGTTTACATTCAGCTAAGCTCAATGTATTAGCGTGGCTTTAGAAGCGTCTTACCGTCGGGAGTCAACGGAATGAACATCAACAGCTCTCCCCGGTGTTTGTACATACTTCAACTAAGCAACGTCGTCAACCGTGATTTGTTTTTATCATGCTGCGGATAATTTGTTGTTGTTATTTTTGTAGTTAATAGAAGTAGCTGCGTGCAGTCGAGCCAATTAGCAATGACAACAGCAATGAAAAGAAGGTGATTTAGCCATGGCAACTTCTGCCGCTGGTATTTGTTTTGCCATTTATTGTTACGGTGAAACATGTTGGCTGACAACAGAATGGGCGGTTCTATTTCCATTTTAGCAGCAAAGTAAAGCAAAGTCATTAGTTGGCCAACTTAGACAGGGTTAACCGTATTGCTACACTTTCATTTCATCCCATGTCGTATCATCTCATCCAGCGCCTAATGCTACTTGCGGAAGTTGCGTTGCATGCCAGCTACGCAAATAGAAAAGCAAAGGGAACGTGTTGAGTTTCTTATTAATTATCCACAGTTTGACAAGCACATTGGCGTGTTGTGCTCCGTTTTTGTTGGATTTTCAGATGTTAACGAGCGGAAGCACAAACAAACAAACAAACAAGCAACAACAGCAAGTAATGGGGCATTGCAAAAAGTCTAAATGAGTGCTGATTTTAATCCGACACGTATACACCTGTGTATGACGCCATCCTGCACAAAGCTGTCACAGTGGCCCTGAAATAAGTAGATGGCATTTGTTTTGATTAGATTGAGGTTAACCAAAATAGTTTGGGCATTTTCTTTTTTTGGCCATCTTTTACTGCGATAAGCTATGCAAACGCTATAACAATTCCCTCTTGTATTTTTAGGGCACATATGCGTCAAAATCCTACGTTATGAAGACTTTTGTATTTTTAGACACACTACAGATAAAAGCAAATTATTTGTTGCCGTTTGTTTGTTATTTAGGTCTTTGTTTGTCCTTTTGACCCCGCACTGACTTCACGCTATTCCGCATGAAAGAGAACATGAGCTATTTCAAATGAAATTGGCATACAGTTACCCTTTTCCTAGTGCTACTCTGCGTATTTCGCAAAAAGGAGGGCTTTTGCTAAGCCAACCGGAGTACCTCGTGCGACGTGCGACGAACAGGGCTGGAGTAATAACGAAACGTGTGAAGGCAGTAGCCCACATTGCCGTGGCCGATGCAATGCAGCAGAGTACCTAATAGTAAAAGTGGCAATTTCAATTTGCGCCGTGTAGGCCGTTGTCAGTTTCCATTGTGAATGCTTCGCACACTCGCCGAAATTGCGGCTCCTATTGTGTTGCTGTGCTCACCTGCTCGTCAGCAACTTTGATTGCAAGAGATAATTCAATTTCCTTCGCCTGTATCTGCAGTCATTGCAGTCCGTTGAATGTGCGTGGTACACTGAATTAAAAAGAAACAACAACAACAAAAGCAACAAGAACATCATGCGGCTATTGCGGTTGCGAAAAGCTTTTAGTGCAAGCGATACAGTCCGTTTCCATTCTGTTCAGAGTGAGGCAGCTTTTCCTCAGATTCTTTTTATTTTTCGTTTGGCTTCAATTTGCCGGTGACGGCTGCTGTTCGTTTCGCTGCGAAATGCTTTTTGCGAATAAACGTTCAGCGTGGCGCGGGTTTAAATTTTTTGTTTACCCTTAAAATTTATATGCCGAAATATATTTTCTGAGCAAGCAAAAAGTATTTGATTTAAGAATTGACATTTTAGTATGAGAAATTATCAGCTTGTCAATTGTCTGCTTTAGCCAACTAAACATCTAAAATCGCTTGAACAGCTTTTGGGGATTTCTAGTTTTGGAAACAAAATTAAGCATGAAAATTTGGCGTTAATAACTCAAATTCGCTTTTCGCATTATATTGAGGAACAAGATGTTGAGTACCGACGGCAATGATGAAACCGCACACTCATTTGTCATATTCGGCGCAACGGGGTTTTTGTCCTGTCGCATCATCCTGCCGCATCTGTTTGAGCTTCATTGCACGCAACAACTGCCTCCTCAAACAAGATTCTACGGTTTCACAAGCAAGAAAATAAATAAGGCATATTATCGTTTAAAAGTTTCGCAGTCTTTCGTGTGGAATAAGGAAACTGAACAACGCAAATTTACAGCATTCTGGAGTTCGTTTAGTTTGATACAGGGTGACTATGATACGCCCGAAGATTATGAGAGGCTTGCGGAAATTATATCAATCAATAAGAATCGCATTTTTTATTTGGCACTGCCACCCGTCGCGTTTAATGCGGCTACGCTCAATATAAGCCGAAAATGCATGTCACCCAACGGCTGGAATCGTATAATTATAGAGAAACCTTTTGCAAGAGATACACTCACGTATATGGACTATCAAACACAACTTTGCCAGGCTTTCAAGGAGCAACAAATATATCTGATCAATCATTTCTTAAGCAGGCATATTGTGGAAAAATTTCTGGTGTGGCGATTTTCGAATATAATTTTTAACAGTACTTGGAGCAACCAGAACGTGTCGTGTGTGATGATCACGCATAAGGAAACAGCACACTTGGGTCGTCGTGCCGCATATTTCGATAGTCACGGCATAATACGCGATGTAATACAAAATAACATGTTGTTATTGTTATCCACCATAGCCATGGAGCAGCCCAGCTCCACTGACTCCGAACACATACGCGATGAACGGATGAAGGTGCTGCGCAGTGTCACAACTGTCGATTTGCATGACGTAGTCCTGGGCCAATATGTGAACAACATGCAAGAAACAGATCCATGTAAAGTCGGTTATACAGAGGAGAACGACATACCAGAGAATTCGCTAACTGCTACTTATGCCTTGATCGTTATGCATGTTAAAACTCCACGTTGGAAGGGAGTGCCTTTTATAATACGCTGCGGCAAAGCCATGAACGTATGCAAGACAGAGGTACGCGTGCAGTACAAAAATATGGACTGCGATTTCTTTGAAAGTCAGCCTCCGAAGAATGAACTCGTCATCAGCATACGTCCAAAGGAGGAACTCTATTTGCGCCACAATACGAAGCCGCCGGACGAAAACCCTTTCTTCATCGAGAGTTCAAAAAAACGTCTTTCAGATAAACGTTTTAAATATTTAGAAACCCAGAGTACTTTTGGTTGTCTGTTGCTTGACGTTTTCGCCGGTTGCCAGGTAATGTTCATGCGTTCGGATGAGATCTGTGAGTCCTGGCGTATACTCTCGCCTGTGCTGCATAAAATCGAAACGGAAAATATCAAACCTTGTCCTTATCCATTGGGGTCGCGAGGTCCACGAATAGCGTACAACAAAGCTGAGGCGGCTGGATTTAAATTTTATAGCCAGGAAAGACCATCTGTGTAAAAAATCAATATTGCGATTCCAAAGTTTTGTTGTCTTGGTAAACAACATGCGATGAACTATCTTAATCTTTTATTGTAAATATAACTATGCCCATTCATGAGGTTTCGTAGCAGACCGAAATTTTTATACCGTGTTCCAAAAAATGGTAAAGGGTATACTAAATTTGGCAAATGTCTGTAACAGGCAGAACTAGGCGTGGCAGTGCCTACAAAGTCTATATATATTCTAGATCAGCATTGAAAGGCGAGTCGAGCTAGTCATGTTCATCTGTCTGTCCTTATGAACAAACGGATCTCGGAAACGGTTATCCCTACAATCACCAAATTTGGCACGGAGACTCTCCTGGTCCATAGGCCTAACGAGTTCTTTTTTTCGATATTCAAGCTATAGCATATAGCTGTCATAGGAATGATCGGCCGAAAAACTTCATTTATTAACAAAAACCCTTTTGGTTTTCAAGATATCGTAACCAAATAGTTCTATCTAACGCCCAATCATATATCTAAATATTATGTACATCGGATTACTATATCATATAGCTGCCATAGGAACGATCGGCCGAAAAATTACTTTTACTAAGAAAAGAAAATTTTTTTTTTCTTGAGATATCTTTAGTTAATGAATACAAAGTATTAAAGCAACAAAAAAATATAATCAGTTTTGGATTGGGTACAGTGTTTTCTATAGTCGGGTGCGCCCGATTATAGCCACTGCATTTCAAGTTTTTCCATAAGATTTGTTGCTATTCTAAGTCTAAGTAATAGTTTCCAAGTTTGCATTTCTAGTTTGTTAGGCTATAGCCCTTGCTTTTCAAGTTTTTCTTTAAGATTTGTTGCAATTCTAAGGCTACGAAATTGTTTCCATACTCATTAAGGCTTTCGAACTTGGCACGACTTAATATCTCTTAAAATTGGATTATTGTAAGATATTGATTTGATTGATAAATTTTTAAATTTATATAAACCAATCCATCTCAGATGATCAAGTGAAACATAAAATGAACTTTATCCGAGTTAGCCGAATTTTAAACTTCATTTGAGTTCTCTACATTGAAAAAAATAACACATGGTATTTCCTAAAAAATTGTGGCAAATGACTTCTTAAATCGACAAAATAAAATCGGCATCAGGACCATTCAAAATTCTTACTTTAGGCGCCTATCAAAATCAAGCATGTCCCTCGCGTGATTTTATACTCTGCCACAATATGTTTCCAATCGACGGAAGAAATGAAACTGCTCACTCATTTGTCATATTTGGCATTTCGGGCTTTTTGGCCACACGAGTTATAATGCCGCATCTATTTGAGCTCTATCGCAGGCATCAATTACCACAAAATACAACAATCTATGGGTTTTCACGGAAAAGAATCCACAGGACATCCTACCGAGTACATACTTCAAAGTTTTTCCATTGGGACGTTAATAAAGAAGAACATATATTAACAAACTTCTGGAGTTCCTTTGAGTTAATAAGGGGCGAATACTCCGTCCTGGTGGATTTTGTGAAGTTAGTTGAGCGCATGTCTCAAAATGAGACGAATCGAAATGAGAAAAGAGCGAATCGGATTTTTTACTTAGCTGTACCGTCCATCGCGTTCGATGCGGTTACTACGAACATCAATCGGAAGTGCTTATCAAGCACAGGCTGGAATCGCGTCATCTTAGAAAAGCCGTTTGCTATCAATGAGAGTACGTACAGAGCGTATCAGATGCAGCTTACTCAGATGTTTAATGAGGACCAAATTTATATGATTGATCACTATCTAAGCAAAGACACTATTCAGAATTATCTGGCTTGGCGATTCTCGAATTCGATTTACAATAGCACGTGGAACAATCAAAACATCGCTAGCGTTCTGATAAGCTATAAGGACACTGCAGGTGTTGGCCGACGCGCGGAGTATTTTGATAGTCATGGCATTATTCGGGATTTGGTGCAGAATCATCTTCTGCATATACTCGCATTTCTGGCTATGGATCAGCCGTACTCCAACGATATCGAAGACATACGCGACGAATGTGTAAAGGTGCTGCGAGATGTGGAGACTGTCGAGTTTAGTGACGTAATACTTGGACAATATGTTCGAGATGAGAATGATCTGAACCCCTCTAAAGTCGCTTATACAGATGAAATGAACATACCATCAGATTCGTTAGGAGCAACTTATGTTTTGATGGTACTTCACATAGAGAACAAACGTTGGAGCGGCGTCCCTTTTATACTTCGTTGTGGTATGGGCATGAACGTTTGCCAAACGGAGGTGAGGGTGCAGTATAAGGAAATAAAATATGACATGTTCGATGGTCACAGCCAACACAATGAACTTTTTATACAATTGCATCCTAAAGAGGAGATAGTTATGCGTATAAATACCAAGACGCCTGACCAAAGGCCCTTTTATTTCGAACAGACTTCAAAGCGAATGTCTGATCGGCGGTTTAAACACTTTAAAGCTAAAAATATCTTTGAGAGTCTTCTGCTTGATGTCTTTAATGGCTTTCAGCTAATGTTCTTACGCACAGATGAGGTTTGTGAGACGTGGCGTATATTGACACCTTTACTGACGAAAATCGAATCGGATCGCGTAAAACCATTCCGATATCTGCGAGGCTCGCGAGGACCGCTCATGGGATACACAAAAGCCGAAGGGGTAGGGTTTAAGTTCTTCAATGCAGAGAGGCCGGAAGTGTAAGAGGAAATTGTCATCGGACTTGTTATGTACCTAAAATAAATGAATCGTTTTTGCTTACTTGACTCGCTGATTATCAACTGAAAAAAAAAGTACAATTTCAATGCATAACAAACCAGCCGACTATAGAACCTGTACCCAATCCGAAATTCCATAAATTTTATTTTTTGATGTACAATTTTGTTTTTAATTATGTACCGATATTTCAACAATCAAACTAGAAAGGCAGGGGCTTTAGTCGAGCGCACCCGACTATAGAATACCCTGTACCCACTACAAAACTGTGTATATTTGTTTGTTGCTTTAATATTTTGTATTCGATCGATCGTTCCTATGGCAGCTATATGTTATAGGTCGAATATCGAATCGAATTGGAAGAGTTAGTGCCAAATTTGGTGATTGTAGGTCTAAACGTTTTCGAGATCGGTGCGTTCATACGGACAGACAGACAGACGGACATGGCTTTGTCGTGCATGCACTCAAAGCTTTGTCTCGCACTCAATACGCGAGTACGCGCAATTATTAAGTGAAATTGAAATTTGGCGTTCATTAATTGATTGATGTATTATGTTTGTCGTTTACCTGGGAGCTTTCTCATGCGAGGTCTCATGGATCTTGGAGGCGCACGGTGACTTACCATTTTCCGCCTATATACTCTGCTCAGAATACTTTGTGGTATTCGTTGCAAGGGCGATACTTATACATGGCCTAGTCACTGGCTTGCCCTGGGGTCTGTTCGCCTGGTCAGCGATCATTGGCTTTCACTCGATACCGGAGCTTATATTTGTTATGATTATGACAACACAGCATTGGGGACTGCAATCGGTGTATGGCCTGACCGAGTTGATTTCTTACCTCTTACCTTAATTGCTTCGCATTGATTTGTGTTATACCCACGGGCATAAGGTGGCGGCGCGAAGCGCAGGTGCTGTCCCAGCTTCAGGGACTGGCCACGCGACTTCAGCTGCAAACGCCTGCGCCGAGTGTGCCCATGTCCAAGGCGGACTCACGTCGCTGAAGTCAGCGTTTGAGCGGCTTCGAGAATGGCGGCTATCAGCTGTGCGAGGATACGAAAATACCAATTGGCTCGCAGCCGCAAGGACTTAATCTACTTAACAACAACAGCAACAACATCAATAATGCCAATCAACTGTTCGGTTCACAGAACGAGTTAATGCGAGCATTTTCGCGCCAGCGCTATTGCAACAATTCAACAATGTCGCCTTTCTTGCGGCACGTCAGCAAGGCAATCGCGCACAGTCGCTTATGGATCTGCGCTACACGTTGCCGGGCATGTACAATCCGCGCCATGTACTCGACTCAACTAAGATAAGAATGCGAAATACTTCAACATAACAATTGACGATCTGAAAAATAATCTGCAGGATTCGCATAAGCAATCGCCACCATCACTGATTGGCTCAGCGGCCAATAATCCCATCTACTGTTCCATCGAACCGAAGCAGTTGACGCCGCCGCCAGCCAATAGCTCACAGCTGCAACAACGGCAGCAGCAGCAGCAGCAGTAGGCACACCAGCAGCCAAATCAGCAACAAAATAGCAAACTTGCGCGCAACTGCATCTCATTGGAGAACTTGGATTGCATTAACAAGGTGCAGAATGTTTTGGCTGCCTATGGCAACAATCTGCTGCAAAACTACACACAACAGCAGCAATACTACTTGGCCATGCTGGGCTATATCAATCCATTGCAGGAGCAGTTCCTGCAGCAACAGCAACACCTGCACAATCTGAATGTGTATCGTCGTCCCTCGTTGTCGAGTAGCACCACAGGCGGCTTCGCTGGCACGTGCTGGCGCAGCCTATGCAGCGTCGCAACTCACAGCAATTGCAGTACTATGGCGGCTTTGGCTATGCCAACTATACGAATCCGTACATTACGGCGAACATCAAACTGTCATTGGGCAATGAATCGGATGACTATCGCAAGTATCGCGATGTGGCGCTCTAAGCAATGCTAGGTGCTGCTACAGTTAACAAGTCAGAGAAATATGCTCAATAATTTAGGTTAGAGAAAGGATGTGCGTGTTTCGGCCAAAAACGACATTCCTCGAGCAACTAGAAGAAAAACAACAACATAAGAGATCAATCTAACTCAGTTCATAAAAAAATAATTTTGTAGAGGATGGATGCATTATAGAGACAACGTAGACAACGAAACCAGCCGTCATTCATAAGGAGTCTAACGATTTATGAATCATTACTTATTTTCTTTAGATATGTTTATGTTAATATGTTTACACTTCAGTTTAGCTTAAGTCTACCTTACTTGGAATAATTGGGTCTGCCATGCATCTTTCTGGCTGTAACGTACATTTGCACAACTTTAATATACCCTATTACATATTTTGGTACAGGGTATGAAAACAACAATTACTCAATTTTTTGGCTGTCACAAACGTTTTGGCACAACTTTGTTTTCACTTAGTTTTGGACAAATTCAGCGATCAACGGTACATTTCCCGTTAAGTATTTTGTTAGCCTTGTGCTTTTCATGGAAGTTGCTTCTGAATTTTGACTTTGTATTCTACAACTACCAGTTGGGTAAAAATGTACAGGATCTGGCGGAAATGTTTTCTGCAACTGTGAAGATTATGCGCTTAATGACAAGGAATCATGGTATCTTGCTAGGAAGCTTACGGAAGAGTGCGACGTAGTGGTTTCTCATGAAACTGTTCGCTAGGCCATACTACATACCAAACACTGCAAGTACCGCACCGTATTTTGCGGCTGGAACATTGATGCAGTTTTCTAGTGCTGTTAATGGCCTGCGTCACACTCCAGTCGCGACTCATCACAGAATATGACGTCATTCCAGTAGTCAACAGGTTGGGAAATGTGCGTCATAGCGATGGACAACCACTCTGCACATGTGACGTGTGCAGCATCGGCTTGTAGCCAATTTCGGCTTATTGCTAAAGAAACTTTGTTTTTTAGATTTCATAACTAAACTCATTAGATTTTTATTGCTTATTTACAAATCATTCCGTGTATGTAAAGCATTTTCTGCAATCTACAAATTTTTCCACCAAAATTTATTTAATTGCAATTTCGCAGTTCTATTGACCAGAACCAACTTTTTTCGACTCCGCTCTGTTTATTTTTATATCAAGATTCCTTAAAATAAATATTAGAAATATGACCTTCTAATATTAAAAATAACACGTAAAAGTAAAAATTAAAAAAATAATTTAATTATATGCAATATGAATAGTTGTGTTAAGATAAAGAAATTTATTCAAGTTTTATTTTTATCTCAACATTTCAGTCGTGAATTTCAATTTGACAAAGGCACATACGGTCTTTTTAGATTTATACTTTAATTAACTTAGTGCCTTTGGTCGTTAGTTTTTCCTTTTGATGTTGCTGCTGTCGTCTCATTTTGTTGGGAAAATCGTACGCATGATTGGCTAAGGACCATCGTTCCCCTTTCGCTATAGTAACTTTATAAATAAGAAAATAATAAGAATATGCAAATACAAAAAAAAATAAAAAAGAGAGGAAATTAAGGTGAAAATCAGCAACTTTTCAGCATTGCGGTTTGTGAGCGTCTTTCCATTGAAAAGTTTACTTTATTAACTTATTCCCTTTTTTATTTGATAAAGTGTAACCACTCGGTGTTTCACAGCAAGATGAAGATAGTTTTCGATTCAAAGGGTTATCTGACTTTCTCCTCTCCTTTTCTTCTTCCTACTCCATCTTTTAATACCCTGTACCAAAAAATGGTCAAGGGTATATTAAAGTTGTGCAAATGTATGTAACGGTCAGAAGAAGGCGTGGCAGGCCCCATAAAGTATATATATTCTTCATCAGCATCGAAAGGCGAGTCGATCTATCCATGTAAGTCTGTCTGTCTGTCCGTCTGTCCGTATGAACGCACCGATCTCTGAAACGGTTAGACCTACAATCACCGAATTTGGCACGGAGACTCTTCCAATCCATAGGCATAATGAGTTCTTTTTTTTCGATATTCGACCTATAACATAGAGCTGCCATAGGAACAATCGGATGAAAACCCACATTTAGTAACAAAAACCCTTTTGTTTTTTAAGATATGTTCACCAAATTTTGGATTTAATATTTTTAGCTAATGTCTAATTCCATATCTCAATATTATATATATATGTTTACTATATCATATAGTTGTCATAGGAACGATCGGCCGAAAAACAACATTTACTGAGAAGAACTTTTTTGTTTATTAAGATATCGTTACCAAATTTTAGATTTAATGATTTTAATTAATATCCAATCATATTCCCAAATATTATAAATATCGGATTCCTATAACATATAGCTGCCATAGGAACAATAGCCCGAAAAATGGCTTTTACTAAAAAAAAAAATTTCTTTTTTTGAGATATCCTTACATAATGAATACAAAATATTGAAGCAACAAAAAAAATATTCAGTTTTCAATTGAGTGCAGGATTTTGTATAGTCGGTTACGCCCGACTACAGCCTTGCCTTTATAGTTTTTTTTTTAATTGTAAATAAAACATACAAACACAAATTGTATGGCAAAATATTTATTAAGTCCTGAAAGAACATTCTCTGACATATACCTTTTGAAAATAATTTCATGCCGCGATTACGCCGCCGGTGGTCCATTCGGGGCATAAAATTTTGGGTCAATTTTTCCAGCATTTCAACTGGTATCAGCCCAAATACGCGAGTGAAGTTGTCTTTCAAGTTCTGGATCGTAGCTGACTCTTGACTTCACAT
The DNA here is from genome assembly GCA_037044495.1 of Stegana nigrithorax. Taxonomy (NCBI): domain Eukaryota; kingdom Metazoa; phylum Arthropoda; class Insecta; order Diptera; family Drosophilidae; genus Stegana; species Stegana nigrithorax. The sequence goes on from JBAMBQ010003786.1 coordinate 459,522, forward strand.
AGCCCCAGAGAAAAGAATGAAAGAAAAGGTGTGATATTACACGATCTAAGCGGCCAATTGATTGGTTCGAAATGCGAAATTAACTGCTCGCCAAAGTGATTTCTCAATAAAGCCATTGTGTCGTGCGGAGTGTGTGCCGTGACGCCATTCTGTTGGAACCAAATACCGCCGACACTTCGGGCTTCAACTTCAGGCAATAAAAATTCCGTTATCATGGTGTGGTAGCGGGCGCCTATGACGGTAATATTCTATCCGGCCTCACATTTGAAGAAAGACGGATCGATGATTCCACTAGCCCATAAACCACACCAAACATTGCATTTCTGTGGATGTATCGGTAGTTCGATAGTCTCTTCAGGTTGCTCCTCAGCTCAAAAGCGGCAATTCTGTTAATTGACGTAGCCATTGAGCCAAAAATATGCCTCATCACTGAACAAAATTCGACGCGAAAACAGCGTATCTTCGTTGAGCTGTTCCAGAGCCCATTTGGAGACGTTGTTGCGGTGTGAGTCTTTCCATGATGATTTGTCAAACATAACTGAATAAAAATAACATGACAGCATGACACTAGAAGAAACCTAATTGACAAAAAAAAAACCTAGAAAGGCAGGGCTATAGTCAGGCGTAACCGACTATAGAAAACCCTATACCCAATCCAAATCTGAATATATTTTTTTGTTGCTTCAATATTTTGTATTCATTATGTAAGGATATTTCAAGAAAAATAAATTTATTTCATTTTTCGACTGATCGTTCCTATGGCAGCTATATATTATAGTAAACCGATATTTATAATATTCGGGAATATGATTGGATATTAATTAAAATCATTAAATCTAAAATTTGGTGACAGTATCTTATTAAACAAAAAAGTTTTTCTCAGTAAATGTTGTTTTTCGGCCGATCGTTCCTATGACAACTATATGATATAGTAAACATATATATAATATATTGAGACATGGAATTAGACATTAGCTAAAAATATTAAATCCAAAATTTGTTGAACATATCTTCAAAAACAAAAGGGTTTTTGTTACTAAATGAGAGTTTTCATCCGATTGTTCCTATAGCATCTCTATGTTATAGATCGAATATCGAAAAAAAAGAACTAATTATGCCTATGGATTGGAAGAGTCTTCGTGCCAAATTTGGTGATTGTAGGTCTAACCGTTTTCGAGATCCGTGCGTTCATATGGACAGACTAGATCGACTCGTCTTTCGACGCTGATCAAGAATATATATACTTTGTGGGGTCTACCACGTCTTCTTCTGCCTGTTACATACATTTGCACAAATTTAATGTACCCTTTACCATTTTTTGGTACAGGGTATAAAAATGTTTAATCGCTGTAAAATCTGTTTGTATATTTTTTGATTGTATAGGAAATTGAGAGGCATTTAAATAAATGGAAAATCTAAGCATATATCATCACTCTGTTGGTGAGTGAGTGAATTAAAGAGAATGTCCATATAGAAGATGGACAACTCTATCACACATGACACCGTGGTCTGTTTTGGAATGCAACCCTAGTATCAAAAATGTGGCTTACAAAAAATATTACAAGCAAATATCAAATTTTAATTACATTATACAACTAATATAACTATTATAGCCGTTTCCTTGATATTCCATGCACAAAACATTACCACAAATCATGGTGTAATAAATAGAAAGTGACGCCAAGGTGTTACAGAAATCGGACCTCTGTTTTTTTTTTGTCTGATTTTCGAAATTACTAATACACACACTAAACACAATTTTTGTTTTATTTAATTTAATTAAGTTTGCACCCTTACAACGCGCTGTTTAAAATGTAACTATTATGAGATATTTTCTGAATACTGGTTGGCTGAAAATAGAGGAGTGAAAATTCTGCGGCAAAAATACTGGGGCGGATTTCAGCCGATAGTCCAGGTTATAGATGTTATTAATTGTAAAAACCTGTTAATAAATCACCCGTTATAAAAATTCTTCTTAGCACAACCTTTCTTTCTTTCTCGGGCACATTAATGCCCACGTTTTGGCTGTTCAGGACATATAGCAAGAAATCGAATTGCACTCACCTGATTTTGTCGTCAGAGGGGGACCCTTCCAATGTTTCATTAGAGGAACATTTTTACGGGCCCACTACGCGGTATCAGTGCATGTTACTATTAGCATGCCTGATCGGTGTTGGAGTCAGTCAAGGAGAATCTTTACGTCTCAGTTTTTTGCAATCTAATAAGCAATGTCTTCTTTCTGTACTAATTCCTCAGTTGACAAAGGCGTTTGAAGTTGGTAGTTTGTCGGAAGTATCGCTTCCTTGATCTGCCTGATAGTGCTCGCAAAGCTTACACTATAGCGTTTGGTGAAAGGGCATACTTCCTGTATTTGCCTTTTCATCGCTAAGCAGGTACTTGTGCAGTGGGTTGCTCTGATGGACGTTCCAGTGCCTTTTTCTCTGCTACTTTAGGCGATAATCCCTTGGCGAGTTACCTCAGGTACCATTTGGTTCTAGTCCCATTCTTACCCTTTTGCCAGGGGCTGTCGATTCCACCAGTTTGTCCCCTTCTTGGTAACGGAGCACCAATCCTCGGTCGAGATCGGGTGTGTCGTCAACACAGGTCGCTCTGATGTATTGGGCGCGGCTTTGATCGCACCATTTAAATTGACTATATAAAACATTCTTGTACCTGGACTTAACCTGCTTTAGACATTATACATTGTAGAATATTATATTAGTAAACGACTCTCTCCGAAACTTAAAAAAAAGTTATGTGCCTCACCCATATAAGCACACTATTGAAGTGAAACTTCTGCACAAAATGTTTGGAATGCAATTTTAGTTACTAAGTATGTATAATTTATATGAAGTAAGAAAGAAGCAAAGCAATTCAATTGTCTCTGGAACAATAAAAATTATAGAAATCATTACTAATAAACATAATAGTGGTCACTTATATTATTGGCGTACTGCCACAATGTGCACACCAACAACAACATTGATATAAAATGTGTCTCATATTATTTTAATGTTTCCACTCTTATTAGCAGCAGCTGAGCAAGGCAACGATCTATGAGTATTACATAGCAATATGTGTGTATGCGTGTGCCACATAAAATGTTGTCTGAGCAAAATCTACTCTCTCGTTTGTTTGCTTTGATGCACAAATTTTATATTTGCTCACAAATCAGTACAATCAGTAAAACATTTTTTATTTTTCTCTTACTCATTCTTACCACGCTGCAGACGACCACGCACAAGACAATGCGCATTGTTTTGTGCGTCTCTCCACTTCTTCTCTGAAGCATATAGCCTTTGATTTCTGTTACCTTTTCTTTGGACTTACACCTCGCTAAAAAAGTTTCATTTCTAAAAGAAATATCAAGCAAATATGTTATGTTTTAAGCATTTTAAATCGTACTAACGTCGCCTTCGCCTCTTAGATGATAATTTCAGTCAAAAATTTAGCCAGTTAATACTATATAAGCACAGACTGTCAATTGCGTATTCGACATACATACCTGTAGGTAGACAACTTTCCGCTGTAAGGGTTTTATTTCGTCACGCACTTTAAAGTTTTTATAGATAATATTCGTCACGTGCGCCGCCTCTTCTATATCATACACAGCTGTGTTTGTGGTCAAGGTTCTGTGCCGCAAAACAATTTTTAAAATAAATTAGCTGTTATTGTGTTTTTTAGCCTTGTGATTGTTTATTCTTGTGGGATTATTTTCAGTCAGCATGGGTGCTCCTGCTGTTGCCATTGTGTGCCATACTCAAAGCTTTAACAAAGTACAGGCATATTTAATTTCATTGAGAATTTGCGGAAAAGTGTTTACTTTTTTTATGTTTTCAGAGTTTCACAATCGGGTTGACTTGGTAACACTGGATAAGTTCTTTCAGGATTTTTACTTTAAAGATAATCAAGAAAATCAAACAATCAGGTTACCAAAAACATCATAACTTGGCAGACCCCATAAAGCATATATATTCTTGATCAGCATCGAAAGGCGAGTAGATCTAGCCATGTCCGTCTGTCTGTCTGTCCGTATGATCAAGCGGATCTCGGAAATGGTTAGACCTACAACCACCAAATTTGGCACGAAGTCTCTCCTAGATCATAGACTAGTCAACTTTTTTTTTATATATTAAGAAGATTAAGATTGAATTTTGGATTAGGTACAAGGTATTCTATAGTCGGTGCAAGGTAATTGTTTACTCGTAATGAATCGGTATGTATGAAATTGTTGGCTAGGGCGCTCGCATATCGTCTATACTTCAAGAATTATGTCGCTATTCTGACCCATGTGGTCGGTTATGTTAAAAAAAAGCGACAATAATTGTCTATTTCTGTATGTATGTATGTTCTGTATTCGAAGTAGCTGGGACAAATCTAGTTTATAATAAAATAAAAAAAAAAAATAACATGAAAAGTAAATATACCCTTATCTAAATTAGCTGAGTAGTAATAATATATGAGTAGTACATATCTTTGCTGCCTGCTTTTTTCTGTTCCTTTTTTTTTTTAATAAAAATATGTCAGATATGTTGTTTTATTTCATGGAATCTTCTTTTTTTAAATTGTTTTTTAAAAATCTTGTTTTCTTTTTTGGTATTTTGTTTTGAGCTCTTGTCAACCGCATTTTAAATGTTTTTTTTTTTTGGCATTTTTCGTTTCGATTTTGTGTTTTCTGCTTGTCCGCATTTAACATTTAAAGTGTTGTAAACCCGTAAACTGAGAATAGCTGCCGAATAGTTTCTCCAAAAACGTAGAATTAAATTAAATTCTCCGCAGTCAAAGCAAGGGAAAACAGCAACAATATTCTACTGCTGCCATAGCATTTGGCTAACTGCAGGATGAAAAAGCCAAAAAATGGGGAAAAAAAGTGTCCGAAACTAGATAAAAACATAGCCACATAGTACCTCCATTTCTCTTTATTTCTCTTCTTATCTTGCACTTGTCCGTGTCGCTGTGGCTGCAACATTTCGTAGCTTGACACTACAAGTTGGCCACGAAAGTGTGGCGCTGCAAGTTGCCAACGTTTAAAATTGCTTAATTCAAAATCAAGCCAAGCTACACAAACAAAACCAAAATGATACCGACACAACAACAGCAGCAACAACAATTCCTAAAACCGAAGTGTGGGCAGAGCATAATGAAAAATGTTAGCAAAAAATAGTGAAAGAGTTAAATAAGCAAAACCGACAAAGTTGTAATCAAAGCGACGTGTTTGTTGCTTTTTACTCTCTTTTTTTCGGCTTCGCTTGATTGTTGGTTTTTTGTTTTCATTCTTCAACACTCATTTTGGTTCGTTGTCTTTTGTGTCGGCAAGTTTCACCATTAAAGCCAGCGGTTTTTGCTGCTGGGGGAAATGTCAATTTACAAAGATATTGCAAATTAATTGCTGCACTGGGACTGTTTGGGCCTAAACATTTCTCGAGTCGCTTTGTGCGGTTAGTTTGACAAATTGTCTGGTTTATCATATGCTCTCCCACTTTGTGAGGACTCATTGCTTGTTTAATTAATAAAGTTATGCACAGCCGCACAAATTTTGAATATAATAATTCCATAATTTTCAAATTAGCCGAATAAAACATATAAATTACATTTCTGGGATTTACTCTACAGAGTGTTTACATAATATTTTTAATCACATTTCTTGATTTAGTTGCCTTAATTTGAACTATTTCATACGTTTAAGCATAAGAAATGTGTAAAAAGAAAACACCTGTGAAAACCATTTAAAAAGTACATTGGAATTTTTGTAATACAATGTCGAAATTTAACTAAAATTTTAAGCATTTATGTTAATTTATTGAAATAAAATATTGTGAATAAGGTCCACTCTTGAATTTTTTTGTTATATAACTTAGTATTATCTGATGATTTATAATATTACAGGGCTCTGATCCTTATGGCCTAGTCCAATGGATACTTTGTAAAAGTAAAAGGGTGCAGTTTTATTATACATATGTAAGATCAGTTTGTGAGATTTGGACTCTATTTAGTTTATTTATTATTAAAGAAGCTTACAATTTCAGTTAGACTCCGTATTAAATCCATATTATAAGAAATCTTTGGTAATTTTACTTGAAGTGCCGCCCCACGCGAAAATCATTAACGCAGTTTGACCACACTTGACAAAGTGATACTCGTAGCTTGCACCCTAGGTCAAAACTCAAGATACTTTTTATACAATAAAAAGATAGATAGCTATAATTCATTATTGAATTTAATGAAAAATAAAACAATAACCTTTAGGGCTTTCTACGGCGTAATAATAATAAACGGGTTTTTAATAATATGTATAAGCTTAAGCCAACTCACTCAACAAAAAAGTCAAAATTCTTTAGAAGAGTATAAAGCAACAAAAAAAAAAAAAAAAAAATCAAGAACTTCATTAAGCATGTTTCCCAGTTCTGGCATATGTTGGTGAACTCTTCTACCTCAGCCTGTGGGAGCGCAGGAGACGTTTGTATGTGTTCGGAAAAAAAGAAAAACAAATAAACAAAAGGAAAAAGTTTTCGATTTAAACTGAATCTTCGTTGGACACAAATAATATCAGATACAACTGCCACCACGAGTGACCTTGTGTTTCACACTCAGCCTCGCAATCCCATACCTCCCAAAAAGTTTTTTATAACTCATAATTCTAGGTATTAAAATGGGATACAATATGAAAGGAGCTTTTTTTATATGTTGGCTGACTGCCTGTGCAGCATTGTTGCACAGTTAAATTTAATACAATGAAATTTTTAACTTTCACGTAGCTCTCGTTACTCGTTAAAAATGCAACAATGTGCGCCCCTCAAAGTTCGCTTAAGTAGAGCAACAAAACAGAGTAGAAGTCGCGTCGTCGATTGTGTTCTTGCCTTATAAAAGAATTTTAAAAAAGTGCGTAACTTAAAAATTTTTACTTTTACTTAGCTGAAATTTGAACTGCACTAGAACGAGAATTCCTTTATTTTCTTTTCCAATTTTCAAAGGTTGCCCTACGGAGTTGCTGCATAATTGAAAGCCTTTGAGTGCACATCATTACATTTTACTTAAGGACTCAACTTAATCCAGCCGAATCCCTGTTTAAGTTTATGACTGCGCATAATTTTTTTTAATAGTGTCATTCATATGTAAACAAGCTTAAAACTTTGTCACACACGGCGTATGCGCCATTTAAGCAAATTAACTAAGCAGCTGCTCCTTCAAATGCATTGCAAATAAATTGAGACTTAAGTAAATAAAATGCAAACGCATGCAAGCATTTTTTGTTGTCTTTTTGTTTTTTGTATTCATTCCATTTTTATCTTTTTTGGAAAATGCAGCATCCAACACACAACTGCATGCATAAGTTTATGTCAACATTAACCCAATGTGCCAAAGGAATATGTTTTATGACGCAGAAAAATGTGATTTTTAAACGAGTTCCGCGAGTTCGCAGCGCATTCTTCTTGTTCGCATTCTGCCAGTTGTGCAAAATGTGAATCGCTTCGCTGCGAATGCATGCATTTACTTATCCGCAGCTGAGCAAGTGCGCTGCTGTGACTGCGTTGCTCTGACTGCGCTGCCGTTACTGCACTGCTGTGACTGGGCTCAGCATAACCGAGTGTTGCATTATACTAATGACCTTCATGATACGCAACGTGCGCGTGTATGGTGTGCTCTCCTCTGCTTTGTTGTTCGCCAGCCTGCGAAACTGCTGCGTTTGCCTGTCGCAGATAAACCTAGCGGGAGATGATTATAATAATGCATACAAAGCGTGTGAGTGTGTGTGCAGTGCGACGGAGTATGCGATAACTAATATGCAGTTTACCGCATATTGCCGTCAAGGCAAGGCAAGGAAGCGCATAAGCATTCGCCAAAGCCGCATTTGAGCCAAGCAAATGTCAAATTTAAATAATAAAGTGCTCGAATTATGCAAAGGTATCACTGAGAATTGTTGAAAATAGAGCATTCGGATACATATACATATGTGAAGCTTATGAGACCGGATAAGTGCCTGCATAGTTTAAACTCCTTTCATGAAAATCTCAAAGTTTATAATTGCAAAGTTTTGAATTGCATATAATACATTGCATTACTTAGGAGGTGAAAAGATTTTATAACGAAGTTATAACCTGTTTCTTGGGTCTAGCGATTTCAACTAATTTGTAGAATTCGCTGAGAAACTTCTGAATTGTCTATTATTATTTTTCTTTTATTTTTTAATTTATTGATTATTGATTCACGTCAAAAATTTAACAAATGTAAGCTTCCTGGCCATACAACATCTTCTTTAAGCACTAACTAGCAAAATAAGACTTTCGACCGCATTCGAGTGCATTCTGAAGGTAAGAGACTCGTTTGTTATAAACCTAATCTGCAAATATTTGTGGAACGGCTTATTTACAAATTACATGCTAGCCACTCTGAACCACAAACAATTGCCACTTGTTGCCAATAATGGCATCCACTGAGCTCTGGACTCAACGTGGCTCGCCTTGACTAATAAGCAAGAAGCCAACTCATACACTCATATACCGGACCATTCATAGTTGGCCAGGTGAACTCTCTGCATTACAACGACTCCGAGTGTTGGCGGACTTTTGCCGGGAGGCAGGTGAGCCAACTCGGCCAGCCAGCACACTTCTACTCTTGGAATTTGCAGCTGCGGCAAGGAACTTTTGCAATGTCCTTTCATCGTGTCGGTTTGCCTAACACACAAAGAATGCATAATAAATGCCGCTCAAGTGAATGCAACAACAGTAGTGCCTACAACATCAACAACAACAAAGACAACAACGATAACAATGATGTGAAGCAGTAAAGCACGGAAGATGAAAGGCAGCAAAGCACTGGAAGTTGGACAGCGCCTGCAATCAAAACATAATACAGTACTTCATTATCTTACACTACCAACTAAATGTCCTTTGAGTCACACACATACACACTCCAACCAGTTGCGTGAGTGTGGCCAACAGTTGCGTAGTTGCACACATTGTCATCTGGACGCCTTTCTTGTGCAGTTATGCGTTCTTCCTGATCGAGTATGCACCGAAGGACCTTCATTCTCAAAGGCCAACTTATGTGTTTGGGCATGTGCCGGGAAACTTGTTAGCAACGCAAAAATGCAATAAACGCACTCAGGAACATGACCTAGGAGGCTGCTGACACCATATGTGATACGAGTTCGCAACAGAGATGAACGCAACCCCCAAGCCAGGCCACACACGGTGCATATTTGCATTTGACACTTCGTTAGCATATCAATGACATTTATGCGTTGCAAAAGTTGACCGAGGATTGGTTGCCATTAAATTTATTGTAAATTTGCAGCACGTTCACTGGTATCACACTGGATTAAGTTAGATAAGTATTTAAGGAATCGCTAGAGTTTGGTGGATATCATTTCTAATGATTGTCGGTGTAAATTTGGCAAACAGAGCAACTCAAAATGTCCACAAATTCTTCTTCTCCCTTTATTCCTTTTAATAAACCCTTTTTATGGACAAAGCAGTGAAACTTGGACTGCAGAAGTTCAATTAAATTCTATTAAAGGAAGACAAATACAATTACCGAAACCAACAATTTTCTATTTCTTAAAAATTTTAATTTACATATGCGCATATAAATGTTCGTACATAAGTTAAAGTGATCCAAAATTAAAGGCTACATTACAGTGAAGAAACACTTTCCACGCTTATATTGAATTTTAAATGAGTGGACTTTTTGAAGTGAAACTTATTTAACGTCGGTAGTGGTTTAATAGATATAGTCTGCGAGAAATTGAGATAATTTATCAAAAAATACAGTGAACGAACTTCGAAATATCAGCAAAGCAACCACAACATATACAAGTAAACGTTCTAGGCATTAATAAAAAGAGAGAGATAACATTCATGAATACAGTAGAGACTGGATAAGTACAACACAGCTTAAAATTTTTTCCCAAAACAATTCCAAACATTCATTATGGAGGGCACAAAGATCTCTCAAATCTCGGATTGAAGTAGATGCACCGCTATGGAGCCACCTTGGCAACTGGGCTCGCAACGATGAAGAGAAACAAAAAAAACTTAAACCATCCCAGCCAAGCTTTTCAATCGAACTATTCAACAAACAGATTTGTGATTCCAGAGAACTCTGGAGTAAGGTATCCTTCGACCTCATCTAGTTAAGAGAATAGAAAAAGTACATCAGACCAAATTGATATTTAAAAAATCTTTGCTCATCAGTTCCTGAAATAACTTTTTAATGCTATCCTTCAAATCAGTTGTTTCCCAAAACTTTGGAAAAAATCAGTAATTGTAATGATCGGAAAGGATAAAACATTAACTGAATCACATAGATCCATCAGCTTACTCCCGTGCTTATCGAAAGTATTCGAAAAACTATAAGCTTGAAAACTGTCTCAACATTTACAAAACAATAACATCATCCCAAACCTTCAGATTGGATTTCAGGAAAATAACGGCACTATTTAGGAAGTGAATCATATAATACATAAACGAAATCAGGACCGCATACAAATGCAGACAATACTTCTCAGCTGTACTACTTGATGTCGCCCGAGCTTTCGTCCGGGTTTGGACGAAGGCCTTATATAAAAAATTCAACGGTGGCTGCTACAGAATGCACACAAGGTACTCTTATCGTACTTGGCAAATAGAGTATTCACGGTACGGCAACGAAACTAGACCTCTTACGATCATCCAATTCAAGCCGACATTCTCTCTCGATGCCTACTCAAAGCAAAGTAAACGAACCAAAATGCAAACACGTAACTTTCACTATTAATCGAGATACGTGCCCCGCAATTATACTTAATAGCACAATCATTCCCCAAACTAACGAACTGACATACATTAATGTCCATCTTGACAGACGTCTTACATGGCGATCACTTATTGAAAGCAAGAAAACACAACTCAAGCTTAAAGCCTTCAGTACGCACTGGCTTACCAACCACCGCAGCCCGTAATATCTGGATTAAGGAGTGCTCCTTTACAACTCCATAATTAAGGCCTTATGGACATTTGACTCCCAGATGTGGTTAAACGTATGTTTTATCAATATAGAGATCATCCAGCGAGCCCAGTCTAAGATACTTGGAACTCTACAAGAATTTAATAAAGTACACACCAGAAGTATTGCGGGTTCTTAAAAAATATTACGATAAAATTCCGATGGATTTAAGTGGGGATTTAAATATGGATTTTGCACTGGATGTGGCGCTCGCTTTGATTGATTTTCATCCACATCAGTGATGCAGAGAATACTCGGCCACTATGGGCCGAATATCGAATAATCGGCAAATATTTGATCACTAAATTGTGAAGCCTTATAGGAATACTGAATAGCGACCGTATGCTCGGTATTCACCTTATGTTATGCTTATGGACCCGATATTGAATATGTGACTAGCGAATAGAAACCGCGGCGTTTCCACGATATTTCAATTATAATAGCTAAAGGAAACAAAAAAATGCAAAACCTTGTCAATGTCAGCCAGGCAGGCAGGCAGGCAGGCAGATGGTGTGCCTGGGTGGAAATTGAGTAAATGGTAATTGAAGCGTTCATTTAATACCTACGTTCGTTCGCTCTTTTCGTTCTTAATTAGTGGCACACAAATGTCACTTCCCTGCTGGCCAACTTAAGCTGATTTGCATGCATTTATGCGACTCTTTCAGACAGATTATGGTCGGCCACTTCTTATGTGCCTCCTCATAAAGGGCTCCTCCATCCATCTGTGATTTCTATTGTAATGGCGCTCATTAAATTTGATTGTGTATACGCATGGTTTACTTTTGCGTTTTGGCATATAATTTCTTCCTTTTTATACCCTGTACCAAAAAATGGTAATCGGTACATTAAAGTTATGCAAATGCATGTAAAGGGCAGAAGGAGGCGTGGCAGACCCCACAAACTATATATATATACTTATATTATATATAATATATACAGTATCGAAAAGTGAGTATGTCGAAGAAAAAAAATAAATTCGTTATGTCTATGGATTGGGAGATTCTTCTCACAAAATATGGTGGTTGTAGGTCTAACCGTTTCCGAGATCCGTGCGTTCATACGGACAGACGGTGAGATGGACAGACAGACAGACGGTTTCTAGTTTTTCAATTAATTTGATGCAGTAGTTCTCTCTAAAAAGGCACAAATAATTTGTATGAAGATAAACTAACCCGATTAAAATTTTTTATTTGTAAGGACACACTAAAGTTTCGTTGACTGCTTTTTAAACCAATTCTTGCCATCAGGACTAATAATGCATAGGACTAATGAGGAATGTGTTCATGTAAACGCATAAAAATTATATATATATATATATATATATAATTTACTCTATATATATATATACACTCTTCAATGTTAATCCATGCCCATAAATTATTTTATTTTATTGTTTATTGAAAAGAAGAAGAAAAAGAACAAGTAGAAAAGAGGGAATATAAAGTTGTAAATCATATGTTTCAATAAGCGCAAAATATTCTCATATTGAAAAATGTTTTACCACTCAAGTATTTTGAAGTTTTTTTCCTTTCTTTTTTTTTTTTGGCGAATCGTCTATGCCTTAGTTTCGTTTTTTATTTTATTTTATTTCATGCCGATGTTTGCACCGGATGCTGTCCAAAGCAACAAAAAAGCCGCCATGCTGACGCTAACCTAGATGGCAAATATTTCTTTAGCAAAATTGAGAATATGCCAAAAGTTTTCTTGTTTGTCTTTTGTTGTCAATGTCTTTTTTGTTTTGTTTTGTCATTTATGTGTGCGCCATTTTCAAGATTAGATGAGTGCTCAACATGCTTTGCTTTAAGAACAAAGAATAGGATGCCCGACTTCATACGAGTGCCAGTTTGAGTTGAAATTTCAGCCGAGTTACCTACATAATTCAATAAGAAGTTGATTTTTACTTTTTATTGCCATTTTCCACCATTCATCCGGTACCTATGCATGCCATTTGCCTTTGCGCAGATTAATCTTGATTACTTAGACTTAAAGCTTGACTTGACTGTGATTTCACTGCAGGTGTTCTGTAGTTTAATTGCATTTGCTAAAAGTTACGGATTTTCCATCTGCGTCCAGTTCACTTGGCAAAAAAAAAAGGGGAGCATTTCACTCAACAGCAACTAGAAAACTTTTAATTCTTGCCATTTCCTTGTTACGCCATTCAAGATTCTAAAGCAAACTGGCAAACATGCAGATACAAAGATACATATGTACATGCATAATAGAGGTGTAACGGATATCCGGCCATTATCCGGTATCCGACCTTTCCGTCCCGCTTAATAATATTTAGTTTTACATATAGTAAAAACAAAAAATAAATAAAAACATACAAAAAGAAAAAAAAAACACCAAAACCAATTATAATAAACTGACTGAAAAGAATCATGAAACTCTCACTGTAATACGGTCTGATTCATGGTATCCTGAGTTGAGAGCTGCCGACTAATCCAGTATCCGGCAAAAATCACTATCCGTTGCATCTCTATTACATACTTACACACATACACAGCAGCGCCTTCGCCTGCATGTGAATGTGCAAATAATATTCTGTAAAACTCTGCAGAGCAGTTGAGAAATAGTTAATCGTACTCATAAAAATTAAAATAGTTTGCTGTATTTCCTATTATGGCATAAAGCACATGCAACACATAAAGTGACTGCCAAAGTGCTTGGATTTGAGGTCCTGTTGTGGGAGCATTAAAATACTTTGCTCGCATGGCTTATAAAAAAACTTGGAATTTTTGCGGTTCAAGATGTTGACATGTTAATAAATACTTTATTTGGTTTTATTTTATTTTTTTTATTCAGCTTTCATCTGCGGGCTTGTCTTTACAAAGCGTTGCAGCTCAAAAAAATAAAAAATAAAAATAAGATTGTAGTATTTAAGTTTTCAGTTTTTAATAATTTTGCACAATTTGCTTACTTTGACTTGCAATTTTTGAAATTTTAATGAAAAAAGTTTGCTGCCTTATGAAATTTATAATGTCGCTGAATTAAAAGATTTTGCACTTACGCATGTTAATACCAAAGCAAAAACTAAAATAAAATCTTGTGACGTTCTCGTGCTGTTAAACGAATAAATATAAATTCTTGAGTGAATTTTCAACATGTTCGCTTTGCTAATGCTGAAAATTTTGTATTTTTATTTCTCCAAATTATGACCAACTGCGTCTGCATTAAAAGGTAGTTAACAACAAGAAACGCGTAATTCAGTTGAATAAAAAATAAATCCAGCGAGAAAAAGAAGCTAAGTCGCGCTTAGAAACAGGAAACTTGGCAATTTGCATTTTTATGCAAATTTTTATTAATTTTCATACAAATTTGCTTTCGTTTTTCCTACATTCTTCGTGCTCACTACACTCATGTACGCATTCCCAGCCACATTTGGCGGCGGGCTCGCAAGAAAGCCATTTCGTGTCAGAGACAAACCCAGCCGCAGGCCCTGATAAAGCTTAGCCACATGCTCCTGCTGGCAAACAGCTTAGCATTTTTTCTCCTTTTTCCCGTATTATGCAAAAGCGTCACTAAGTTCATAAAGCAGCAACAAAAATGACATGAAAAATGAGAAATCTCCCACACACACACACATACACACACACATTCAAACATTAGGCTGATGCTGAATGAACAAACTGAAAATTTCTGCAAAGGGGACTCAGCAGCTCCATTATCGACTTGATTTAAAAAAAACTGATACTCGTAGTACTTCAGAATACGTTAAATCAACAGATTAAAGAACACTTCAAGTAATTGGTTAATACCACTCGGTGGTCATTCGGTGCGGCTGTGGCGTAGTGAACTGTGCGTTGGCTTACGAAGCATGAGCCCCAGGTTCGGTATCCGACGGAGGCCATATCGTATAGGGAGAGAGAGGTTCTTCTGTGTGTCATTCTCTCCCACATTCTGCTGGAATAGATGAGTGTCAATAGTTGGTTTTGAAAACCTCTGGCTCTGTTAAGTGTGCAAAATGCCAAAGTTGCAAGCGAAAGTCGATTTCACGCAACGCTTGGGTTATTTTGGTTGATTTGCCTATCAAACTGATTATTTAACAATTTACAATTTGAAGCAGCTTTACTGTTGACTTTCGGAACAGTTGTCCTGCCTAGTGAGAGAACACTAATTGCACGCTGCTCAAGTCGCCATATGCTGACTCACCCCAAATGCCAAGCTTACGTCGAGTGTCAGCCCGCCAGCCAAGTCACATAGCTAGCAGCAGCAGCATCCTTAGGCGTAATAACGCCGCCACCGCCACCGCCGCCGACACCGCTTAAACGTTTAAACTTGCGCACACATTTACTTGCAGATTTGCATATAAACATGCACTCACTCGTACGCACACAGCTGGCGGCGGCTGGCAATGTAAATGATGGCAGCAGGAACCGCGAATGGTGCACTTTAACTTGAAACTTTGCCAGTAACGGGCTGCTGCCGCCAGGCAGTCGATTGGCGGCAGACGATGGTAGCTGATGGCAGATGATGGCAGACGACGGTAGGCAGCCGCTTGCTCAAAATTCGATTATCGCATGCAACATAAAAGCGACCGCAGCTGCTCGCATGCGACTTAAATGCGCGCCACGACGAACAGTTCGCGGCGCTCTGCTGCCCGCAACGTGCGTGCGAGCAAGTGGCGCAGCACGAATGGCGTGCAGTAACCTGCCGTCGTTTCCCTCCGTTTTGTAGTTTGCACCTGAAGGTGTGCGTAATTGCATAAAACTTGTTGAAGGCAACAATTATGATGTGTTTACTTACCTTTATCATTTCTTCCTTTTGCAATTTCCATTCCCTCGCCTTGCATTTGTTCGGCTTGCTTTGCCGTGGGCGCTGGCCATGAACGCAAACACCAACCCAGCACCTGACTCCGACAAGTCAGCCAGGCGGTGGTGCAGTCGAGCAGTCGGGCAATCGGTGAGTCGTGGAGGCAAGCAAGCGTGCAAGCAAAGTCATGTGCGGTCTGCTAGCCTTCAAGTGAAAGTCGTTACGTGCAGCACAGTGTAACTGCTACGTCGTTTGTAAATACAGGATAATTGGCGTAAATAGCAAAACAGCAAATTGCCATTAACTATTGGCAACATGTTTAAAAAATCACGCACTCACGCCATCGCGCTATCTCACTCTCCCACTGACATGCTATCACGGTCGCTCCCCTGCTGTGTAGACGTGCCGACTGTTGGCAGCCACACATACAATACAGACTCACGCACGCACACACACTCATGCTTGCATACATAGACATGCCTACGTGTGTGTGTGGGTGTGGCTGTTGCTAAGTAAAATGAAATTTCAGCGGTTTAAATTTATGTAGAAATCAGCGCATAGTTAAGCGACGTGATTTAAGTTGTCTGCAAAGGACGTGTTGATTAGTGTGGAATATACGCAGTCCTTTTCCGCTTATGCATTTGGGGGGTTGCCTGATTTTTCGAGTGTTTCGTATGCTGATTTACTGATTTACTTGTGCAGCACCTACATGAACTTTTTCGATGGCTTCACTCAATTGACACTTAATTCTTTCGGGTTTATCCCAATTGTTGTTGTCACCGTTAGAGTGGTTGATGTTGTTGTTGCTGTTGTTTTAGCTTTAGTGTTTTCATTAGCGCAATTAATTCGATTAGACAGAGCCGCGCGTGCCGCGAGGCGATTTGTATCCTGCAGAGTCAAGGCAAAAACAAAAAAGTTTTTCGTAAACTTGCCACAAATCACAACATTTTTATTATAACAATTTGTTGCTCGTGTTGAACTTAACTTGACTAAGCGCTGCCTTAATTGCCTAGCAATAGTCGAACAATTGTAGTCGAAGCGATTTCCACATAAAATTCATTTGTGTGTCCGAACTTATGACAATTGAAGTTTTTCTTTTTTCTTGTGTTGAATTTGTTTGCTTTGCATAATTTAGGTCCGCTCTAGGAATTTTAATGAGCTTTAAGAAATTTATTTATTTATTTTGATTTGGCCATTGTATGTGGCTTTTGTCAACAAACTTAAATGTAATTGACTTTTTATTAATTTAATTCTCATCGCCCACAGGCCAATTTTCTTGCATACTTTCAGCGGAGGATGTGTTGCCTGCGTGGAAAGAAAAGTTAGTTATAAACAATTGTATTTAAATTGTTTTTGAAAGACTTAGAATTTTGTTATATTTCGTTTCTTTTTATTGTCAAATTCAAAGTAGCAAAGCTATACAGTATAAGCTAATAGGCTTCTCATGTATTGGCATGTTATTGAAAAAAATCTTAAAATATTATTTACATTTTTTATTTAATTCAAATACTATTTAAGTATATTTTGTATGTATAAATCCTTGTTGGCACTTAATACATTTTTCCCATTAATTATTAAATCGATAAAGTCGCTTTGTACGAATCACTTCTCAATTCTAAGATAATGAACTCCTTTTATAACCTCAGAATTTTTTATTTTTGCAGTTTTCCAGCAAAAATATTCTTTGCCAACTAGAGCCCAGAGTTGAACTCAAATGGTCAAGTTGCTTTTAACAGAAGTCTCTTCAGGCAATGAAAAATTTAAATTCTCATTAAAATTCAAATTCAACTAAATTCAAGTCATGTTTGCTCACAATTTATATTATACAAATATCTATATATAATTTTTATTTAGTAAACACGTTTGCTCAAACTCGTGAGTTTTGTGTCCATAGAAAACTATCCTTTTTACTGTGCATACAAAATTTAATCCAATAAACAAAACTGAAACAGAAGAAAAAGTGAAAATAAAATTTGTTTGCAAATTATTTCTGATTGGCATATAAGCCAGATTTGTCAAGGTTTTGTCGGTTTGCTGGAGTCTTTTGTCAGACTTGCTTAGCCTTTTTCAAAACACATGCCTAAGTGAGTAGTGAATCTCTTCGAGTGCACTGTGCAGCTCACTTGTGCTGGAACACTTGTCATCGACTGTTTGACAATTCGAACAAATTGCAGTGGCGCACTCGAATTGTATTATCACAAAATGAATTCATACGAAAGCAGAGATAAATCAAAACATTGCAAATACCCAATACAAACATGACAGAGAGACATGACATTTTATTTTCGAGCTGCTACGACAACAACGAGCACAACGACAAATACAACGGCAAACAGAAGTAAAAAGCACACCGACAGAAGGAACATAAATCAATCACAATAATTGTTTATAAATCATACAAACAACTCATGACAAGCAACAAATGCCAACGTGAAACGCAAGAGCGAGCACAAAACGCACTCCAAGCCATTTAACGTAAAACATTTCGACAATTGCCAAAGTGGGCGTGGATGTGGATATGGGGGATGCGCAGGATGAGCGAGTCTCGAACATTTTAGGCTGAAAACCTTCGACAGCCATATGTAATGTAAATTGTATTTTTGTACTCTTGTATTCTTGTATCCTTGTATCCTTGCGTTGTAGCTTAGTCGTATCTATTGCTTCTTCCGTAGCTGTAGCTTTACACGTAATCGATGCGCTTTGCTTGTTTATTGCCTCACATCAATTTGTGCCAAAGCGACGTACATCAGTTTGGTGCTGTTCCGTAATAGCACGGATGCGTTGCCTAAAAGGCTGCTACACATGTGAGCCGAGTTAGACACCTAACGGCGATGCTTAGCATACACATATGAAAAATGGCTTACCTACGGCCGAAATTTTCGGAGTGCCGGCATCGCTGAGGAGGAGGTATGTAGGCGTGCCAAACACGCTTGTCAATTGGTGTTGACATTTAGTATTTTGCACCGACTAAGCTACACAAGCAACTGCCGACGAGAACCGATGAGCCGATGAGCAGATGAGCCGGCAGTTGTCTGTTTGAATTGCCCACACGCCATTTGCGCAATTTATTGCAGTTGTCGATAACTTGGGTTGCATTTCATTGGCTTTGACAGCATAATACTTCTAGATAAATCTACTCGACTTGCTGAGGTTAAATGACCAATGTATGTACAATCAGCCACGATAATTTACAACAGTGCGTATAAGTAATGGCAAAGTTTCTTCCTTTTATTTTGCCAATTCAAATGTCTCATTTCTGGCCTAGCTGCAAAAACTAAGACAGCAATTTTTACCCTTTTTTTACCAGAGCAAATACAAAATGCTGAAGGAAGTCTGAGGGAAGGATGTGGGTTCTTACATTGTAGGTACGATCATCGAGGATGTGTGAAAATTATTATATGTGAAGCGGAAAATAATTAAGAAAAATTACAACTGCCTGAATTGCAAATATATTCCGGCCAAAAATGCCAGTTCTAAGAAGTAACGCACTGCTCAGACAACTGAGCCAATGCGCTCTGAGCTGACAGACGCGCCTATTGCAATTACACAAATTGACAATTGTGCCAGTTTGGTGTGAACGTTGTAACAGAACTCCTAAGCTAAAGAGTAAACAGCTCAAGGATATTAGCTCTTGCTTTTACACTCATGAAAAATTGACTAATAAAACGAAAAATATAATAAACTAGAAGAACGTTTTTGTCTTTTCTTATAGAGGTTAAAACATTTTTGATTAAAGTATTTTTTATTGGCAAAACAGCTATTTTGATCTTATTATTTCGAGCTACAGCAGACATTACGTGAATTTTACTAACAAGAAGAAAAACAAAACTCTCATGCACTGAGCAAACAGCAAAGCAAAGGAGCGGGCACAAATGGCGCCAATGGGCAAAACCAACAGCAAGGACGACGACGTCGCGTAGATTTAACGGTTTGGCTTATTGTGTCGCTGTTGCGGAACAGTAATACAAATCCACATGTGCAAGTAAATGCATGCACAGAACACTCGCATATCAATATTGGAGCCATGTAGTGCGGCTTGTAGCCATTTCCATTACCAGTTTAGACATCGATGTTAACTTAACGCGGCATGTGTCCGAACTGATTGATTGAGTGCAAGGGGCAACGTGGACTCGAACCAGTGCAGAGGCGCACACACACGGACAGACAGACAGTCAGACAGACAGACAGGCAGATGGACAGGCAGACGAACCGACAAACAAGCAGAGACAATTGATACCAAGGACACAACATGATAACCTTCAGCCGTCGGTTCAATGTCAGCGCCTGGCGAAAAGGTGAAGCGGCTACAAAGGCTAACTTTAACATGCGTCAAGTGCAATCACGTGCCTCAAATAAACTATGCACGTCGATATAATCAAGGGAGTCGCCTAAGATTCTTTGTCTTCTACTCTCAGCTGTGGGCGGTGTGTCGCTTTCTGTTTCTGTGCGAGCGTGAGTATGAGTGTGTGTGTATGAGTGTGAGTGTGTATCATCAACTCGTTTCAAAAACAAAAAGAAAACCCGTTTGATTTGCCGCTTCGGTTACACTTGAGTTGCGAAAAGGAAAGCGAAGCGAAGTGAGCTGTGAGCTGTGAGAGTGCGCAGAAAGTGGTGAGTGACGCGTGATGGGCGCTCTGCGGTGGGCAGGGAGCGGTTAGCAGACATGCGGTGAGTGCCATAATTGCATTGAGTATTGGCAATTGATTTGTGCTTCCTTTCTTTGGGAAGTTCTTTTCTAGTGCGAAAGTTAAGGAAATCGAGTGGAAATTGATTTTCAATCGCAGCCAATTTCTTTAAGGCAACATCATAAATTTGTTTCAACTTTTCGCATATTTCTTGACAAAATTTCAATCTTTCAACGCATGACACGTGCACAGGTTATTCCGAGCGAGTATGGTATTTTTGCTGTTAGTTTGTTTTTTACTCTTACTCGATTACTATAGCCATTCCAATTACCCATTGCTGCGCTTGGCATATTCCCGTTCATACGCTAAGAAGAAGAGCTGGCATCCATTACACAAAAATACACTTAAAACATGCTCATGCCAGAGTACGTTGCTTTGCACAGTTTGAAGTTTTGCATTTGCCGGCGATGTAGTAAACACAATATTTGTTTTTGTTTGCTTTCATTTGAGTAAGTACGGGTAACTGCAGTGCGAGAGCGCACTTAAAATTCATAAACAAAATATGTACGTCCGGATGCACTCGCAGCCGTTTCTCTAAAGCCCACCGCCTGTTCTTGGCCTGTCTGCCACTCGGCCATTTTGCCAATCTGCCAGTCGCTTTCTCTCCCATTCCGTTGTTGGGATTGCAGTTGCTGACGTTATGCTTTTAACAATTTTAATGCTCAATAGCGTCTATCTTCTTTTTTCTCCCTTGTTATGCGCTGCAAAAACGTCACTTGCATGGCCATTACCGCTTACCGGCGCAATTTGTAACAAATTCGGTAAGAGGTAAATGAAAAGTTGCTTTAGGGCTTCAATTTATTTGCCGAACGAAGCACTGAAAGTAATCCAGTTGATATTAGAAAGAGATGATTGAACTCACTGAAGTGACTTAAACATTAAATCAAAATAATTTATAAAGTTTTAATTTATAGCTTCATTTCCTTCTTCATTTTCTAGTCGATGCTTCTTAGACAACTCCCTGAGGTAAGTCTCCCCTCTGTATTCTTCGAAGCAAGCATTTCTAGGTTTTATTGTTATCTTTGATTTAGAGTTCCATATAACAATTTAATTAAATTAAACTTATAAAAGGATCTTGGCATTCCTTTTGATATTTCTGACTTCTTAAGATACTTGTTGTGCAGAAAACAGATAATTACAAAGGTTTACAATCCATCCCACTAACAAATGTGAGTAATTGGATGCCTTGATGTGATTTTAAAAAATTGTTGCATATTTGAAATAGAAAAAATATAAGCCAGTTGATTGTGGTAAACAATGTCTCTTCTTCTTTGTATTCCTATACTTTACGTGCAGAGATGCAAATGAGTTAGCCTCCATTGTCAACGACCAATCTCATGCAACTTCCCGGTTAGGCAACTCAGATGCTGTCGTTTATTGCCGAGCTCAATTGCGATTGTCAGCAGAGCAGGAGCAGCACGAAAGGAATTCTCTGCGGCTGGTACCACAATCGTTATTGCGTATGTCTTTCTATATACATAGTGTGTATATATTTGTTATATTTATTTACATATGTATGTGTATTTTATATGAAACATTTATTTTGCATTTTATTGAGTGCTTTTTTTACCGTTTCCTCACATGCTCCACAAATATGCGTTCAGTTGAAAAAATGTTTACCTTTTTACTGTAAATGCTGTCGAACTTCAGCAGTCATCTTTGGGTGCAGTCGCTGGGCCTAGTGGCCTTTCAGGAGGGCTGCATGTGCGAATTTGTGTTGTTATTTGTGAAGAAAAAAATATAAAAATATTAACCAATATATCATTCCGATTTGCAATTAAAACGTTGTCAATAAAAATACTTTTGTGCATGACGCTTTAAAATGCATTTTTTGTTTGCATACAACATGAAAATTGCTCTCAGAATGTGCCTGGGACCACATGCATTCCTCCTCCTCCATGTACGGACGTTGTTGCCTGGTCACGGCTGAAAGATTTGTTTTGCATAAGCGTTTGCTTTTATAGAGGAAACTTAATTTGTAATAGTCAGTATGCATACCGAATACACACACACATGCATATGCATGTACACATGAATGTTTCGGTTATTAATCGAACGGATGCTACCCACATGCAAGCATGCCCACACATGTTTTCGATGCACTTCAGATACATTAAAGCGTTAAATGGAAACTCACAATGGAAACACATGCGCAGTTTTTTATCTGGCCATCCATCGTTGATGCTGAGGATTTTGCAGTCCTAATGGCGTGGCTGGCTCTGCAGTTTTAATTGAGTTACATGCAACTTTTTGCTAACAACATAAATAAAGGCAGCAGAAATTGCAAGAACAGCAAGTACAGTAAGTACAATGTGAACAACAACAGCAACGAGCGCATGGCAAGTTTGTGTAAATCTCGTTGCCTCACCGCCTCACAGCCTCACAGCCGCACCGATGCAGTCGCCAACTGCATCCAAGGTTTTTTTAGTCTCGACTTTTGTCTGTTTACGCTCAGTTCGCTGTTGATCTGCGGCTGACCTTACTCTGCAAGCAAGAAGAGACGGCAATAGTCAAACTGTATAGTACAGGGATAGGCATGTTATGCGCTGCGTGTTGCCATGCACTTGGCTTAACCCTTGGCGAGTGATTGACTGCGCAAGTAAGCAAGAACAAACCAACATCAAATGCTTGCAGCATTAATTAAAGCTACAGAACAGTGATGCCAATTAAGCGATTTAGTGGCTAGATTTTGCCTTTTTACAAGAGTGTTTGCCACAAAAAATGCGAAACAGCCAGCAGCCACAAATTAAATGGCGATTTTTAAACATTTTCAGCCCCCGTTTCTCGCAAGTCGGCACGGGCTACCAAATTACCCGTTTTAAAGTGATTCAGTCGAATGCAGCTGCTCTGTGCTTACTCTGAAAAAGCATTGAAATTGATTAGTAATTTGTGTTAAGTGTGCGGGTATGCAACCAACATTGAGGCAGGTGCCACCAATGTCCCGGTCATTGCAGCACACACTAAGAATATATATAAAAATAAAAAACAAATATATAAAACCAACTCAAAACATTCCCGGCATAAGATTTGAATTCTCATGTCTGGTGATCAGTCCACTTACTACTAAGCTACCGAGGCTTATTGTTCAAATTAAGAACTAAGCGTCAAGTATAAGTAACGTCAAATTGACGTAAAGTTCTAAATCAAATGTACTCTAGCGAGCCAAAACATGTTTCATATCAAAAATACACAATTTACCAAAAACGACTTAAAATCACATGCGTGATGCGAGAAATTAATTATGTGTTCACTGTTTTTTTTTTTTTTTAAATTTGGTTTTGTGCTTTATTTAAACTTGATCTCGATTTGAATGATAATGCAGCTTAATGCTAAGTGCAATGACAAATTAATTAAAATGTGTTTTCAAATTTAATTTCTTTTTTAGCAAATTCATTTCATATATGCAAGTGCGCAATACGCTTAGCTGTGCCAAAATGACGTCGTCGAGTCGTCGTCCTGCGACTGTAATTAAAAGCAGAACACACACTCTGCGCTTATGTCCACTAAAACCAAACCAAGGCAAACACTCGAACGATTATAATAAAATCAATACGACTACATATATACATATGTGCATACGTGTGTATATCTTATATGTTTGCTTTTGTTCTTTCATTCAATTGTGCTTAAATGAGCATTTAATTACAAATGTTCTCTCGCACAGTGACACACAGACGTACACGCAATGAAGCCAAACGGACTTGCAGCTTCGCTCGGTTTTATTTACTTTAACATGCTTTTAGCCATGCTGATGTTAATAATCATCATCATCATCGATTTCATTATTTTCGCCCTTGTTGCTGTTGCCATTGTCATCGTTGTCGCTACATTGTAATTTAATTGGAAAAAATGTTATGAAAAAACAGTAGGAAAATTAATGTCATATGTTTGTGAGTAAAGAACCAGATAAATAAGTTTCGTATCTGTCACTTATTCCGCACATCGTTCGCGCACCCCGGACTTTTTACCAAAACCGCATTTACTGCTAACGAAGTGAGGACTCAATTAAAGCAGTTCATTAATACACAAGCGTCAGAGTGTTGGGTGCGTTGAGGTAATCGTAAGGGGTTTTTGTGCACTCATCTCAGTTATTTGGTAAGCGATTGCCACATCGCCTAATGCCAAACGAGCCACCCAAATATTGCAGAATCAGCTCAATCTGTTACAAGAATGGTTGATGAAATGGAACATCTCGGCCAACGCAGAGAAGTCAGTACATGTCTCCTTTGCCCTCCGACAACAAGGCAATGATCGTGCCCGTTTCAATGGCATCCTAGTACCCAAGAGGAAAAAAGTGAAATACCTGGGCTTATGGCTCGACAACAAATTAACTTGGAAGGACCACATAACAGCAAAGAGGCAACAGCTAGACCTGAAAACACGTCGCTTGTACTGGTTGTTAGGGCACAGATCCAAACTAAGCCTTGAAAATAAAGTAAAGTTATACAAAGTAATCCTAAAGCCTGTTTGGACCTACGGGATCCAACTGTGGGGTGCAGCAGCTGACTCAAACATCGAAATAATTCAGCGATATCAAAATAAAACCCTTAGACTAATCACAGGGGCCCCTTGGTACTTGAGAAATGATAACATACACCGCGACCTAGCTATACCAAGAGTCACTGATGAAATAAAGCGGTTCTCCACCAGATACAAAGACAGGCTGATCAGGCACACTAATATTTTAGCTAGAGGCCTAAATAATAATTCAACCTTGAGGAGACTCAAAAGGAAACACCCATTAGACATAGTAAATTGACTAGTAACAACCTAGCTAGTACTGTAAATATTTTAGGATATAGTTGTATATATATATGTATATAGTTTGTAGTATAGTTTAATTTGTAAATTTGTAAATACATATGCTAAGAAATAAAGCATATTACTCAATAAGGTCCATGTATAGCTAGTTATAAAATTTGATTATAGTCGCAAAAGACTGATGGCAAATAAAGAGAATATAAAAAAAAAAAAAAAAAAAAAAAATTTGGTAAGCATTTTCTGAGCTTCTTTTATATCATTGATCTACTTAATTTTTTGCTGGCATTCAATCTGACGTTCTTTGAAAAGGCTTTTCAAATAAATTTAAGAAAAAGCAGTGCATTGTCAAACGCGCTTTAATGAAGTAATGCTGCTTCGTGTGCTCAAATGTTATTGCCTGCACATGCCTGCGCCTTGGCCAATTGAATGTTGATAAGGCAGTGCAAGGCAGTTGAATGCGGTTGATTTTAGTACTTGACATTTTTTGACAAACTCTTTTAAAAGAATCTCGCGTACTCATTGTTAACTTCTGTTTTCTATTTTGCTATTGCTTAATCGTAGATCAAATACTCCAAGGCAATGTTCACGACAGAAAATTATGTTTAGGCGTAGGCAAATACATCATTATCTTTCAATTTGTCCATGATCGAATATAACGCAATGTTCAAGACAGTAAACTTAAATGTGTATGCGTGAGTCTCAGGTCAGTTTGAAACTGCAAACTTATGTCATTTAATTTTGTCGGGCTGAATTTTAATGTTTTATTTCACTCGGTGTTAATGGAGAAGTTTACTTATTATTATTACTTGTTATGATTTATGTAAGTAACAATTTCAATCTAATGTCCTGCTTTGCGACTAATCGGCAGCGATTTAAATGCTTTTAAGTCACACATTTCTGTGCACGCTGCTGCCGATTAAATAAGCTACAGTTTGCGTGTATATTTATGGCAGCTCATAAATGAAACGCCAAAATAAATGAGCGACTCAAATGAGGCAGAAAACGTGCAGCATGCAAGAATGAAATTTCATAATGGCAAGAAATCCCTGTCAGCGTCCAAACACACCCCCAGCCATATGGCAACAAATGCATTTGAATGAGGGTGCTAATTAAATTGTCACAACAGTAATTTGCTTAGCAATTTATGAGCTCAATTCATTAATGCCAAATTGGTTTTGTTTATGCTTTTTGTTTTCTTTGCTGATGTTTATGTTTTGCATTTAGCGTGTGCAAATTTTCCAATTACTATGCAAAACATTTTCTTGTAATCACAAAATTCAAATAAGCCGCTGAAAAAAGTGTTAAAAGCAAATTAACTGCATTCACAAACAGCTATGAAAACTGTCTGCCTCTAAAATGCAAATGACTGAAAGAAAAAAATAAAGTAAAAATAAAACAATAACCAACAAAAAATACAATTATATTTGTTTTAATTAAAAAGCGGCATTAAAAAACTGAAAACAATTTAAAATAAATAAAACCTTGCCACAAAATAAGTTTTAATTGATTGAAAAGTGTGAAATGGATTCATCAATTCTTCATTCGTTTTTCTTTTAAAATGTGCGATAAATTGCCTAAGAAGTAGCAACATTAAGTTTTAAAATAGCTTTCTATGGATACAGGCAGGCACGGTGGCAATAAATGTTGTCCATTAAGCTCGTTAACCTTAGCCTTGATCCTTAATTACGAGGGGTGTCTCATTAGTGCGTAACCAATTTCACGTAAAGATAGGCTATCTCATAATAATACTGTAAAATTGCTAAATCGCTGGGTAGTTTGATTTGTAAATTCAAATGAAAGGTTAATCTGATTTTACACTGGAAAAATTCAACAATGATCTGTGACAAAATGCTTGATATTTAAAAATAAAACAAAAGCTCGGATTAAATTTTGATGTTTATGGGTACTCTACACCTTCTTATCAACTCTAAATTATTGAAAATGTGCCTCATATATCATAACTCAGAATTACTAAAAAACTGCCAATGAGAACGATTTGCATAAGATAGGAAACGCCTTTTCTTATAATAAAATTAAAACAGACTTGAAATGAGCTCTTGAAACGAAGCCTGAGTCTAATTTATATTTTCAAACCTCAAGGCAAGGTTCGGCGATATAAGAGAGTCTCAAAAACTTGCAGAATCGTTATAGTTATAATAAAAAGTTTAGTTACTAATAATAATTAAAAATTTAAATATATTTTGCACATAAAAATATGTGATCAAATAACCTTCGCTGATTGTTCATTGCTTTTTGCCTGTTTTATACGTGCTTATGGCTAAGTGGAAGGACACTTAAAGCATTGACAAAATAAATCTTTGCCAAAATAAACTGCTAAATTTGGTCGGCTTTGTCTTATACCTATGTCAAGAGACAGACTTCACTTGTTTTATTATAGACTTACTACAATTAGTGTATACGCTCGTTTAAATTATTATTTAAAATCTTTTGTTCTGGCTGTCTTGTTGTTTATTAAAATGATGTTTATGGGGTAAGAATCATTGGATGGAATACTGATTGAGCATTTATCGATTACTTTTTGAACAGTAAAAGTTCATAAAAAGTTTTCGTTCAAACTAAAAAGAAAGTAGACTTTGCTACTTTTTAACTTCTTAAAATAATCGATATGCAAAAAAGTAAAAAGAAATCCAAAACACATCCAAACAGAAAAATTGAATTCAGCCGGCTAATTGACTTTATTCCTAAATTATCGGGAATAAATGTAATATTGTATGGTCAGAATTGGTGAAGCATAAATGACTTCATTTGTCATATAATTCTCAACCATATACTTAATTGAAAGTGCGAATGTACGATTTTGCATTTAATAATTAGTTCAAAGAACATTTTTAAAAAATATGATAATTAAATACAGAATAAGAAATTTAAGCCGAAAATCGTGTGTCATTGCTTGGAAAAGGCTACAATATTCAAGAAAGGGAATACAAATATCAAAACTTAAAGCGAAATAACAATTTCAAACTTTTATTATATAATTTTTGTTGTTGTTTTTAAAACACTTGGAATTTTATAAAAGTTCAATTTATTAAAAGTAAATTTTATTTGATTTTATTCTTAGTCGCTTGCTTGGTTTTTAGGTTTATTATTATGTTATACATATGTACAATATATTCGTTGAATTTACCGGTTTTCAAAATGTTGAGCTTAAACTTATAATTCAAATTGTTAAGCATATTCCGCCCGTCTCGCTCTTACTTCCAAATAGTTGGCAAGTTGACAAGAAATAAATCACAAACATACTCGCATCTACTTACACCCTACTCCGTTTGGCAAAACCCCCATTTTATGTAGGTCGATGGTATAAATGCGATGCCAACACTTTTCATTTTAGGCGACTATTAATTTCACATGTTTAGAAAATAAAGAAAAAGAGCCAAACGCAATATTAATAATATGCATGAGTACACAGCACATTTACATGATTTAATGCTTTTCAGCCCGAAGGCGAAACTTTACTGATTTGTGTAGGCATTCAGCGGTTATCTTGAAAATATGTTCATACAAACGAGTAAATATCGTACTCTGGGACAGTAACAAACTTTGTGTCCTTTTCTCTCTTCTCTTGGAACCTGTCTATTCTTGTACCTTCCCTTTGAACCCATTCTTCGAATTGCAACTAAGTGAGATTTTACATTGTATTAAAATTTTCATTCAGACTGCATCTTTATTCCAACATGCAAAAAAATTCTTATTTTATAAAACAGTAAGGACAAAAGTAGTCAGTTGGCCATTTATATTTTTTCATATATGTATTCAATAATCAAATACGTATTAAACATTCTTTGTATTTACTAAAAAATTATAAAGGGTATATTAAAATTGTGCTAATGAACGTTACAGGCAGAAAGAGGCGTGGCAGACCCACATAGTATATATATTCTTGATCAGCATCGAAAGACGAGTCGACCTAGCCATGTCCGTCTGTCTGTGTGTCCGTATGAACAAACGGTTCTCAAATTTGGCATGAAGACTCTCCTAATCTATAGGCATAACGATTTTATTTCGCTTTTTCGATATTCAACCGATAACAAATACTTGTCGTAGGAACGATCGGCCAAAAAATCAGTTTTACTACGAAAAACATTTTTGTTTCTATTAAAACAAAAAAATAGTTGATTGAATTTCGGATTGGGTATAGGGTATTCTACAGTCGGGTACGCCCGCCTATAGCCCTGCCTTCTAGTTTATATTTCTGAAGTGCTTAACAAGCAATTGTCATATTAATTTCTGTTATAAATTATTTGTAAATAGAATATTTATTTGAATGAAACTTAAATGCGCTGCGAAAATTTAAAACATTTGTTTTCATTTTAATTAGAAGCCAATTGATGCATGTACTCTCATTGGTGCGAGTAAATAGCAATTTCACACTTAGTTCAGGATTAATAAATGGTTTAAATTTCGTACTTAACACTGTCAACAAGGGGAGAAGAGTGGACAAAATTAAAAATGAAATTTGTTGCTATCAGGTCGGCGGCACGTGACTGATTTGGTTTTTATGCAGAAATGAGAATCAAACACAGATAGAAGCACGTTGAAATATCACAATAATGGGAGCTCAGCATTATTTATAAATACGAAATGGTTTTTGAATGCGCGTGAAGGAATCAATAAGCAATTAATAAACATTTGCCATGTTACGGGCCCATTCCTTACCAGACGGACACGCCATTATTTGTTGCAAAGCTATGCGGAAATTCCCTGCGTTTTTATTTCTTACTTGATGCTCTACTTACTTCGTTGAAAACCAATTCAAGCGCCATCGAAATGTGCGAGCCTATAAATATTAAACAGTTTCCAGGCGGAAGTACTTAAACGATAGTCCGACATGAAACACAAGCCACAGGTTTTTAAAGCCGGGACGGCAACATTGCGTGTCCAAGCGACTTCAGTATGATTTTTGCCCATTTGTTATGTCCTTAAGTCAAATTTAACTTTCGGAATACTTGAAATGCTAAGCGGAAATGTTAAGTTAAATTTAAGTATCGCTATGCGTTTCACGATTTTTTTCTTTTCATTTCTATTTTGCCGTTGGCTAGTTTTTCTTGGCTTTAACAGCTGCTCATTCGATTCTAATAAGCCGCACGCAAAATAAACTCACAAATTGTAATATGCAAACTTCAATTATAAAGTCATTATTAATTATTGCTTGAACGCACAAAGTACGCTTTGTTTATTTGCTTAGCTTTTGTGGTTTTATTCGGGCCACATTGTTAATAAATTTGATAATTTATTCTGCCCTCAATTGTGCAAAAATTAACACAGAATGGCGGAGTCAATACGGTCTGCCTGTATGTGTGACTGTCTGCATGTTTGCCGCTCTGCTTATCTTCCTCCCTACCTATCGGCCTCTTTGCTTGTCGGGCTCTTTGCCTCTCTGCCCAACTGTCTGTCTGTCTGTCTGTCTGGCTGACTGTTTCCGCATGAAAGATTCTATGATTCTCTTGTTAAAGTTAATTGCATATTCTGAGAACTATTAAAAGCGCAAATCAATATACGTATATAGTATATGAAATATTTATGCAACAACAACAACAACCGTTGTGTGGCGGACAAGTGCTGGGAAATATTGTGTAAACTTTATTAACAGCACAATCAATCGCGTCGCTGCGCTGTTGCTTTGCTGTTGCTGGGCTCTGCTGTGCTGTGCTGTACTGTGCTGTGCTGAACTCTAACCAATGCCAGTCAACATTGTCTGGTGATTATATGCGTAACTTATCAGAAGCAAAACTGTTTCGAAAGCGAGAAAAGGTTGTCATGTGGGCGCAGCTGCTGTGGGCTGTCTGGTGTGGATGTATGTTTGAGCTCCGTTATGCGACGGTATGACAATAGCGAAGTGAAATTTTCAATTTCAGTTAACAATAAAAAGCAATTACACACAAACTATGATGCGCGCTCTTGCATAAGTATCTAAATGAGCGTCATATGCAGATGTCGGCGCTGCTGCCATTGGCAACGTAACGGAACGTAACCCAAAGCAATGCAATGCGGCGTCGACTATCGAAGCAACAAAGACAAGCGACGCGAACGCAACGCACCCACACAGACAGTTCGCAAAAGAGAAAGAGTGTAAGAGGAGAGTTGGAGTGGGGGGGTTGGTGAAGGTGGTGTGATATGGTGTGAATGAAAACGCATGCAGCCAAACATTCGCCCGCATTCAGCGTTTGCCATTTGGTTTAGATTCCATCATTTTTATAACTCAGTCGTTAGCACTTTTTGTCTTTTGATGTATGCACGATGCCATTAAAACGAGTCCGCCTGACTGCATGCCTGCCTGAGCTATTTAAATTGACAGTTGTCATGACGACGTGCACACATCCGGAATACGTCAAGTGAAATAATGAAGTCAGAGTCTTATGGATATTAGATTTGAGTGTTAAAATAATAATGAATGGCACTGCTGCTGTTCCTGTTGCTGCTACTGTTGCAAAATGACGCATACGCAGTGTGTTCAGAATTTTTTATTTTTTACTTGCACAATATAAACAAAGAAAAAATAAATTGACGTAAAATATTCAAAAATTACTCAATGGTTTTCTGGATTTCAACCTTTATTTGCTTCTAAGTTTACAATTGAATGCGTAATAATGCAAATGTTTAATTCAGAGAAATATGTATAAGTATTAAATTGAAGACAAAAAGAAAAGCATACGCAATTTTTTTTGCGAATATAATTAGAAATTTTAGTGAAATTTCTGTTGTTGTTGTGTTACGAAATGTATAAGCAGTATTACAGCCGCACTAACTAAACTATTAAAACCGTATTTACTAACCGATTTTAATAAAAAGTATCATATCTCTTAAGTTGGAACCAACCCCACATTTCATTGAAATCGGTTGGGCGGCATCACAGATTAGCGTAGTGGAACATCGAGACACTGCAATTTTATAGATTAAGATTAGGCAAACGTTACCTAATTTCGGTGATCAGACAAGAACTTATTTTTTAAGCCTAGTATGGTCATTCACACATAACACCGAGATTTATGCGCTATGCGCTATACGCTTCTACTAGCAATACTTTCCCTTCAAGCATAAGATACAAATTCAAATACAGGTACAGATACAAATACTGATTAAGTTATTCTAAGTTCCCAACAATTTGCACTTCTCATGTGCGTATGAAATAAAAGCGCAAGCATCTATCTACAATGAACTGTACTTTTTAACTGAAACAAAAATAATGTGCGCAGTCGAAGTGAACGGGAATGAGACGAAAAGGGTTCATTTGATAGTAGCCGACCCTGTTGTTGTTGTGTAACTACGCCAGTAACTGTACAGTTATTTCCCACAACCGGACAAATGACAAATATTTCTGTTGCGATATTGATACCGCGATTATTAACATGAAGTAATGTAATATTTAAAAAAAAGCTGCTGTTGACCTTATCAGCTGTAGTTTTCGAAGGGTCACTTTATCGATCTTATCGATCATTAGACGAGAGTAAAAGACTTTTGGGTGTAGCTATTTTCAAAATGTAGATGATGACTTCGGCAGCTTGTGAAACTGTCAATGATCTTCAACCTTATGTTGCTGATTCCCACTTCTGCTTTAGGTGGTTTGACTCTTGCTAAAAAACGGTCAAGTTTTTTCTGTCGACATTGTCAGTTGAACACTAGATTCGTTTACTTTATAAGCACTGGTGACTACCGAACCTCACTGTATAAATCGAAGTCGTTTAGATGGAAAATCAATTTTGCATACAGATGATCAAAGAGCCAATCAACGTTTTTTGCAAACCACATCAAACCAAGACAGAATTTGTATAAGGAAAACGCCTCTTGAACGCACACGAGTTGGATGACGGCGAGCGTCACCTTATGAGAGCTTTCACTGTATTTGCATTCTAGACTTGTTTTTGCGATGACTTTGCTTGAAACTGAAATGAAGGTTTTAAAGCGTATTCAAAATGCACGCAACAGGTGAAGTCGCTAACCGCCGCCAGTGGCCAGCGAAGCAGCTGCACAAAGTGCGGACACGGCATAAATAACCGTGACTAAGATTTGAGTCAACTGCGTGCGGATAGTTGAGCAGCATACAGTCGTGGACTGCGGATGGCGGATGCAGAACGATTAAAAAACAGACAGGCAGATGGGCAGACATTTAGTTGAATGGTTTGCCGACACTCTGTGCGTAAGTAAGCAATGGCAGCCAAGGGCGTATGCAGCTGCCTATATAAGGGGGCCACAAGCTTTTCTTTTTCAAAGTTTTTAAGTTATAACTGATAAACGCTACGGTCCCTCAAAACATCCTCATGCAACACCAACTAACGCCTTTAGGAAAACCTAATGTATACATAAAGTATAAAGTTTGTATAAAATGTATGATATTAATTGATGTTCCCCCTGAATACGCCGTTGATGGTATCAGCAACTGCCAGTTAGTTTCCGGTTTTTGTTGTTGCTTAACTTTGCTGCATTGGATTCATAGTTTTTCTAGCAATTCAATCTAGCTGTCTCTATCTCTATCTCTATCTCCATCTCTGTCTCTGTCTCTGCCCATTTCTTTGTCTCACACGTTTGCTGTGTGTGCTGCCATATTTTAGTTTGCTCGGGTTTGCGCGGCTAATTCATGGCAATTCTGCAATTAAATTGCCGTACACGGCGCTCGGCGTTGATTGTTGTTTGTTTTCAACTGTGTCAGTGCGCCACAGTGAGTCACAAAAACAGAAACAACAACAATTATAACAGCTCGGGAGCAGTTTTATTGCTAACTGCTTAGTTGCCATTTTTAGATGGCTCCTTTAGCCAATTTGTGTCGCTTGGAGGTTGGAGGTTGTCCTTCACAGGCATGCAATCAAGAAAGCTAACCGAGTCGGAGTGTCATCATTGCACTGCACTTGGCTTGTTTTGGTTTCGAGTCTGCGGTGGCTTAGTTTTTGGATTTTTTGTGTTGTGTGTTGTGTGCTTAGCTGGCGTGGCTTGAAGTCTGAAATGTCATAAGGATTAAAGACTGACTCTGCATTGGTTTAACGCAATTTCTTGCAGACAAACTCGGAAATGCCATTTTGCAGTTGATTACAGTTGCAGACACATCGCTGACATTTATCGAATGCATGATTTATTGTTATGCAAAGCAGATTCAGAAACGAACTTTCAACGCCCAAAGTTTGTCAATTTGTTTACGATTTCTTCTGATGTCAATTTATAAGCGTCAATATTTCATACTTTTATTGCATACTTTTCGGCTACCAAATATGCAAATTTGCGCAATAAGATATTTATTTTGATAAACAAACAACAGCAAAACAACAACAACACAAAAACAACAACAAAACTCAAAATAGCAAAGGCAAGTATGGTCTTGGTGGAAAATTGTCAACAAAGGCGGTAATTTATTGGCAGACATTAAAAACGACTACAACAATAACAACAAATACTAACGAGATTCTCACGACAATCTGGTTCACGCCCCGGAGCCGCTCCAGTCGACACACTGGCCGACTGCTGGCTTTGGCAGCAAGGATCGATGTATGCATATGTTTTGGCTCCCTCCTCTTTTCCGTTCTTTCTTCTTCCGGTCTTCCGTTCTTTTCTTTTTGCTAACATGTGCATACGGAAATCTTTGAAGGCGCTACAACAACAACAATAAAAACAAGACATTAGCAATCATTGCACGTTTCGTTGGCATGGTTTTGAATACTCAAAAATTCAATACCTGCAAAAAAAATAAACTTCGGTGTTTTGTTTATTTTTTGCGTGGTCAGTTTAATTTAATTTAACTAACTAAAAAGTTAAAAGTTCGTGCAACATAATTAAATTGTATTAGACAATTTGGCAAGCGCAACTTTTAATGAAAATGTTGTGGAACAAAATTATTGCGCACACATTGTGTGTGCTTGGTTGGCTCGGACATAATATAACATAACATAACATAACATAACAGTAAACTAGGCTCTCCGGCGCTGAACTTGTGCTGAAGAGCAGAAGCAGACGCAGAAACAGAACGCACAGTTGCATGACGCTAACCATGCAGGATTATGTATCTTGACCATATTACGCATAAGCATGTTTAAGCGCAAATTTATTGCTCACATTTGCTTACATTTGCTTCTACACTAAACAGACAAACAAATCCAACTGGGCCGTAAAGAAAATGCTCATCTGTATGCTTGCCAGTGTGTGTATGTGTGTGTGTGTGTGTGTGGCAGCATGCAGTGCTTTGGCACGCCGTGGCGCACAAGTCAACTTGAATTTCTTCCCCTGCTGTTCACTTTACTTACTTTTCTCATCTTACTATTTTGGCTTGGTTTTTTTTTGTTTGGATTGTGAGTTTTATTTTGTGCAGATTAGTGACAAATAAGCACAGCACAGCACAGAAGCGCCAAGTTAAGTCAAGTCAAGCGGAGGCAAGGCAAGGAAAGGCAAGGCAGGGAAGGCAAGGCGAGGCAAGTCACGCGTCTTAGGCAGACTCATAAATAACAGTTTATATAAATAAGAGCCTGAAAAAGGCGCTTGACCTGCTCCAGCTGCAGAATACGATTTTGCAACAGGGCCGGACATTTTGGCGACAGTTTGACGGCCTCAGCGCCTGCGTATGTATTAATGAAAAATTAAATATTTATTTGCTCATGTAAGTAATGTTTTCTGTTGTCTGTGCTTAGTTTAAAGCCCCGAAAGGTAAACGCACACACGCTACTGAATTTCGTACAGACAAACACACTCACACACACATACACACACTCACACTCTGGCATAAAAAGCGCATTTTTAGCTGGCAGCTTGCAGGATGACATTCGACCAGCATTCCCATCCTGTTTAGTTGGCTTGCAATTGGCTGCCTGCACAAAATCTCACAGCGAGTGCTTTGCACAATTTTAAGGTCCTTTCGGGCAGAGCGCTTGTTGCGCACAGTTTGCTGCAAAATGCTGCTGCGCCTGTTGGCTTTAAACTCTAAGTCAACTACTTACTGAATGAGTTTACAAATTTAAACAACAGCAACAGCGACAGCAACAGCAGCAGCAGCAGCAGTTGGGACGACGGCAACGTTAACAAGGACGACACGAATTTATTTGACTTGCCTTGGCAAACAATTCATCAGCCAAGCAAAGCAAAGTCAAATAAACTCGATGGTACTTGACTTTATTACTAAACAGCAAAAACCCAGACGAACTTAACCGACAGTTTGTTTATTTGTTTGTTTGCCAGTTTGTTTGTTGTTCTCGTTGGTGTTGTTGTTGTTATTGTTGGTTTTTCATGCCTGTTAACCTAAGGCAGGCAGAGGCTGTGCGCGGAATACGCAATTGCGTTGCCATCGAAATGCTGTTATCCTTTGTTTGGCATATAGGCAACCTTTGGCGCAAATAATCATTAAACTCATTTGCTGCCTAATAAGCCGTGCAGCATTACAGCAGATAGACAGTCAGGTACAGGACAGACATTGTAAATACCAAATGTTGTTGAGAAAAAGCTCCCATTTTAATTATGCTGAGCTGACTTTCGGCGGTTTGCAGTAGATTCTCTTTTAGGAACCCTTTCAGCTGAGCTTATGTCCTCAAATCTTATGCTATCCTGATATGCTTGTTAACAACTTCAAAGTCTTCTTTGCTCGAACAAAATCGTAAAACAAAATCAAAAAAATTTTAAAAATAAAAACAAACCCCAACTGCGCACACACAGTTCCATTCTGCCGCCCTACCCTCTTCAATTCCTCCCTCCCTGCTTATGGCTTTAAGCTTTTGCCTAAGCTGACTGCCCCTTGAAATGTTCTCTACAGACCCCCGAATGAAAAAAACAAACAAACAACAAAAACAATGCAGCATCCAACTTCTGTTTTGCCAACTTTTCGTTAAACAAATCCGGAGCTTGGTGTCAGTCGGTTTTGACCTCAGTTGAGTTCCTTTATCGCTGCCATTGACCGAATCATTCGCATTTAAATTGCAACTTTCAGCTTACGAAAAGTTTGTGCCGAATATCGCAAACGGTCTTGTCAGTCCAGAGAGTGTCCGTCAAACGAAACGAGCAATAATCACTTTGCCAACTAATTCGTTTTAGGACTTTAAGTCTGCCACCAGCATTTGTGTTTCATAGAAGTTTTTCCTTCTTTCCTTCACAATTTTGTAAACAGTAGCGCGTGTAAGCCGAAATGTTTGTTTTAAAGTTCATTTTGGGTTGGTTTTTGTTTTTCTTCAGCAGTTTCCAAGTTAAAACTCATTAAAGAGCATGAATCACAATAGAAGCCTTTCATGGCAGGAGGTGATTTTTATTTTAGTTCTTAAGCGCCATGCCAGCAAATACTCGTATGTGTCAGATAATGAGCTGTCACACATTACCAAAGCTTCTTCTCTCTTGGAACACCAGGCTCAGCGCCATTGCAGTCCACTAACTTTGTGTGCGCTAATTTTGCTGTTCATCACAAATATTTTCACTTCAATCTGTGTTTGCCAGCAGAATGTGAGAGGATGCCGACTGCAGCACAAGGAGATAAAGCTGTAGTCTATAATTCGATCTCGCTATGACAATCCGTGGCCGCGTGTTTGTGAACCGACACACAACTCTCCATGCCACAGCCGCTATCAGCATGTGAAACTATGAAATCTAATATTAAATATATAGAGCCCAGCCTGTCAGTGACTGGAGCACACCACAATGTAGCTTTAGCACGATATGAAGTAGCTTTCAATTTCCGAACAAACTCCTGCCATTTCCGCCGTCGGCAAGCCGCGGCAGCCTGCCGAT
Source organism: Stegana nigrithorax (assembly GCA_037044495.1). Taxonomy (NCBI): domain Eukaryota; kingdom Metazoa; phylum Arthropoda; class Insecta; order Diptera; family Drosophilidae; genus Stegana; species Stegana nigrithorax. The sequence continues at coordinate 497,402 of JBAMBQ010003786.1, forward strand.
GTGCTCGGCTTGGGCGGTGCATAAAAAGTAAGCAATGTGCATAACACATAAATAACGACGTCGTAAATTTGGTGCCGAGGTATCTGCATATCATGTCCCTCTACACAGGCACCCGTTTATAGTGCCTACTAAAGTAGATACAAAAAAGTAAGCAAGTGCAAGAACAGCCGAGAAGACACTCAAAAATACTGTTATGCCTAGTGTCTTGCCAATGCTAGAACACTTCCACGCACATGCATGCAAACATGCAAGTGTCCCGCGTTTATCGAGAGCTGCCAAGGAGAGAGAGGCCATGTCTTTTTCAGCGTTTATTTATCACTCCTACAAACTAAAAATAAAGTCACACGTTATTGCTTTGTTGTTTTTTTTTTTTTTGTGTTTTTATTTTCGCTTTTATTATGCTTGTGCGTCTTTTGCGTTTGTGTTTGTGTTTGTTTTCGCGTTTGCTTGCTAAAGTTTCAACTTTATTTGCCGTTTAAGTCGTTCGACAAAGTAAACAGAAGTCACGATTTGAAAATATACACAGAACTTCTTGTCCTTTGCTTATTTTAAATTCAAAGGTTAAACGGGTTAAAGTTCGTCTTGTGAAAAATAAAACCAACGAAGAAATTCAAACGTTTCCAAGTTACATACAAACAAAAAGTACAATAGAACTGAGGTAAATGGAACTTAAGTGCAAATGCTGGGGAAGCATTACTCAGCTAAGAAAAGTGCTGTGGGTCAAGCGAAAAGTATTTTTCAATTAATTTTACAAAACACCTTCGCACAATAAAGCGCGATCCCGAACCCGAACCTGGCACACAGTCTGCGCTACAGTGGTGGCACAAAACAAACTTCAGGTGTTTAGATTTCAATTAGATAAACTTGCGCATACTTTTTGCTTGCACTGTTACTTAGCGTTGCCTCGCACGCTTCACACGGAGCCAGTGCTCGCATGCGACCAAAACGTCTGTGAGAGTACCGTAGCCGAGGAGGCAAGACTTGCCAGGCTACATGACAATGCGCACACATACATATGCGCATACAAATATGTGTATATGAGTAGGAACAAGATAGACTGCACAAAGTGCTCTCAGAGAAACGCGCTCTCTGATTGCGTGTTTCAAAAATCAAAAACTTTTTCTTATTCAGTGTATGTATGATGTTACTTTTGACGTTGTGCTCTTGGCAAATCAGTCTGAGTAGAGTGCAGCAGCATCAACGGCAAAGTGTAAAGTGCAGCAGCGACAAGTGCTACAACAACAATAACAATAACTATAGCAACAACACCTCAAAATGAAATAAAACTTTAATTGAGATTTACACAGCGAAAATTTGTTGCTGTCACTTTCATTGTTTTTGATTCGTTGTTGTTGTTGTTGTTGCAGCTGCTGTTGCGACTGCTGCAATACAGATGTACATGTTGTTGTTATTGTTGTCGTTCGTATGTTGGCCTTTGTAGGACAATAAATTTGGGTAGTAAATCTTTTTTATGGCCTAAATCTGCAATGCGTTACAGATTGAGTTAACTTGGTGTATTTTTTCATCTTCTTTTTCTTTTTTGTTTTTCTTTTCTTTTTTTGGTGTATTTTGTTTTTGTTGTTTGTAATTTGTGCTTGCAGCTTCGCCTTTGTTGTTGTTATAGTTGTCGCGTTGTTTGTTTAAGTTAAATTGCATTTAAGTATCTGACTTTTATTGTTTTGGGGCTAGTGCTGCTGTTCGCAAAAGTGCCACAGGCAGCAGCCGCTTTTGCAGCATCAGCATGAAAATACACTCACACACATACACTTAAAAAAGGAAATGGGAAACCCAAAATCAAATGACACGAAGCAAAACACAAAGCAGCGAAAAGTCGCTAACGAGCTGTTGGCCATGTCGCCTCTGATACTGCCGCCCCCGTTGCCGCCACCGATGCTGGCACATTTGTCCGCTGCTTGTTCAAATGATAGCCATGATAACAAATGGTGTGCAATTAAAGCGCAAACGTGTTGCTGGCAATAAAACATAAACAAATAAAATATAAGAATACGTTTGCCTTAGTTGCATAATGTGTAAGAAATAACTGCAGCAATGAAAATATTGCAAACATTAAAAAACCTAATTTAAAGTTTAATTGAATTCCCTCTCGAAAGTGTACACCTAACCTTACTGACTATGGCAAGTTTGCTAAGTGAATTACACTATGTATAAGTAAATTGCACATAATGATTGCCCTGTTGAGACAAGTATAATCTTTTATCCCAGACTAAATAATTTAAATAATGCTGATATACCTTATTTGTAAATTCGCAATCTTGAATACAACATTTCACTTGGATACGAAAATTTGGACAATTTCATGCTAGTTAACATACAATATGTACGAGTATATGAAACTTAATTCCATAAGTGGAGGTGCTCTGCTACTTTATACGCGTTTATATATACAAACCATCTACTCGCTTTCGAGTTACCAGATTCTACATGCTGACTTACTCATACATCTGAGATAGCCATATCTAAATAGAAATAGGCAAAAGGTATTGCTTGTTTTTTTTTTTCGTGAAATTCAGCAAATAGATGTCGTTACCTCTTAAACTTTCATTTCTTTTATATGCTTCGGTTTCCTAAGTTATGGCCCCGGGTATAAGATCTTTATGTCAAGTTGCATTAAAATCCGTCAAGTGCTCTGCACATAAAAGTTGGCATTTATCTTGAGCAGTCAATTAATAAGAAGAAGAATTAACTGGAGCCTTAACTAGTAAAACACATAAAGGAAGATATGCACACCTTTGAGAATTATGCGGCTCGTTATGTCCTCAAAGATTAATGGCCAACTATTCATCTTTTTTATTGCTTTAACCACAAAAACAGTCATTATTGGTGCGACAGTCAGGCGTGAGCACATCTACGTGCCAATGGTCAGCCATTATTCTGATACTGATTTGTGTTGTGGTTCATTATCCGAGTATTGGCTGCGTTTCGTTGATCCAAGCTAATCAGAGATAATTGAGTTGCCATCCCAGCTGGTCTATACTTGGGGCAATAATCTCGACTTGTGCGCTTTAGGAATCTCATATGTACCAGCGAGTCAATCACTTACGAAAATGCAATAAAGGGCTCAGTGAACTCCAAGAGCACCATTGTCCGTGCACTAACTCCACTTGATCTCTATCGCATGGCCCACATGTCGCTTCGAGTTTATTTCGTGTGCTGCTGGCTATTTCAACGCAAGTTTCCTATGCCTGCCACGCAGCACAGACAATAAACACAAACAAACACGAGTATGAGTGCACACATGGCCGAAGTCACGCCGCACTTTCTTGGTAGCAAGTCAAAAACACGCAGCTGTGCCGCATATGTCGCCGCTGTTGCTGCTTTGGCTGCTGCTGTTGTTGTTGTTTGCAATTTTGCTAAATGAGCAATTAGCAGAAATGAAAACGTCAACGGTCCAGTGGCTTCACTTATTGCCCTTGTGGATGTGCCTAATGCTGTCACTGCTGTTATTTTTGTTGTTGTTGCCGCTGCCATTTCTGCCGTTGTCATGCTACTTAATTCAAATTGCGAAATTTAACCTCAACATTCGTTTTGCAAAAGCACACATAGCCGCGCAAAATACAAAAAGCGCATAAACTTGACAGCAACAGTTTTAGAATCGTAGGCCGAATAAACAATAAACAAAAAACACACAACCAACCAAACAAACAAAAAGAAATAAAAAGAAACAACAAACCAGTGGGGAAAAAATCGAAAACAAGCTACTAAAATGGCACTCTGAGGCGTAGCTATTTTTTAGTGTTTACACAAACACACGACAACAGCTACAAACAACAACAATAGCAGCAAAAAGCAGCAGAGGCAGACAACAACAATGTGTTGAAAATCCGTGACTGTTGTTAGCTAGCTAGATGACTAAGCTGACTGATGTTCGTTCATTCTATGTGGCTATAGCCATCATGGTGTGGGCGATGAGTGGTGAACGATGAATGGTGAGAGGTGAGTGGTGAGAGTGTGTGTGGTGAGTACATGAAGTTGGGTCTGCCTAAACTCAGCCTCGGCTGCGCACTCAACAATTCTATGCAACAAGCAAACATCGGCCCGGCAGCGCAGCAAATAAATAGACCTGCTGCCTGATAGACAAATGGACGGACGGACGGAAGGACAGACGGATAGACAGACAGACGAACAATGCGCAGCACTACATACGATGTAAAAGCCTAAACACGCCGTTTGTGTTTTTGACTTTCTTTCACAATATTTTCAGTAGGATCTATTCTTCTTTTTTATTTCTTTTGTATTTTTATTTATCAGTTTTTTGTGATTTTCCACAAAAATTTTTGTTTTTTCCACCTGTGCCAGTTACATTTGCTGTTGTGTCCTATGTGCGACACATGTAAATGTTGCCATCACTTTGCCATAAAGTTGACGTATGTTGGTGAAACAGTTTTATCGGCCACATCACTTATGTTTACTCACTGAAGGGGCAGTGCAAAGAATAGATGTAGATAATGAAATATGGCTTTAAAATTACTCACAATAAATCAAACACAATTCTTTGATAATGTTCTCATGGGAATCGTTTTTAATAGCATTTAGCTGTCCAACAAACTATTGAAGAAAGTTGCAAAGGCAAGTTAGATAAAATAATGTTCGGGAGATTAAGATTTTTAATTCATCGACTTAAACTTTAATGGCATATATATGTACTTTCATATTCCTACCAAATGGGTTCGCTTAAAAAGTTAATCGCGCTCGGGGCACTGGCAACTAAGTTTTTTCTTAAGATTGGAACAATTGTCATATGCGAGGTTTCAAGTTTACATATTAAGTGGCAAAGGTTTGGATTTGCTCTTTGCCTAAGAAGGTTTATTCTATTGAAAATGGCCCACGGCCTACTAAATGGAAACTTTCGTGTCACAATGTCCAGTTGGCAGATTCGACAAAGTTCAATCGATTTAAGACATGTTTAAGATTTAAATTTTTAGAAATTCAGTCATTTACGTGTTTTAGCAAATCCGCTTATGCTTTAAAATTGTTGTTGTGTAGAATGTGAATTGTAAATTTGTACTTTCTTGTAGCAAAACATATTAAAAGCAAGTGGCAGAAAATCGATGTTTCACTTTGAGTCGATTACAAGGATTTTTCTTACGTTGCCAGCAGTAAAATATGCAGCACAAACAGACAGACAAATAGTCAGTCTGTCAGTCAGACAAACTGACGGGCAGGTAAAAAAGACAGACAGACAGACAAACAGACAGAGAGACAGATAAACTGGCACTCAGTTTGACACAACCTCTGTGCAATGTGGCATTTTTGACTATTTGACAATGTCACGTTACGTTACGTTACGTTAAGTTACGTTACTCACATAAACAATGCGAAGCATGCTCGGAGACGTATTCACGAAAACACGCTACGCCGCGTCGCAATTACAGCGCAGTAACGTAAACTCTGGCGGGAGAAACAATGCAAATAGTTTCTTTTTTTTGTTTTGCTTTGTTTTGTTGTTTGTGTTTTTGGATTTGACAGTGAGGCGTGTTTTGTTTGACTTATGTATGTCGTGTTCATATCTGCGCGGCATTAAGTGTTTACGCGGCGTATTCGCAATAAATGTAATGCAAATCTGCAAGGAATGTTACGCGCAAAATGTTACAGGAAGCAGTCACAAAACGATAACAGCAACAACAAAATCATAAAAAATAGAAAAACACAAATTCAAAACGCCTAAAGCATTGTCTTACCAAATAAGAAGAGATTTTTGCATTTCTATTTTGGCTACATTGTAGCCTTTGGCTGTCTGTCCGCCTGTATGCCTTTCTTTCTCGCTTGTGACGACTTTAAGCTTGGCAGGATCCCATTTATTTTAGATTGTTTCCTTTGGCAGGCGATTTATGCGCTATAGGAAATAGCAACTGCTGCTAATCATAAATATTCTGCTTATGTTTATGTTGCCACTATGAAAAGTGGTTATTGTGGTATTTCTTCTTCTTCTTCTTCTTTTTCTTATTGTCTTTGTTGTTGTTGATGTTGATGTTGATGTTTTTGTTGTACTTGTGCGCAGTCAGTTGCAGACACTTAATCAATCAACAAATGCAAACATTTACCACTGCAACACAAATTAAAAGCTTCGGCTTTTGAGTTTTTGGTTTTTTTTTTGTTTTGGATTTTCTTTCCTTTGTATATCCTTGCTGCAGATTTGGACAGTGGCTTGTTGAAAAGGAAATTTACACAATATAAGCAACACACTTACGAAACCGCGCCAAGTATTTGTTAGCATAATCAGAACTTTTCTACTTTAAGTTGGTAAATCCTTCACAAGGATTAGCATTGGAAGTGAAGTCTGTTTAAAGTACGGCGTACTTCGGTGTACTGAATTCTGCACAGGCTTTGCTCATTGACTGTTGCTAATATGTACTAATGCTCATCTTGAATCCTTTAAATTTCAGTATCGATAGAGATGTATTTTTTTATAATTTATTTAATGTTCTTTTTTAGCTTCTTTTGGTTGATTGATTACTTTGACAGCGCGTCCCTTGAAATTTTCCTTTGAAATACCTTTTATGCAAGGTCACTGTAAATTATTAAATAGCTTTCGTGTTGACTTTATGTTAATTAAAAATAAAATGCTTGAAGCAGTGACGTCACGACCCATGGCAGGCCAATAATAATTTAGTGAAGTGAGGCTGAACGTGTTTTTTTTATTGCTGAAAGCCATTTCCAATGTCAACGGCGCGCATTTTTGCTTAACGTTTGGGCCGGTTTTCTTTAGAGTAGGCTGCCTTCATTTTTCATTTGAGCATCTTCTATAAAAAGCCGACAGTTGGAGTGATCCCATTAACGTTGATTAAAAAGTCTAGCATAACACACTAAGTCAGATGAACACATTATCTCTTTTATTGTGTTCTGTTTTCTGTCTTTTTCTTTTTTTAAATTTCGGTTCGGGGAAACGCAGCACGTGTCAATCCCAAATGCAACAGTTCTACTATGTTAGATATAGATGACGGTATTGCGTTCCCCGTCATCTTAGAAATCAGGCTTCCTCTTGTGTCAGCAATTTGGAAGAAGGCGATTCATGATGACGAACTATTCATACATTTACATTTTTTAATTTCGATGAATTTTGTAGCTTTATTTCTTTGATTAGTATAAATATAGTGTTTACAGACTAGAATCAATGGACGAATCAAAGATTTGAATGGCAATAATATTAAAGGCAAATGTAAACTTAACCTAACATCTTAATCTTGCGTTCTGCATTACCTCGTTTATTAGTTTTATTCTCCACAAAATCACAGGACAAGGAAATACAAAAATGCAAAGATATGAATGACGGATATGATAGCCTCCTCCTATAGAAAACTGGATTTTGTGTTTCATATGTAAAAATTAAATTCTTGAGGATATATTTCATGGGATATTCGTTGTGATTAGTAATTACCTCACTGAGTGTTGGAAATTACCGAACTGTCAGTCAAATGGCAATCATGCGTCTCAAAATGAAATAAGCATTATTTGAGTAGTTAGTTGGTTAGTAGTGTAGCTCAAGAAGCAATTAAAAAGAATCGGAGAATTATATGTAAAGGGCAGAAGGAGGCTTGGCAGACCTCATAAAGTATATATATTCTACTAACACAACCCTTTTGTTTTTCAAGATATCGTAACCAAATTTCGGATTTAATAGTTCTATATAATGTCTAATCATATATCTCAATATTATGAATATCGAATTACTATATTATGTAGCTACCATAGGAACTTTTGGCCGAAAAACATTATTTACTGAGAAAAACTTCTTTGTTTATTAAGGTAACGTTCCCAAATTTTGGATTTAATAATTCTAGGTAATATCCAATCATTCTCCTGAATATTATAAATATCTGTTCTCTATAACATATATCTGTCATAATAATGTTCGATTGAAAAATGACTTTTACAAAAAATACCTTTTTTGTTTCTTGAGATATCGTTACAAAATGTTAAAGCAAAAAAATAAAAAATTGAAATTTTTTAAATTTTGGATTGGGTACAGGATATTCTATAGTTGTGTGAGCCCGACTGTCGACCCTGTCTTTCTTGTTTTGATATTGACTTTGATTATGTATGCATCTTAATTGTATATCTACTATATACATACATATAACGATCGGTAAACCAAATTCTGCTGAAGATTGGCTAAGTATTCATAAAAGAAGAAGTAAGTTCAATAAACTTTTAATTACTACGACTGATAATATATACAGCCAATTAGTTTATACATATTAGCATATTAATTATTTTCAATTGGCTGTAGCTGATGTCGTGATATGATTTGTTTCCGAATTAAGAATTCATGTGCTATAATTAAAGGCAAAGAAGACGGTTTCGTTGTTGTTAAATTTAGCATGAGTCCGTAGAAGATTAATGAAAGGTAATTAAAATGCATTAATTAATGGAATAATGCAAACAAGCAAACGATAGGAAATCATGTTTAAGTGCAGATGCAAACATTGGCCCTGGTCGCTCTGCCCACTGCGCCACTTATGCGTGTACGCACTCGCAAATGCCCTCGAACGGCCTTAAGGACATGTATACACAATAAATGCGAATTTATGGCACTCAGCTTTGATTTAATGGCGCCCACATGCGACTGACACCAATTAAGCGGCATTATGCAACAAATGGACTGGGCTGCCGGCATTTAGCTTTTGGCTTCTGGCTTTATTAAATCCACCAGCATCAGTAGCAATCGCAGCAGCAAATGACGCAATACGACTGGCCCAGAGCAAGCATGTAAAGCATTTTAAAAAGAAATTAAAGCCAAAGACAAGTGGCAAAGATTTCAAGGTAAACCGTATCAAATATCACGCGAGCGCCTTAAGACATTTCAGCAGGATTATGCAACTTCATGTAGTTTATTATATTTTGCTTTTTTCTCTTTTGTTTTGTGGTCTTTTTGTTCTTCGGTTATCTTTGTTGACTTTAGACATTCTAGTTTGACTTTTGTTGCGAATGAGGGTACGTAGTGCCATTGCCATAGGCACCGCTGTCGACAATAATGATGACGGTGGAGATAATGATAATGATGATGATGATTCCGTAATAAGCAAAAAACGTGAGGAGAAGCGTAACAGCGCCCGTGAGTACGTCGGGCACCATCAGCGTATAATTGATGATGCGGCAAAGTAATTTTCAAACAAATGAAGTACATAAGTCGCCTTAAACGTATATAATTTGTATTGGCCGTTAGACGCCAAGGCTAAAGAACAAATGTCCTTCATCAGTGATGTATGAAGGCGCAGGCATCAGGCAGCCTGGCATCAGCGGCCCATAAGACTATAATCATCATTTCCACGGAGGCTACTTGCCAGGAAAATACGTTAACTTGTTGGCTTTTTGGGGCTGCTTTTTCATTGTTCATATAAGTCCAAGAGGGCCAAGGCAACTGCGAAGGCATATGCAAACAGAAAATCTGTTTCTTGCTTTATTTGTTTGCTCTGTATGTTGTGGGGTGACATCGGGGTGAAGAGAAGAAATCAACTGTGTGAGAAATTTTTGCTGTTAGGCAAATGGGCAAATGGGAAAATTGTTTGTGCCACAAATTGATATTCGAGCATTTCCACACATTTGTCAAAGCTCTGGACATTGACATTTGCATTTTGCTTTATTATTTTAGAGTTGGCACATTTTCCCACTCCTCCTTTTGCTCGCTGGCATTCGGTTTTCTTACGATTTGTTTGAATGATTGTGATTTTTTTTTTTTTTTTTGGTTTAAATCATTGTGACAGCTCAGTGTGCTCATTCACAAATCACTTGTAATAATATCAATTGGGACAGAAAACGCAAAACAAAAATACATAAAAAAGAAAGATAAAATCGAACAATTCAAGAGAAAGCCAAAATGAACTTGTACATTGTTTTTTTTTTTTTTATGTTTAATTTTTTGCTTTTTTTTTTTGCTTTGACTGCAAAGGCATTTGATTGTCATTTAATTGAAATTGGAAATGGTAATGTTGGTTTACATTTTCATTCTGGTTTTCATTTTTCAATTTTTGTCTTATTGCTAATTTATTACAATAAAGATTGCCATACAAATTGCATTCAGCATTATACATATTTCAAGTATCTGCTGGCTGCCTCCGTACGTTCATTTGTTTATTTCTCTCTGACCGACTGCTGGTCACATTTAATTATATTGAATTTTAATTAATGTGGCTGTTATTTTTGGCTTTTGTCAAATGCATAAATTCAAAATTTTCAAACCAATTTATTATTGCGTTATGTTCGAGTGAGCGCATAAATTTATAAACGAAATATTGGTTGGCTACCGCAGAACTCAAATAAATATCAGCGCCCAATCAACGCGATGCTATTTAAGTGTGCAGCGACAACTCCGTGAACTTCTGCATGCACAATTGCACAGTAATCAGGCCCAAATTTCGCCTGGCGCAATATTATAAAGTTTATGCAGCACTCACGGCTCAACTCTGCGTATACGCAACGTTTGCTTTTAATTAAAGAAATTCATGGCATGCGCACGCAATTGCCTGTGCACTTATTTGCCTTTCGCTTTTCGCCTTTTACTGTTCATTATGCACATTCCACGGATATGCGCAAACCTGCAGCAGCAGCAATCTTCATTCAATGCCACAATTCGCCTGCGAATGCGTAATTGATGAGTTTAAATTGCACCTATTAATTGTGTGTATGTGTTCTTATACATGTGTGTATGTGTGTATGCTCACTAGCTGATGCCCGCAACGTCGCTCGCGTTGCACAACCGAGTTCAAGAGAGATTAACAGTTATGATCAAAGTGCACGCGAACGAAACGGTCTACGCATAGCGATGCTCTCTTGTTTCATTGATTCATTCGTTCCTCTCTCTTGCTAATTCATTCGCTTTTAGTTTTTATATTGTCGCTATGGAATTTTTAAGACCTGCTGCCTGTGTTTATGAACGGAATTAAATAAAATTAAACACATAGCTCCGGAGAAATGAGCTTTCAAATGAAATGTGATATATGTATTTTGTTAAAAAGTCGGCTCAGTAGTTGTTTTCTGAGCTGTGTTCGAGCGAAAGACCCAAAATTTGTACACATATAGATATGTATGTATGTGTATATGTATATGCATAGATATATTTCTAGTTATTATGGTTTCACACACCATGCAGTGCAGAAAGGAATACCGAAAATTAGTATGCATGTGCAGTTCACACGCTGGCATGTGCTGACTGCCGCCTGCTGCTGTTATATGCCATATGACGCATTCTATTTGCTGCGTGTGAGCTGTATATATGCAGTGCAAGACGCTGCTGTCGTTCAGCTTTGCTTGCTGGCTGCTGCTGGTGGCTGCTTCTTGCTGCTGTTTGCCGCTTGTGCAGAGCAGAAATTCTGTTAAGTATTTTCCATTTTGAAAATGAACTCTTGTCATTTTAGTTACCTGAATGCATGCAGATATTCCTTTCTCTACATTGGGTGTTTTTGTTTACTTTTCTTTTCTTTTTGTTATTTTCATCTTGCTGTTAAGTTAATGCTGAATCCAAGCCATATTTTTGCTAACAAAGCATATGCGCTCCTTACCTGCCACACACTCATACGATCGTGGGCACACGTCGGGCTGCTGGGCTGAATATGAGTGCGAGTGGGAGTGTGAATTATGTAAGCAACATGTCAGGCAACGCAACAATCTATGCAAGAAGTAAACATATTTGCTTGTGTGCTACTTGGAGCTGTTTAGCTGGCTGCCTGTTTGCCTGGATTCCATCATTCATTCGTGCAATCGTGCGTCGTCTTCCTCTTCCACGTTGCATGTGCATGTCGGCAGGAAGATAGCTTCATTTGTATAAATTGTCATGTTTTTTATTGTTTCCATTTCTCGCTTTTCTGCTGCTGCTTCTACAGCTGCTGCTGCTGTTGTTGCCGCTATTGTTGCTGTTGTTGGTGTAGATTTACTATTGCATTTTGGCTGCTGATGCTGTTGTTATTGTTGTTGTTGTTGTCGCTGTCTTTTCACAATGCTTCGCTTTGGTTTGCTTTGCTTTGTTTCAGTTTTGCGTGATAAGCGTGTGGATTGCGCTTGGCAATGTTTTTCTGCATTGCACTTGAATGAAATTTCCGTCAGCAGCAGAAACAGTAACAGATACAACAACAACAACAACCCTGAAATCCACCCTAAGCAAGCATAAAAACAGATTTTTTGAATGAAGTTTTTTTGTCCGAATTTCCTTTTTTTTTGGAATTTTTGTTTTATTTATTTGTTAAATTGAAATTTTTTTGGCTTACAATATTCCAGTTTTGTTTTATTTTTTGGCCACTATATGCCAGCAAGTGTGGGAGCTTTAAGGCTGCGTAAGCCTAACAGCGTATGACATTAAACGTAAAATTCTTGAAGACTGCTGTCATAGTTTCCATGACTCAACCTTTTTATAGCATTTCCATGCATATTCAATGGAATTTTTGGTGCACATTCCTCAACTAAAAAGAACTAATTTTTTTATTTCTACAAGCGATCACACTGTGTCCTTGCTGTCGCTGCTTTTGGTATGAGTAAAACCACCAACCAAACCAACCAACCAAAAACATATATCGATTTAAGTAGACATGCGTCATTGTAATTTGATTTTAAAACGACACACGGCAAATGACATTACCCAAACGTCATGAAACGCTAAAACGCCAAAACGCAAATGCCGAGTGGCTACTTTCAGAAAAATCGTAACATGGCGAACTACGACAAGCAAACAGTAATAAAGTAATAAAAGACTACGCCAAAAATGTTGAAAGTAACAACGAAATGGCAACAATCCCAAAAGATTTAACCCGCAATTATTGTCCTTGCCATGTAAATTGAACGCATAGCCGCGAGGAGACTTCGCAGCTTCATTCCGAGTGGAAAATATGCCACAGCAGCCGCCTTAGGCACAGCGGTTGCCAAATACCGTATTTCGCGTTTCTTTTATAATTATAGTTAGTCACTGCTGCTGCCGTCAAAGTCCAAACAATACCTAAAAGGTATTTTGAGTTGTTATTGTTTGCTTGTTGCTTGTTGTTGTAAGCAACATTTTTGTAAATGACCTTTCATCGAATTTTAAGCATTCTCATGTACTTACGCTCGCCAATGACGTGAAACTATGCTTTAGTTTTTAATCTTTTCATCATCAGAGTCTACTTCAAGAAGACCTCACTTACTTTTCAATTGGTGTAGCGATAATTCTCTGATAGTTCAAGATGTCATCTACCCATTAGAATTAACACTGCACGATCATCTTTCTTACTGCAGAATCCCCTTTTATGTTTGTTTGTGTTTAGCTTATACAATAGAAACTCAGTAATCCGAACAGTTACTTTCATGCATTGGCTACTATAATAAGGTACTTATTTTAATTGTTTCTCTATATATTTGTATTAATTTAAATTTACTTTTTTAGTTCTATTATCACAATTAGTTTTGGTAATCTAAAATTAGAAAGGCAGAGCCATAGTCGGGTGTAACCGACTATAGAAAACCCTGTACCCAATCCAAAACAAAAAAAAATTTTTTTTTAGTAAAAGCCATTTTTCGGCTAATCGTTCCTATGGCAGCTATATATTATAGTAAACCGATATTTATCATATTCAGGAGTATGGATTGGATATTACCTAAAACTGTCAAATCCGATCAATTCGGTAATCAATTTGGTAACGATATCTAAAGAAACAAAAAAGTTTTTCTCAGTAAATGTTGTTTTTCGGCCGATCGTTCCTATGGCAGCTATATGATATAGTAAACCGATATACATTGTATTGAGATATGTAATTGGTCATTAGCTGAAACTTTCAAATCCAAAATTTTATGAAGATATCTTGAAAAACAAAAGGGTTTCTTTTACTAAATGTGGGTTTTCATCCAATCGTTCCTATGGCAGCTACATGTTATAGGTCGAACGTCGAAAAAAAAAAATTAACTTGTTATGCCTATGGATTGAGAGAGGCTTCGTGCAAAATTTGGTGGTTGTAGGTCTTACCGTTTCCGAGATCCGTTTGTTCATACGGGCGGAAAGACAGACAGACGGACATGGCTAGATCGACTCGCCTTTCGATGCTGATCAAGAATATATACACTTTTTGGGGTCTGCCACGCCTCCGTCTGCCTGTTACATACATTTGCACAACTTGAATATACCCTTTACCATTTTTTGGTACAGGGTATAAAAATAATAAAATTTATCGTGTAGATGAAACAGCTCTTGACCATTATCGTTCGTAGCTGTGGAACAGTGACTAGGTCTGGTTTCGCATGTCCTCCAAAAGGTATTGCGCTTCCACAGCATCTGCGAAAAATCGGGACAAAAACCTGCTTCTGTTTTTGTTGTTACGATTGCTAAAAAGAGCACATATAATTGTGCGTTAGGTTACTCTTAAAATTGCGTTTGCGTTTGCATTTGCGCTCTCTTAATTTGCTAGCACTGCTGTCGATAATGCAGTGCTCCACATTTTGGTTCAGTAATAAAATAAACATTCAATGTAAAATTTTTTGATTCCCATATATATAATTAAATCAATTGGAACGAAAACTATTCTTTTTTTTTCGCTTTTTAAGCAGATATAAAAATATTTATAAAATACAATTAGAGAAACATTCAAGTTTCAACAGCAGCTATGCAAAGCAAACGTTGCTTGAACCACACATGCAAAATGTATACGGACACTTTGCTTGTCACATGCAAATACATTGCAAAATTAAATCAGTGAACAGAACCACTGACAACAATACCAGCAAAAATAAAAAGTAATCAAGAGCGGCTAAAACAACTAGAACAGGCGCAAACCCTGCACTCGGCAATGAACACGTTAAAATTATTATTTTCAATGCAGTCGAAAACTTTCCACGCAGGCCACTAGCAGAAGTGGGAAAAAAGCGCCAACAAAGGCAAGCAGAGAGGTGAGCAAACTGTTGCCACTGTGCGAAAGCGAAATGCTGGCCATACACTGAGTGCCAGCCATAAATGTCAGGCGTTGTGTAAACTGCTCGCGGCACAGTGCAATGTTTAAATGAAAACTAACTAAAAAAGAGTCAAAAAAAAAGATACAAATTGTTAACGACGCTCAAGTTTATGCATTAAGTGCAGGCACATGAGTTGCTTTACAGTACTTTTCAGTCAGTACGGGTTCAATGCACTAACACTTTTTTTAAGCTGCCACTTTTAACTTTTACCGTTTCGTTGCACTGTGGCTCGGCGCGCAATCATAAACAAAAGTCAACAAGTAAGCAAAACGCACAACGCCCACTAACCGCGATGCCATGCCACGCCAGGCCAGGCTATACAAAAGCGACTTTTTTTTTTTCTTTTTTCTTCTTTTTTTGTTTTTCGATTTTCTTTTTTATTTTGTTTAGTGGTCGCCGCCAGGCGTTTGAGTGTTTAGTGCAAATATTGCACATACGCAACGTTGCATGCTGCATAAAAATAAGGCATGCACAAAATACACAGAGCTCGGCACGTTTGCTGCTGATAAAACTGATTTAATAAAATGCCATTTGGGTTGCATAAAACGTGCAGCCACAGGACCTGCTCAATTATGTGGCAATTGTGTGCTCGAAGATCGTCAATGGTCCGTATGTGCATGCATATGCATACTATTGTGTTTGTGGGTGTGTGCGTGTGCGTGTGCGTGAGCGGGTGTACATAGCATATACCCTTTTTGTTAGCTGCTGCTAATGTTGCTGAACTTTTATTTGCGCATTGCTGCCGCTTAGCAGCAGCATTTTCAATTTTATAAAACAATTAAAAGCCATTAGCGCCAATGTTGACGTTTTTGCAGCCTCGAGTTTGCCACAGTCTCGGCGCGTCGGTCCGGACCAACTTTCTGTGACAGCAAACCCTCGCCGAAGCTTCGTTCTCTGTCTGTCTGCGTTTTGTGCGCGCCTGAACAAGTCATATGCATTTTATTGCATGTTGTTTGTCGCTTGTTGCTGGCGACATTGTGCGCGAAATTCAGCGAAATTAATCAACTCGATTGAAAATGTTGCAGACTTTGGCATTTTGCATGCAACTTTTTATTTGCCTTGGCAACAACAACGCACACACTCGCGCACACATACTCAACTAACAATTGTTGCTACATTGTTGGCTGACTGTTTGCCTGTTTGTCTGTCTGTCTGTCTGTCTGTCTGACTGTTGGCATATTGTTTTTGCAGAGGAGAGTTTCTGTTTTTCCGTCTCTATTATTGTGCAACTAAGACGGAGCAAATGTGCACTCACACAAAGGCGACACCCAACAAAGACAATCGAAATGCTTTGTTTTGCCGCCACCCGCTCTCGCACTCCCACGCGCTCTCACTCGCACATCCGCCGACTCTGGCCCTGGCTCTCACTCTGCACACTGCACTCGGCTCTGCTTATGATTGGAAATGCTTGCATCTTATTGTCTCGCATTGGCAAGCGTGGCAAGCGAACGTCGCTGCCGGCATTGGGTATTGAAATGCACTGGGGCAGAGGCAGAGGTATGTACACGTATGTGCCCTGTGAGTGCTGCCCTGAAGACACTTGCCAGCACATGTTCGGAAACAGAAAGTTTGCTGCAAATTGCAAAGCAGAAATAAAATAAAAGCAACAAAAACGAAAATAAAAACTACAGCAAGAATATTCTGCCCATCTATTCATCAGCTAAGGTTGCATATGCCGAGCATGTGAGTAATCCAAATTGATAGACGGCATTGAGCAACTCCTTGTTTAAAGGATTCAAATAACTCATTCACTTTAGTGGGTGACAATAATTTAAGAATTATTTGAGCAATTGTTTCAATTAGCAGTCACAAATTATTTACCGACTCATCGTGATTGCTAACATGTGAATTACCGATTTACGAAATGCATAATTAAACTATTAAGAAAATAGGAAACTCAGGCTTTGAAACTGTTTGACCATGATAAAAACAAAACTACCATTACGGTTCGTATGAAAATTGGGCTGACAAAACTTAAACCAGAAGAAATTTTTGCCGCCAGATCGAACTAAAAACGAAGAGTTCTGAAGAATAAAATGGTTTTCTATATCAAGACCATTTTATTGAATTTTTTATTTTTATTTGATTTCGTTTTATAGTTTGTTTACCAAATTCAAACGAAATATTTAAAAGTTTGCAAAATATTAAAATCCCAAATAGCAATAAATTTAAGCCATGCACACTATATATGCTGCTTTGCCGTTTTGTGCTATCAGCTGACAAATTGTGTGCTCCGGCCAATTTGGGCATAAAATGTTGAAATTGATAAACCACAATCAAATTAAAAATATAAGCACACACACACACACACACACACATGCGGACACAAACAAAGTGGCAACTGCCGGTGGATGGTGGGGGGCGTGGCTAGGTAGGAGGCCAAATCAATGGCACCAGTTGGAGCTTGGTCGGGCTACAGTTGTGCTGCTGTGGCTGTGTCACATAAACAGCGGTCGGCCCTGCTGCCCGGGTCTAACAGCAGCCAAAGCGGCGACAAGTGTTAATGTCAGTTGCGGCAAGCCGAACACCGAACGCCGAACATCAACCGCCGCACACCACACACCAAACACGGATCGACGAACACCGAATGCTGCCTGCCGCGTGCTGCATGCCGCCGCAGAACACGGATTATGCCGTTAAAAATGTTATTTATTGCCTATATGTCACTGCTGCTGCCAAAGTAAGCCCGTATACGGTTTATCTTTTTTTATTTGTTGTTTTTTTTTTTTTTTGCAAATTAATTTTAAATTTTAATTGAATTTTGGACTTTATTAAACGTGAACTCGAATGCAGTTACTCACTCAAGTGGCGGCATCAAAATGCATTTATTTAATGATCAAAATGTCACATAAAATTGAAACAAAATGGTGGCAAATGCTTATATCCATGCCAACTGAAAAAGGATATATATAACGAATCAATTCATTAAAAATGCTCTAGTTAAAAAAAACCCCTATTATCGGATATTAAATTATGATGAAGTCGTCGATGTATAAGTTTTAAAATTAAATATACAATATTTGAAAAGCCTAACTGTTTTTATTATATTTTAATAGGCCGAAACTGAAAAGTCTGAAAATGAACTGTTTAATAAAAAAAATGAACTGTTTAATAAAATGAGTGAAAGGTTTTTTTTCTACTGGGAAAGCCTACCGAAGAAAAATATCAAATATCACTGAAGTTTTCCACAGCACTGCGGGTTCATTCATTAGGCTCCACCTATCCCTGATTGCACTTTTATCTTCTTCGCTCTTCGCGGTTCTTACTCTCTTTGCAGTACACCAAACTGCCAATTGATGCATTTTGATTTCGGATTAATTAGCTCGAAAAACCCTGAGTTTTGTCAGATGCTTTGATTTTTTTTTACCATAGAATGCATTGTTAAAAACCATTTCAAAAAAAATTATTTTCATACATAATATTAATGGAGGAAACGGTTAAAACGAAAGCATGTAAAAAAAGACTGATCTTAGGCACTGGTAGAATAATTTTTACAAATCGGTTCATTACTTTACAGCATTTAAGAAAAAAAATATTTTATATAAATTCCGAATATACCCAAGCAAAGGCCATACCATGACATTGTTAATGCATACAAGCCTGATTGCCTCTTATTAATTTAATAATTTCTTTAGGCTTCAGTTTTATGTTTGCTTAACCGTCAAGTTTAAGTTTTGGAAGCCTAAACGCTTAACGGTCAAATTAATAAATACATATGAGAAATCGTAAAACCTTTTCAGAGCGTTGGATGGTGTGGCCACTGACAAATTGAACAAACAAATAACCGGCAAAGTAGCTATAAAATACATGACCCACTCATGTAGGTTCCCATCGATGGAGAACAATTTCATTTAAATGCAATTTATTGAAATGAATTTAATTAAAGCGGCGACCTTCCTTTCCCAACAATTGAGAACTTCAAATTTATCCGCTAAAATAAATATTTGGATTATGTTACCACTAATGGTTGATTGTTGAATATTAGATTGGAATAGCATATACATAAGTGGATAACTTTGACTTTCCTCTTCCAATGCCTTTTAGCTCTATTAAGTTGCATGTCTCACTTGATAAACATTCTATTCACTTCTTCCTTCAACTAAGACGGACGTCTTTTTCTTACAGCTTCGATTGCTTTACAACACTAATAAATCTGTCTCATCTTACTTGCGTTAGAGATTCATTCCAAAGCTTTTAATCGTTTCACGTATGGCAATGATTGAAAAATGATATTTCATAAGTCACATCTTTACAGAAAACAGTTTCATCGTTATTATCATCCACTAATTCTGCAGACTCACACAATCTAATGTGTCGACCCATATCTTGTGACATTTCAATTACAACGCTTGCAATTATTTTAGATGTTGACTTTGCACATGATGATCGTTATAAGAAATAAGACCTCAAACAAGGCAATAAATAAATCCAAAAAACTTTTTAAATTACAATTACAAAACGCCACACAGGCAAGCTATTTGATTTTTATACCCTGTACTAAAAATTGTAAAGGGTATATTAAAGTTGTGAAACTGTATGTAACAGGAAGAAACTGTTAGACATACAACCCCCAAATTGGGCACGAAGACTCTCCTAATCCATAGGCATAACGAGTATATTTTGCTTCTTCGATATTCAAGCTATAACATATAGCTGCCATAGGAATGCTCGGCCGGAAAAAGACGTTCACTAAAAAAAAATTTTTTGCTTCTTATCGACATCGTTACATAATTAATGCAATATATTCAATTATGGATTGAGTACAGGGTATGCCCGACTTTAGCCCAGTTTGCACAGTTTACTTAAAAGGAAATTAGTTCAGCTCATTCAAAAGGAAAAAGATCCATTATTTTTTATGATTATTATTATTATTATTATTGTTTTCTAGGCGTTAATCAGCACTCAGTTTGTGATAAGAGACACCTGGTGTAAAATAGTTATACATTCGCCAATTTTTGTGTTGCAAAACTGTTAACAATAAATAACAAGTTGACATTAAGTAACAATTTAACATTAAATAACAAAAAATGGGCCGAAATTAGCCCAGTCTCAGTCTCCTTATGGGGACTGACGTGGCCAGGGATCTAGCCAGCCGATTCTTTTGGTTTTGCAAACGGTCGTTGTATCTGCTGGAGACAAAAACAGACTTGGTCCTCGACCGTGGCCAGATTTAGGTCATTATCTGGAGCCGCTTGCGGTTCGTTGCCGCTGCTATACCCCAGATTTGTATTCAGTACTGCCAAGTAGGCGCGAACACCTGTTGGTACACTGTTCTCTTCTAACGGAGTGAGAGTTTGCTCCTGCTGTTGAGGAGCCAGGATAGCTTGTTAAGCTTGTTGCGGCAGGTGCCCACGTTTGCTGCTATATGGTCCCTGAATGTCAGCCTGTTGTCAAGAACTAGTCTCAAGTACTTAGCCTTGTTGGCCTGGCGCATAGCAACACCGCCGAGGTAGAGTGCCGGTGGGGGTTCCAAGCTCACGTACTTGGCAACCGAATTAAGCAGATCAAGGTAAGTGCTTAGTCTTACATATTACGCAAACTTACATACGCATATCCTGCATATCCTGAGACTGCTCAACTCATAAGGACAAATCCGCACACTCACACGCAAAGCATACCGCTTATTCGATTGCTCAACTGCATAGACAAAACGTTGAGTAAATAGGGTATTTCCTTATAAGAGTATGACAATATGCACACACAAACACACACACATACTCACACAATGCAAATGTATTTCAAGTGAAGCGGCGTAAGACAGAAAGCTATGTTAAGTAAGACACTCAATTCACCCTCTTCTGGTTTTCTTTTTTCTTCTTTTATTTCCCCTACGGTTTATCTCTTCTCTATCTAGTATCTCAGTAGTTTTACAATTTATTTACATTGTATGTATACTGTGCATTATCGCATTAATTTTTACTTAAACTGACATTTCTCGAAGTGCATTAAAGTATTGCAAAATATGCGTAAAATAAAACATGAATAAAGGTTCACTTAATTGGCACATTACTTATTTCAGTCAATATTAATTTATTCAGCAATTAATCGATTAAATATTAATAATTTTCTTACAATCAATGAAACTTTTAATTTTGCTAATATTTCTATTAAAGACGAACCTTAAACAATTCTGAAATCTTGTAGTAAAATGTTTGCGCGAAAATTTGCCACAAACATCATCCAAAAATATTCGAATGTTTAACACCCTTCACCTACAAATCGTCGAAATGTGTAGATTGCAGTCGTCGGAATACGCGCATTTATTGTTGCAGAGAAAGTCAACTGCTACAAATTGATGCCATTTGCGTAAAGGACATCGACTTGGTAATAAATCTTAACGTTGGCAAAAATAAAAATAAAAATAACGACGAAAAATTGTCGAATTGTTGTTAGATGGGCGGCACAGGTTTCAGGACGAAATGATGTCCACACTCGCACCGTTTGGGTTCGCCTTTTTCCAGCCACATCCACTTGATAAAACGATCATCCAAGCAGATGCAGCCCACCAGTCGGCCGTCGAAGGCAGAAGGAATCGGCGTGGGATCACTTGCTTTGCCAGAGCCACGCTTCAGAGGCTGATGCATGCACCAAGGATCCTCGCAGCCGGCCTCCCGCAGAAGCAGCTCGCGCTTCTCTATGCCAGTGGCCAGCTCCATCGGATCGACCATTTGGCCCCTCGAAACCGGCGACTGCGACAGCTTCCGCTGCCCGTACCCCAGCTGCTGCAGACATTGCGACAGCAGAGCCTTCAAGTTAAATTTGTGCTTAGTCAATTGCGAGATGTAACGCGCAGACACGACTTCGCGTTTAAAAATGCGAGAAAAGAAGGAAGACATGATCAATGTTGCGTAATCTATCTTGTATGTGTTAAATATAATTTATTTTTTACTCGATGTTTGACAAATACAAATTGTTTATTTTGTGTTTGTTTCAACGCCTTCTACACGTTCCAAATTTATCTTTAACCATCAGCCCAAATTACTCAAAGCGAACTTCAACACCATTGAGGAGCACATTTTTCTTGGTACCAGGTATAACTTATGGAAGCTTCATTTAGGGGTCCTTGTTCCAAAGGAGACACGAGCATTGAAATAAAATCAAATTCGCTTTTCCGAAAAATTATTATTATTTTGCTAAAATTTGTTTAATTATCATTGTTTTTCGTTTGTTTGTTTTTCTCTAGCGCACTCAACTCCAGCCTACCGCTTTGTATGTAGGCTAATACTCTAAGGATGCTCATACCGAAATGAGTTTAAATTCTTCGTTGTGCCGAGACGAATGTAAATTTAAAGTACCTCATCTCTTCACGACGCATTTCCGGCTGCACATGACTTTAAACTCAGATTTTCTACGGAATGTAGGTTATTTGTATGGTATGCCAATTAACGTTAATTGACCAGGACTTGATTTAAATGAACACTTAACGCTTTGTGTAAATTGCAACATTAATTCGACTAATGATGGCTTCTTTGTTTCCATTTTGAATTTTTGTTTTCATTTATATATATTTCTTTTGTTGTCTCTAGTTTTTAAAAGCTTTGAATTGTTTCATTTATTATATTACATTTTTTGCTGGGGGAATAATTAATTTTCTTTTGTGCTTCATTGAGTTTTCGCACTTTATACTTTCAAGTATTGCCTTCTTTAAGCGAAAAAATATTTTGCATCTAATTGCCCCAATTGCAGAAAAAAAACTACATTATTCAGACACCCATAAATTTTGGTTTACAAAAGAGAAGACTTCAATAAAAATTAAAAAATCGTAAATTTTCATGCGAAAGCGCAAAACTGGTTTCAGTTTGCACTTATTCTACACAGGACCTCACTTGGCTGCCACACTTTTATTAAATTTCAGACTTGTGTTCGTTTTATCCTTTCACTGCCACGCTAAAAATCGCGCTTCCTTGCTTTGTGCAGCTACCTAAGTCTGCAGCGTTGGCAAAGAAATCCTAAGTCGAAATAAAATAAAATTTAATATCCAATGCAATGTTTTCTGTTTGTTTAAAAATATTCTTATAAAAATGCTGGCGCGCTTAGGGAGTGCTTTGTGCTGTATAAATTCTAAGCTCTTCGACGACTTTTTTAATATCATCAAATAATGCTATGACAAAAGCACAAGAAATCCTCTTTATTGTACGGGTAAAAAAAATAAAAATTCTTGCAATTGTACAAAGCAATCACAATTTTCTTTATATCACATTGCAAATTGTTGGAAAAAAAACTTCATAAAATTACAAAAAAAAAAAAAATCAAAACGGAAAAAGACGATTTAGCAATGATTGATTTTGTGTTTTGTTTTATTAAAACGCGGAGTCCGTGCCGAATGATTAATTTATGTAGCAAATTTTTTGCTGACAGCCTTTTGCCAAAACTTAATCTTTTTAAAACGATTATTGCGAACAGAATCAACTGTTCAAATATTTACTAAGAACAGCATAATAAAGAAGGTTACAATATCTGTTTCTTTTTTTTTTTTTTTTTTTTTTTTTTTTTTAATGGGGAAAATCGATAAAATATGTTTCATATTTGTTGCACTGGTACGTAATGCGCCAGTTTAAAATAAATAAATATTTCTTTAAATCTAATCATAAAGGTTAAGTTTAGAAAACGATGGCAACCAAAAGCACCACAGAATCTAAACAGAAAATTCAAATTGCGAACCTTTTAACAACAGATAATCTGACTTTTAATGGAATTTCCACCTCACTACATTCCTAACCATTTATGAATGCATTATGGAATTGAATATTATACCATACTCACACTAACTTCCATTTATCAAGACTATAGCGAAAAGAAGTTACTTGACTCGTTTCGATGCCAAAATGAAAAACTTTAATTTAATCGATCGATTAGTATAAATTTGTACAAATATAATGGATTTGAGGTAATTTCACTTAATGCAAAAAGCAAGAGAGCTTATTCGTTCCGTAAATAAAAGTATCGTATTTCAGGATACTGGCTTAGCCTTTGAAAGAAGAACATTTTGCTGATGGGTCAGTTGGTTTACCAGTTCCGCGCTCAAGAGATTTTTGCACGCTCTTCGGTTCTTTGCAGTCACCATCGAGGAGAAACAACTCGCGCTTTTCGATGCCACTGGCAATTTCCATAGGATTGGACAATTCGCCCTTTGGAATTGGTGACTGCGTCATTTTGTGTTGACCGTATCCAAGTTGCTGAAGGTATTGGGACAGCACAGTTTTTAAGTTCAATTTGTGTTTTGTCAATTGCGATATATATCTTGGAGACAAGCTATCCCGTTTGAAGATCCGAGAAAAAAAGGAAGACATGGCCAATTTCTGAGAAATTATTTATTATTTCTTAGCTTGATATTTCGAGAATAAATTTGTTTTGTGTATTTGATGTTACAAGAATACTATTCAAATATTTGTGAACTTCAATGAGAATTATTTTCAAATATATTTATCTCAATGCCTACTATATACAAATATTTTATTATGTCTTTTAAAGTACCATATCGCACACGTTTAACTTAAAAGACACAACTGAAAATCGGTCATTTTCGATTTTGCATGTTAAAACTGATAATCATGCGCATATCTATCAGCACAAAAGATATGTTGTAATTATTTGAAGTAATTTGCTTTCACAATATAGTTATGCATCTCTTCACGATTGCAGTCCTACTGTGTTTAGTGTATTTTTACGTGTGCATTGAACCATATATTCGGCCATAAGCACTTCTAAATAATCCACACTTTACTTCAAAAAACAGGTTCATTACCTCCAAATCAGCTTTTTGCCTTTCTTACAAATTTCATTTTATTGAGATATAACACTTTAGTTAGTGCGATATAGTTTATAGATGAAGCGGTCTCAGCCAAACACTGATTCTGTTATAGAACTGTTCAGGGACGACAATACTTGTATGAAATTTATATAAAAATGTTTGTGAGTGTGTCTAAATGTATGTGTGCCTGTGTGTTTCTAAGTCCTTTATGGGTTTCTATACCGATCATCGGAGCATACTTGCGGAAGTTTAAATAATACTTCCGATAAAAAAGTGGTCATTTAAGCGATTCGATATAGATAGATGCATTTTACTACATACTACAGTGATCGAATTGAAAGGTGAATTTTCTAAATCTTTATTTTTTTATCTAAATCAATTCCACCCCCTTCAAAGTAAGCCCCTTCCGTTGCAATACAAGCGTATTTCCAGAATTTTCCAGTTGTCGTAGCACTTAACAAAGTCATTCCGAATGGCCTTCAGAACCTTCCGCGGACCTGTTTAAATTATCACAACCGGGTTAAAACGGTGTCCCGGAGCGGTCTCTTGAATTTGCGGAATAGCCAGAAGTCACACGGAGCCAAATCAGCTGAACAAACAGGTTGCGGAACTATATTTGATGAATTTTTGGCGAGATCCTCATGAAGTACCAGTATCGTGTGAGAGTAAAAATCGCAGAGTTCAGTTTCAGCACCTCAAACATTAATGAATATTTTGACGTGAAATTTCGTAAAACTGCCACTAACAGAGCTACCAAGTTGCAGAGAGGCAAAAATTGTCTATTGGAAAACCCCTAGAAATTTAAATTAAAAATTTAAAACTCAACTTTCAATTTGTTCACAGTAGTATATAAAAGTTACTGGGAGAAATCAGGTGCATATTATAACTGGGTGGTGCCACGTCCCTGTATGTAAGAGAAAATCTAATTTCGTCAAATTTTTAAAACTATTCGGTGTAGACAGATGAAATTTGGTATAAATGCAAGTAACACAGGGAGGAATAAGATGCATATGAATGGTTGGTTCAACGCCTCCATTCGTAAAATAAAATCAAAATTCGTCATAATTCTGTCCTTTTTCATGCAGATTGATGAAATTTGATATATATGTAATGGACACCGGCGGAAATAACATAAATATTAAAAGTAAGCGGTACCCCGCCCCTCATAAATGGTAGACAAAAATGTTTATACTTCTAAGAATCTGCCTAGATATTATAATTCTAAAAAGATGAGTGCTTCAAAACAGAAAACAAAAAACACAAAGCAAAGCAAGCGGCTATAGCCAGCACTTAAATGAAGCTTTTAATAAGATTGAAGGCTTTTTTACAATTGAATAGACTGTAAAATGTTCTTGATTCATACAAATTTTAAATTAAAAATTTTATGTAAATGTTAGTGCAGAAAGGATTTTTATAAGATCCACTGATCTAGTTCGTCAATCGAAATGATCTTTTTTTCTTTATTTCAGTGAATTGCACATTTGGTATTGAGGCTTTTGCTAATCTTTCTTACATCGTTCAATATAGGGATACCTACATACATCACGATGAGAGTCATCGTTTCGAATATACCATTCTCCGTTAATGAGAGATTACATAATTACCAAATTTTGGTTTTAATTTATCTCGGTCCTTTTCAAAGTGGAATTCCAAATTATTTTGCTAAGTTTCAGTCGGGATACTTGTCTGATTGATTTGGAGTACCGGGGGTTGATCCCCGTTTTCGTTGTGTAAATGACTTAGATAGTTTTTTATTCTTTTCGGTTATTTCGATTTCACAGTTTTAAGTTAAAAATAATAAACAATAGTAATAAAAAAATAATAAACAATAAAGTTTTATAATATCATTAGAGACCGTTTTAAACTAAACCAATCCAAGCAAGGTCTAATCTGTGATGCACATTTTGCCTGAGATCCACTGACAGGTCTTTTAAAACGATATGAGCCAGCATGAGAATTGCATAGCGAAATTCACTTTTCGCTTGATCTGTGTAAAGAGCCACTAATTTCATTAAAAACTAATGCGCGACTTCTGAGAGTCATGTCACTGAGCACTCGGCAATGTTGGGTGCAACAAAAATAGCAACAAAAACTGAAAATCAACAATAATTACTGAAAAATAATATGGGCGGCTGCCAATGGCTTTACAGTCTATAGATTTTCATGTTTCACATATTTTCTATATAAAATTGGCTGTTTTGACGTTGGCAAATTTAGTTGAGAGCAGCCAGCTTGTGTACTCGTATGCATGTGTGTACACTTATGCAGGTATGTGCATCCAAACTGCGAGTACTGTGTGTGGGGGGTCGAATTTCCATGCTTGATTACGTTTTTGTACTGCAATGTGACTAAATTTTGTGTCAGTTTCGCATGGCTCAGTTCGGTTCGATGCTATTTGGTTTGGTCTGCAGTTTTTGTGTGTTTCTTTTTTCTTTTGTAGTTGAATTCGATTTAATTCGACACTATCACGTACTGTATGTTTGTTGTTGCAGCTGTCATTATTGCCTAGCCAGTTGAAAATTTGTTTTCCGAAATTGTTTTGTTATTTGCAGGATTAAGTTATTTCAGCGCCATTACATAAGCAATCGAGATTGTTCAAATATTTGCACATTTTATGCAAATTTTCCTGTGTGTGCCCCTTTGCGGAGTGTGCATGGCCACAATGCAACAAAGTGCCACACAGTACTCATATGATAACCAAAAATAATTTGCTGTTAATACAACAGACAAACCCAAAATCGAATTAGTACTAAACCTGTATTGAATTTGATTATGCAAATGTGCGTTTGGAAGTTAAATGCTTTTGTTTGTTGGCATATCGCATGAATTTCTATTTTCATTAAATTTCTGTAGAAAATTTTTATTGATAGACCGTCTTTGCCGAAGAAATATAAAAACAACGTATAGTCATTTTATAAATTTTTCGACGAAAATTTCGGATTGGCAGCATTAACGCAGGAATTCATATGTTTTTGACACTGTAATAAATTGTTCTACCGTCAACGACTCCAACAAAAACAAAAGCAACACCAACAGGAAACTTAAAGGGGTAAAGAATCCTGCAAATTACAAAGTGACCCCAACCAAGCTCAGCAGCTCGTTCAACTCGACTTTCCACACTCAGCCGCAAAAACTAACGGCTAGTGCCGCTGACATCATGACTGAATCTAGCGCTGAGCATCGAACATCCAGCATCGACTTTTGCTGTGCGTCAAAGAGATTCGAAATTCGATGCGCCGCATTTAGCACAAATACACGGCGATTACATACCAATAAACATTGGTTTTAAATATATTTGGAAATATTATATTGCAGTGCAGAATTTCTCTTGAACATTATTTGCTTCGCTTGAATTCTTAAGCCGGTGCACTAATGAACAGACTTTTCTTCTCTCTTATTGAAACTACTCAAGAACGTAAAATTATTCATACACTTATGCCGTTAATTTGTTTTATCGATTGGAATTGGACTCTACAATTAAATGAAGTGTTCGGGTGTAGGCAACTCAACCGTTGCATTTATAATATTTTTAATCGCTCTTTAATATTATAATTTTGATAAACCTCAATTTTGCTAATTTGAATGCCGGTTAATCCATTATCTCTTACTTTTCAGATTTTCGCACTAATTTTAATATTAAACAAGAAAAACAATTTAAAATTATTAGTTTATTTCAACAAAATTTCGTTTTATATAAACGGAATTTATGAGAAGGTAACAAAATTATTTTATAGTGCAAACATGAGCTGAACAAATTTACATATGATTATTTCAAAAATCATTAATATTAAAGAGTAACAAATAAAAAGCTTTTGGTATTTTTTTACATCACCGGAAATGTTTTTGAAGTGCAGAAATAACGTACTTACTTCCTGTGTAGTTTTTCTTGCAAAATATTTCCGTGTTCAGCTGAAATATCTGAAAAACCTTCCCCTATGTTAAATGTTTGTAAGTTGGCATTTTAACAATTTCGACATTTCAAATACAAAAACTTGTATCTGCTGCGGACAAGGCGACGTTTGCACTTTGCTTACTCTCTTTACACAATTAACAGATATTATTTTAACACAGCACGACTTGCAGCACTCCAGGGCCACATTTTAATTGAACTTTTGGCATTTCAAAAATTACGTTCGACTAGGAAAGAATAGATTGGCAACATCACATGGAATACCAACCGAACTGACGTACAACAGGGGGCTTCTGTTGAGCTGTTGCTTCAACTTTAGCACAAAACGAACCCCAAACAAAAAAGCTGAGCAAATTTCTCGGAAGCCAAATTGTTGCGCCACATACAAACCACAAAACAAAACAAACAAATTGCAGGAAGTCATCGTCTTTCGGTCGCTTAAATTTTTTGCCTTGCAAAAGTTCTTCCTGCCTTTCTATGTATTTCACTTAGCACTAAACTGTACAATAAAATTGGCAATGAAGGTTATAAGTAATGCAGTGGCCAAGTAAGCAACAAATGAAAATCATTCTATATTTTATATAGTGTATCACTCATATTAAATAACTTTTCGTAGGAAGCTCACATCAAGCGAAACCTTAAGTTGCAATGCGATGCCATACACAATAGATACACGCATATACAGTAGGCGCTCGATGAGATGTTCTTCTGCATTAGCTACTCTAATCAATTGCTAAAAGTTAAAAAACAAAAAGAAATGAACCATTTTATTGTTACTTAAATATGCAAATAAATAAAATATAAATGAATTAAATCCTCAAAATTCAAATTGGTTTGAATTTTACAAACTTCGAATGTTAGAAGGTTCGAGTTATAGAAGTTCGACTGAATAAAACTATTATATAACTTTGTATGAAAAAGCCAAAAGAATTGCGACATTTATTCCCAAACTTAGAAGACACACATCGAACGATTACCATTCCGTGGCAAGTGCTACAATCTCCAAGGCGAGGCAAAGAGATAAATCGAAGTTGTGGGTGTTATTAGTTCACTCCTTCGAACGTCCACTGTAGGGGCGCATGTAGTGAAACGCGATGTTCGCGTTGCGTTGCGTTGTGCTGCGCTGCGGTTCCTTCGGGTTCAACTCGTTTCAATTTTTGAGGTCAAGTAAGCTGATATAAATCATATTGTTGCCAGCACGTCAGTTGTCAAGTAAGCTTCCGGATAAGCTCAACAGCACATGAGGCAGCAAACCTGCCTCTTACCCTTCGTGTCTCGGTCGGCCAACGATGCCTGACTGTCTGGCTGTCTGACCAACTTCTACTTCAGACGAACTAAGCAGCTGTGTACAGGATTTTCGCTTTGTTGCTGTCGTTTTTGATTTCGTTTGTTGTTATTATTATTATGGTTGTGGTTGTTGTTGTAGTTGCCTGTTAGTGTGAAAGTTTTGCCAACGTTGATTGACACCAAAAAGATTTCGTAGCTTAATTAAAAAAGTTTCAACCGTAGGAATTTTCGACCGTGCGTCGCTAGTTACCAAATAAAATACAATTTCCAAAAGTGAACGCAACACAACGCAACGCAAAGCAACGCATGAAAGGCATTTTTTAATTATTTTGTTTTATTCGATCATGGTGTTGATGTTGTTTATTTTTCATCCAAAAAAAAAAAATACAAAATTGAAAATTTCATTTTAAAAATAGAAACAACACATGAAATGGCAAAATTAAACGAAATTAAAAATAATAAAAAATAAAATTCAAAACTAAAAAGCAAATTAAAGTCGCTAAAATATTTTTACACTCCTGCTTGAGTTGTGTCCTTTTTAAAAGCCGTTATATACATGATAGACTAGATTTACTCGTATCTCGCACAAGAGTGAACTGAATGCATGTCGTGTTGCTTTTTTTGTTGTTGTTGCATGCAATTTAGGCTGTCGCTTAGAAGCACTTGCGGTGCACAATGCCAGGACCGGATTCATCGTACTCCTGTTTGGAGATCCACATCTGCTGGAAGGTAGACAACGAAGCCAGGATTGAGCCACCAATCCATACGGAATATTTACGCTCAGGAGGAGCAATAATCTTGATCTTGATTGTCGATGGCGCCAAGGCAGTGATTTCCTTTTGCATGCGATCAGCAATACCTATATAGAATTTTTTTTTGTTTTGTTTTTTTTTTTTTTTAATTTCATTGGCTATTCTAAAAGAATACTAAAACATTACCTGGATACATGGTGGTGCCGCCAGACAAGACATTGTTGGCATACAAGTCCTTCCTGATGTCAACATCGCACTTCATGATCGATTGGTAGACGGTCTCGTGAATACCGCACGATTCCATGCCCAAGAACGAGGGCTGGAACAATGCCTCCGGTGTACGGAAGCGCTCATTGCCGATGGTGATGACCTGACCGTCGGGCAATTCATAAGACTTTTCCAAGGAGGTAGATGCAGCAGCTGTGGCCATTTCCTGCTCAAAGTCCAAAGCGACATAGCACAGCTTTTCCTTGATGTCGCGTACGATTTCACGTTCGGCGGTGGTGGTGAAGGAGTAGCCACGCTCAGTCAAAATCTTCATCAGATAGTCGGTAAGATCGCGACCAGCCAAATCCAGACGGAGAATAGCATGTGGCAAGGCATAACCTTCATAGATGGGCACAGTGTGCGAGACACCATCGCCGGAGTCCAGAACGATGCCGGTGGTGCGGCCGGAGGCGTACAAGGAGAGCACAGCCTGAATGGCAACGTACATGGCAGGCGAGTTGAAGGTTTCGAACATGATCTGCGTCATCTTCTCGCGATTGGCTTTTGGGTTCAATGGGGCTTCAGTCAGCAGCACAGGGTGTTCCTCGGGAGCCACACGCAACTCATTGTAGAAGGTGTGATGCCAGACCTTCTCCATGTCGTCCCAATTGGTGATGATGCCATGCTCGATGGGATATTTCAACGAGAGAATACCTCGTTTGCTCTGCGCCTCATCGCCCACATAGCAGTCCTTCTGACCCATACCAACCATCACGCCCTGATGACGTGGGCGGCCGACGATGGAGGGGAAGACGGCACGGGGCGCATCGTCGCCGGCAAAGCCAGCCTTGCACATGCCGGAACCATTGTCCACGACCAAAGCTGATGCTTCCTCGTCACACATTTTCGATTACTGAGAATTGGCTGAACGACACAAAACTGCGAACGATACAAAACAAACAGAAATATCCTTTCGATGTAATTCGATACGGGCCCAGCGCAAGTCGCAACAGCAACAGATTTTCGACAACACTCACGCAACAAACGAGCGACAACGATTAAATTCCTATGCGACAGCAGCGATCAGAGTGATTCGTTTTGTGCAGTTCGCGAACATTTAAATAAGTTTCGCCAGTGACGGATTAGCCAGCGGCGGCCCTCCCGCTGATGTCTGCTGTCTGCCCAAAAGAAGCGAATTCTGTCAGGCGCCCAAACAAATAGAATACAGAAACAGTCCAACAACAACAACGACAACAACACCATGCAGCAGCAACAATGGGCAGCAAAAAAAAAAAAAACAAAAACAAACAAAAAAACTTGGAAAAGAATGCAACGAACGAAAAGTAAATGAAATAAAACACAAATTCATTTCATTTCATTTTCGCTAAATTATACTTTGCTCTGCCAAAATGTGTGCACGCCACGCACACACGAACCCCCTTACAAATCGACAGCGTGCAGGAAACAAAGCACAGCCAGCAGCAGCCTCAGCAGCCGCGATGGGCAGCGCGCGAGCGACGGCGTGGCGCGGCAAGTGCAACGAACGATCGCAGGACTTGTATAGTCATCTGCATGTCATTTTTGATTTTATTTAAAACAACAAAAACACCTAAGAACATTTTTCATTTTTCGTTTTATTGCGTTGCATGTAGTTTTAGTTTTTATTTTTGTTTAAAGTATTTTTGGTATTTGTTTTATTTTGTTTATTTTTTTATATTTTTTTTTTGGTTCATTTTTTTGCATTTGATTTTATGTATAAAAATAACTACACAATTGCATTGCATAACAAATTTGTGCCAATGATGTGACAAAAGATTTGAATTCTTTAACTTATTGCAGGCCTTAGATGGTGCGGCAACTTTTGCCTATGCACATGTGCAAGCCTCAGCAACAACACTAATGACTACAACAACAATAACAACAATAATAATACATGCAACACAGCAACGTTTTGATTTCATGAAACCAAGTTAAAAATCTGACTTCTGAGTAAAATATCATAAAATCTAACAAAGTAATGCACCATCGCACGAGGGCATCACCCCAGGGGTGCGACACCGAGAAGAGAACACATACCTCACAAGTGCCAAGCACATATCGTGCGCTGCGCGAGACAATTTGTCAATCGGTGGTCGGCGTTGTGCTCTCATTAGCGAAAAGACATTTTAATATTTATGTGTCGTATTTACATCCAACTCAGCAAGTGAAGTGCATCGGCAGCAAATTTACGACCGTGTGCATTTTTGCCTGAAACCATCGAGATATGGGATTAACAGATTTCTTAACAGCAAGCTAAATTAAACATCAATTTTATGTACATATATGAAATTAGACAACTATATAGGCGCACAATAACACACGAGGCACGCCAAACCAAATGTATACAGGGTCACAAGGATAGCCAAGTGCGCTAGTTCATTATAAATGTCATTCATTCAAAAAAAACAGGAACAGTTTGAGTCTACTGCAGTATAAATATAACTGGACTGTTATTGTTTCATTTAGATAAACATATGCACACAAATTTAACGAAGGCACGAAGCTGCCAGCCAAACTGAACCACAGTGACCCCGCAGCCAGGATAAAACGTTTAAACAGATTGCATGTGCCTGCGTGTGCGCCCAGCCCGGCAATTTGAAAAGCCAAATATTTATCTAAATGCCTGGCTTGCGCTACTTGAAACTTTAAGCTTTAGAAACTATTTGATTGGCAGGATGCGATGCGCTGCGCTGCTCTGCGCATAGCACATTTCTTGAAAAAATTTATTAAAAATGGCAGCGTAAAAAGTTTTAATGTGAAACTTTCAGCGCAATGCCAACCAAGCAGCAGTTAGGCGAATCAACATTATTATCATCATCATCATCATCATCATCATCATCGTCATCACCATGAAGGGAAACGCGAGTACGTGACTCGGGTATCATTGCTGACGCACCGACTAAGTACCTGCATACCTGAATGCCTGCCTGCGTGCCTCACGCATGCTTCGCCGGGACGTAGTTGACCTGCTTCAAGTGTTCCATGTGCCCGCCCGAAAGCTGAGAAAACCCCTTGTTGTGAATGCCCCCCAGGGGACGTGGGGCAGGGGCCAGGTTTGCTGGCTGCTCCTTGTACTTGGCTTAACACTTCGCGTGTGCCCACGCTTCAAGTTAACATAAAAGAATTAAAATAGTATTTGCTGTTGTTGTTGTTGTTGTTGCGGCCACTGCAACTGCTTGGGGCACTCCGGCCCCGTTTGCTATTCCGTTGCTGTCTTTTGGCTTTCATTGCCTGCTGCACTTCGTTGTTTTTGTGTGCCTTCTGCTAAGTACTTCGCAGTCTCGTTGCAGCTCTAATTTATTTTGTTCCACCAACGCTTGCCAAAGATCGCTACACGCCTCCCCCTACTCCTCGCTCTCCATAGTCACGGCGCTGACACAGAAATTGCAACAATTTGACGCTGCAATATTTACTTATTAAAAATTATATTTTTAAACAGTTTCGCTGCAGTGGCTTGTCCCCCCTTTTTTGATTTTTCATTATTTTTTGTTGCTTCCTTTTTGTTTCTAGTTTTTTTCTTTTTGTTTTGCATTTCAAGAGCTTCCAGCTTTACCGCACGCTTATTTTAATTTAATTTTCGCTGTCAACGCTGTGGAAGCTGAGTACTGAGTACTGAGCACTGAGAACTGAGCTCTGAGAACTTTGCACAGCAACGACATGTTGTGCATTTTGAGTTGCAGTTGGGCAGAGATGGGCGGCGGGTGTGAGTTCGTGCACTTCGGGTTGAGCGTGTGGCCCTGGCAAGTTGTGTGAGGATGCTGCCGGGCCTAGCTTACACAGCGTATGCTCGCCGCTGTGAAAACAAACGAGCGGAGGAAAGTTACTCAAAACTTTGCTTAAAATGCGCTGACAGTCTTGTGCACATACATTTTATTAATTACACAAGTTGAGCTCCATGATATTCTCCCCCATAAATTCATTTCTCAGCGTTGTGAAGCAGCAAATGTTAAACATACATAGGCACGCGTTAAGCACTTTGTTTATATGTATACTTCTTCCATACACTGTAAACTTCCATACATAAGTATAATCGACTATCTTGAATTTTCGATAAAACTTTATTTACAAGTAAAAAATAAAGAAAAATAAGAAAATAACGCTTATAAAAACCAGACAACAACAACAAAAATGGCACATGCAAACTTCGTTAAAGTCGACACTTTGGCACGCCCTCTTAGACCGGCAACGACTCGTGCAGCCAAACACGGCTGCCACCTTCGGCGAAATCCGCCGCCGTGTGATCCTGCCCGCGAAGTAACCATTTTGTAGTTAGCAAACCTTCGACGCCCACCGGTCCGCGTGCATGTATTCTGGCCGTCGAGATGCC
Organism: Stegana nigrithorax; assembly: GCA_037044495.1. Classification (NCBI taxonomy): domain Eukaryota; kingdom Metazoa; phylum Arthropoda; class Insecta; order Diptera; family Drosophilidae; genus Stegana; species Stegana nigrithorax. Next base: position 532,594 of record JBAMBQ010003786.1, read on the forward strand.
GACCTCAGCGCCAAGGCCAAATCTAAAGCCATCAGCGAAACGAGAACTGGCATTATGGAAAACGCAGGCGCTGTCCACGGACGAGAGGAAATGCTTGGCGGCGTCCTCTAAAAAATAAACAAATAACAATAATAAAATAATCACAAAAACAGCAGAAGCATAAAAAACATTGTTAAATAAAATTAATTTCCCAAATGATTTATTTTTTTGCACATGTTAGCGGCGTGTAACACGTTTACGTATTCCTTCAACTTTGCATACACGCCAAACATGCAACTCAACAAGAAACACGTGCGAAAAAACAACAAAACAACAAAACAGCAAAAAGAACAAAACAAAAAAAATGCAACACTGCCCTTGTGACCAATGCAGGAGTCATAGAAGAGGCGCTCTAGGACTGCCATATGGGTGCGTCGTTGTTGGTGTTGGCATCCAAGGCGTGAGTCAAATTTGGTTTTGCTGTTATTTGAAATTTAATTCACTAACGTGTGAGAAATGCTGCAAAAGCATTTCAATTATCCGTAAAGCAGCTGAAAATTATGGCATCTTCGCATGTTCTAACTTAAACAGCTAAAGAGATAAAAAACGTTTGAGGAGCAGGAATTTCAAGTGCCCCTCATCATGGTGGGGTTTTCAAGAAGCAAAACGCTCACAAGTGTATGAAAGGAAATTGCTACACAAAATATGTCAGAACTTGGACGTGGCTTTACAGTTTTTAAAGGACTGTGCTGCCTTATCACAGCCTTCATCATGTTTGATAAACGGTTTGCTGCAACCAACATTAAAGCAAATTCCTCTATCGCCCATCTTGAGCTCACCTCGCCGCGAATGAGAAGAAGGAATGTGCAAAAGGTCACTCGCACGAGCTCCCAAGCAGCAGGCTGTCTCAGGTAACAGATATATAGGATGTGATAAGACTTTGAAGGGAACTTTACTGCCTAGATTAAAGACACTCAAATGCCACGCAAACATAATGGCATCAATACAACGAAACACGACTATGAAAAGGTCGAAACATTTGGTTCTTTCTTAAGTTCTGTCACCAGCTAAGACAGAAGAAATTGGTTTAATATAATTATTTTTGAAAATATTTAGAGAATATTACTAATCAAATATTGCAAGCATCACATAATAAGTGATTTCATTTGGCGAACTTTCCAGGCTTAGCAGTATTCACAAGGCATTTTATGGTGATTAATAAAAGCCAAGCCTTTCCCATACCCATATCCAATAAATTGTAAATCTAATGAATCAATTAATTTGTCAAGGTTGAGCAGAGAAAACATTGTGAGAGGAAACATTAAAAACACAAATCACAAACAACGAAAATAAAAGCGAAGCTAATGCTTTCAAAATTCTGCACACGCGCCATTTCGTGCATTGCCAGGATGGCAGGACGATTGTGTCCAGGTGGATGCCGGCAGTGGCATGCGCCCACTTGCACACAATTGAAATTAATTTTCAATTTGTAGCTGCCAAGTCACCTGCAGACTGCAGCAGGACAAGATGAGGACGCAGCGACAATCTGGACTTGGCTATAACTCACCGTTTTCCGTTACGATGACGTCCGTGTGGCCGCTGCCGTATGTGTGTATGTGATTAATGGCGTCGTCCAGATCCTTGACAATCTCGATGCAGCACTCGAGCGCACCGTACTCATGGCGCAGACTCTTGGCGGCGGGCGGGCCGAACGTCAGCTGCTGACTCAGGCGCGGGCCGGACCAGATTTTCACGCCCTCACGTTTCAGCAGATTACAAACATCGCTGAAAATCTCGCCGCTCATGAGTTCCTCGTGTATGAGCAGCGTTTCCATCGCATTGCAGGCTGCAATCAAAAATTCATTTTCACAATTATATTTGTTAAAATTAGTAATTAGAATGAAAATTCGAAACCATTTCACTCTCGCGGATTCACTGTTGTGGAAAATTGTAATTAAACTGACAGCGTAACTTGGAAACGGCGCCCACGTCCTTTGAATTATGCAAGCAATAATTCATTTCACCTCCTGACACTTACCTGCTGGGTAATCACATTTCGCATCGCGCGCTATTTTTAAGGCTTTACGCAAGTCCGCGTCCTTGTCGATGAACACATGGCAGACGCCCTCCGCATGACCCAGCACGGGAATGTGCAACGACTGCTCCTGAATATTGCGCACCAATTCGGACGAGCCGCGTGGTATAATCAAATCGATGTGGTTTTCCATCGACAACAGATCACTGATTTCTTCGCGCGTCGATACCTGCCGAGCAGACAGCAGAGCACGGAAATTTCGTTAATGACATGTTCACAAACCTAACAGACATACACAGCAACATTGCTTATGTGTAATTTTCCGCTCATTGCGTGCGTACCAAGGACACAGCGTGTTCCGCACCGACGGTGGCCAGCGACTCCTTCACCAGCTCCATGAGTGCCTTATTGCTGTATGCAGCCTCCTTGCCGCCCTTCAGCAGCAAACCGTTCGCCGAGGCCATTGCCAGAGCGGCCACTTGTGGCAACGAGTCTGGCCGAGATTCGAATATGACCAGCAGCACGCCAATCGGCACAGTCACCTGCTCTAGATCCAAATTGTCAGCCAAGCGCGTCCGACGCAATACTCGTCCCACATTCTGCAAAAACAAACACAACAAGAAACGTTACTCGTTAAAGCGCAAATGCGAAACGATTAAAAACCAACATCAGCAGCTGCCAAAGAAACCGACAACTACCTTGGCACATCCAATTGATCTTTCTCATTAAATAGTCAAACACGTAAGCACCCCACTGCTTCGTATACGCAAAATATATGGCTGCTGGACTTGGTCGTTAAATTCAACAAAAACTGGGTGCTGCCCTTTACACTATTATTTCCTTCTTTCTCCGGCCTAATGGGTTTGCTATGTTGCGACACAGAATGTAAGCTGCCACTAAGTCAAGTCTCGTGAAAATCCACATGCCGTGCAGTGTCTACAGATTTGTCATGATGTGGATGTTTCCCAACATTGCTTTGAAAGTGTCTATTCAAAACTTCTTTAAAAACGCGTCAATTTTAAAGCCAACCAAAATCTTAGGTTATGGGTATTACACTATAAGTATTACAATACATGGGGTGGAAGGATGATTGGATTATGCCTATTGAAATTTTATGAATCTTTGTAATTAGTTGATTTCGAGAAGTTGTAAAGTTGAACTTAAATTCGTAAAGAAGCATGAGCGGCATGTTTTTCTGCCTTCCGAATATATATTGATATAAAGTGTTTTTTACTTATTTGTTTTTTTTTTTTTATCTCTCTAATTTTAACATCAAAACTGCCTTTATTTCATTTATTTTTCTCATATCCGCACACATTGTCAGACGTGGATCATCAACATTTAACATTTTAATGCGCTGCGAGAATCATCTGCCAGCGCGCCAAGCAGACGGTCTTGCGCGCCGTTGTCTCCTTAGTTGCCAGCCTGCCTGGCTGCCTCCCTGGCTCTGCGTGTCTGTCTGCCTATCGGCACGACAGTCGGCACATGCAAAAACTCGCGTAATGGCGTTAAGCATTAAATTTGATTTTATGCTCATTATTATTGACTTTGACGTCAGCGCGGAACTTTAAATTACAAAACAAGCGAGCAGCCACGTGCTGCCATATGGGAGGCCGAACTCCCTTGCTTAGGCGGCGTTATTCCCTTTTACGCATGTTGTGGAAACTTTTGCCTTTAAACCCAAAACAAACAAATACAAAAAAGCAGCGAGCAACAAACAACAAACAACAAACACGATTATGTCGATTTGAAACTTGCGCAAGTTAACTGCGTGTAAGCACATTTCAATTTTAGAGTCAATTATTATTTGCCATTTTTCACTTCATTTTTTCGTTTTTGTAGACCAAACTTGGCGATGCGATTTTCGTGTATGTGCTGCCTCGTTCTGCTTATGTATTTATAGCGCATCGCATTTTCTGTTCAATTCATGGAGAATTTTTGTTTCTATATTTATTTACACACGAGGCAGCATACGCGGCTCTCGGAATAAGTTTCATTCTCTTCCGCACAATCGCACCCAATAAAAAAATAATAGCCAAACTTGTGATAAAAACCTGCTGCAGCCAGCGCAAATGTGCCACCAATGGCTTGCTTTCTTTTTCTTTTTGCATTTGTTGTTGTTGTTGTGGCTGTGGCTGTGGCTGTTTGTCGTTATTGTGCCCTAACAGACTTCGTCGCATGTACCTGGGGGTTTGAACGTCAGCGCAGCCAGTTGCTCATATCCAAGCTGATCAGCATTCATTGCGAGCATCTGCTGCCTGGCTCAAAGCACCCAAGCCATGCACTCAAACATGGGCGACGTCGTGATTGTCTTCCTACGTGGCTGTGTTTGTGTGTTTGTCTGCTTGTGTGCGTGTGAGCGTGTGTGTGTGGGTGGGCAAAAGTTGCTATAAGTTGTCAATTTGTGGCGTGCAAAATTGCTTTGAGATTTCATAATATTGTTAAAAATTTTGTTAGCGAAAGTTGTGCGTTTGCTCGCATAGTTGATGCTTGGCCATAAATTGGCCATTTGCTTGCTCACTCATTTGTACTCGAAGCGTTTTAGCAGGAACTTTACACTTTCTTTTACAATGTAATTATTAAAGTTTTATTATTATAAACTGCCGCTGCCTTGGCTTCTGCTGCCTTTGCTGCTGCTGAGTGCCAATTCACACTTCTTTAAGAACTCTTAAAGTCGGGCCATAACAATTCCCCCCGTCTACTCCAGCGCAAATGCCAATTCAGTGCCAGATTGGTTTACATTAGGAAAACCTAATTAGCAGCGCGCACGTCAATCGAACATTTGAGCGAGCAAAAACAAAGCAACAAAACAGAGGGAAAACAGAAAGGAAAGGAAGCATATTAATTAAGTGAAAAACTACTTGAAAGGCAACATTGCAAACGTTGCTACGCAAACGTCGCAATTCCGTATCCATATTGAAAATGCCAAGCGGCAGCAGAAGCCGGCTTTGGCACTCGCATTGTTAGCCATTTGATTGCAATGGCCGGGCTCTGGCTGCTCTGGGCACTCACTCACCTTGTGACTGGCTTCGGCAATTTGTTTCAAGCCAACGGACAAATTCTTCAACTTCGCCGAGCTAAGCGACAAACGCGACAACAAAGGCTTCGCCAGGCCGTTCTTCTGCGCCTCGTCCAGGTCCTTGGCATTTGCATCCAAAATGAATTTCTCCTTGCTCAGCAATAAATCAGCCAACGTGTTGACGGCACTCGCGCGCTCTGTCGCACTCAACGCTTGCATCTGACGGCTGCCGGTACGTGCTGTCATGCGCGCCAAATGCAAAGAAAACAAAACACGAAGCAATAAAGGATAAATATTCAACAGCTTAACTTATAAATACACGAAAAAAAACAGGAAGTGCCAAATAAAAAATTTGATTATTTGTTTAATTAGCTGCTTATCGTGCTCATACTAATATATACAAATATCATAAAATAAATGGAACATGACCTTATAAAAATATCAAAGTCTATTGCTGAGCGAACGGATTTTTCGCATGCCAAACAGGTGAGGTTAAAGGATATGCATGATAAATAATATAATGGAGGATTTCTCTTAAACTCGTAAGTACCTAAAAAATCCCTAAACTTTTTGAGTCTCGAGTCAAAATCGTATGGGGGCCAAGAAATTGTCATGCCACTTCTATTTTTCCACCTTTTCGTGGATAGAATGCCTCCATTTGCCAAGACCTTAACCTGCACATCGAACTATGTTATGCTACGTATTGGCACAGAGACTGGTAATGTATAAGTTGTCTCTGATATTAGCTACATGTATTCCAAATCGCACATGTTTTCGTGAATAGCATATAAAAAACCACCTAAGTGATGCCACTTCGAATTTTTCTCCACCCCGCATTACCTTCCTCAACGACAATTGCATAAACTAATCTCAGAGCTTTCGATACAATCTGCCAAAACTGCGTTTCTTTTTGCTCCTAGCCTGCGCTTGAGTGTTACGACAGAGGACTCGGATTACAGGTAAATAATTGCTTAATTGCCTTACAATTTACTCGCTAATTAGAGCGATGCCATATGTTCTTAATAATAATTAAAATAATTAGCCAACGAAATGCAGAAGTGCTACGCAAGAGGGTGCGTTGCATCGACGCTACTCACCGTTCTCTGCCATGACCTCTACGGGCACCGTGTTCACACTCTCGTTGGATTCTGTGAAGAATGTGCCGACCTTTCTGCCACCAATTATCGTTTTAATAGCCTTCTCCTGCATGCCGTTGCATATAACAACGCTGACGCCACGCTCTAGAGCCCAGGTAGCCGCTTTCACCTTCGAGTCCATGCCACCAGTGCCGACCTTGTGGGGAAACAACAACAAAAGAAGAAGAGGGGAGAAGGGTCGTCATTAACTATTATAAAGATTTGTCGGGTTGTTTTTATATCTTGCAGCTGTGCTTTTCTCCATTTACTGCCGGTCTATACCGCGTTACGCTGTAAACAAAATCATTTTTCGCTAAAACAACGTGTAACAAAAATAAAAAGCAAAATTTAAAAAACAACAAACAAAACATATCAAAAAAGAAAAAACAAATAACAGACGCTTGTAATAAACACCATTAAGATACATTCAAACTTAATGGCACTAAAGACTTGAGCTCCAAACTCAAGCCAAGGGGCGAGCATAAGGCTATAGGGTTGCCATGCTGCGCGCTTACTAGCTACTCCTGGGTCACCGTCATCAACGTGGCAACGCGCGCTACTTGAGCAGCCATTGTCATATTACAGTTGCCTTCGCCAGCATTGTTGCCGATGCCAGTATTTTTGTTGTTGTTACTCTAGCTGCTGCTGCCGACTGAGATTGCCATTTGTATGCATGATGCAAACACCACGAGTTCCGCCAGCACGCTGCACACCCGTCGCCTCTCACACAACCAGCTCGCAGCCGACGCAGCACCGACGATAGCCAACTGCGCTGTCTTTTGTTTTCCACACTGCACTATAACGAAACGAAACATAACGTACATTGCCTCGTTGTTGCTTGGCATTCCGTTCCGTTTCGTTTTCGCAGCAAAAGTTTGCAACTCTTCTGCACTGAGAAATTATTGTTAATGGCAACACCAGTTAAGTGCAGCGCACTCAGCGCGTGCGAAAGTGTAACGAGAGCGCAAGCAAGTGTGAGCGGGAGGGTGAGTAGAGCAGGGGCCACTGCGAGGATGTACCCCATGTACACAGCAGCAGCAGAAAAACTTTTGCGGTGGCAACATGTTTTGTCTTTTTAAATTTTACTCAAAACTCTGTCTGCACTAATGAAATGATGGGGAAAATTATCAAATTGCAGACCACACTGCACACATAACCTGCAAACGTGTGTCTTCGAATTTGAATTTGAAGTTGGCCTGAACACATAACATAAATAAATCCAAATCCAGTATTAAAATGCTAATATAGGGTAAACATATTCCTTTGTACACGTGTAATTATGTATGACTACTCTGACTTAATAAAGGCAACAAAGCGGCATAGGGCTGGACAGACGTGAGATATATGCAGTTAGGCAAAGTGGCGCATAAATTGACGTTTTATCCTGTTGCCACATTGTGGTCTAATTTGCGCTAACTAATAACTGCTGGCGCACAAATCAGGCGACGAGCTGCAAAGCGAAGCACTCAGCACTCACCTTTGACTTCTGCCCGAACTCAATGCTGCGCATATCGTTGGACGTGTACGTGTGCATGAGCTTGGCGCCATCCTCCCACGGCGGCTTGTTGTAGATGCCGTCGACGTCAGACATGAGAATTAGCAGATCGGCTTGTACTTCAGCAGCCAGCATGGCGGACAAGCTGTCGTTGTCCTTAATAGGAATACCCTGCACAAGTGCATTAGCAGAGCAGCCAGCCAATGGAGCACCAATATCCAAGCAGACGCCCGAACAGGCCAAGATAGAAAAAGAGAGAGAGAGAGAGTGATAGAGGGGGAGAGAGAAAGAGAAAGTAAAAGAGTAATGTGTATAACTTAAGTAAAAACAATAACAATAAACAAAACGTGCTCGAAATATGTTAACAAGCAAACCACAAACAAGAACAAGAACAAACAACAGAATACCGTAACATACAAGGGCGCACTTGGAAGCGGCCGCATACCTTCTTGGCGCCCGTCGGCACATCGTCATCTCGGATGAACATTGGCGGCGACACAGCATCGTTGGTATTTATGATTGGCACAATATTCAGACTAATTAATTCCGAGAGCGTACAGAAGAGATTGTTGCGCGTTTCCTCGTTGTAGAAGTCGGGCTTGGTCACAAGTACCTACATATGGGCAGACAGACATATAGACATGGTGTGTGTGAGATGAGCAGTTGTGCGCACTATTAATTAGTTTTTCAAATGCAGACAAGTTGGCATGCGAACCTGTGCAATTTTGACGCCATATTGCGCAAACATCGCATCGTACAACGACATCAGACCCGATTGACCAACGGCGGCAGCGGCGCGTGGCTCCAGAGCCACCCCATCAGCCTATAAGCAAAACAAGACCGAACAACAATTAAATAAACGCAAAAGATAGCATAGACATATGCGCATTGCGTGCAAACTTGGTGACTAACCTCCCGCGTGGGATCCTTAGGTGCGAGCGTCTCACGCATGGAGAGCGACATGAGCAACTCCTGCGCCAATTTCTGTTTGCCAAAAGCCACCGCGCCGCTGGTGACCATCATGACCTCACGCCCCTCCAGATGACACTCGGCCACTTGCTCCACAATGGACGCCAGGCGGCCCAAGGCCAGGCCGTGATTATCCTCGCGCGTTATGACAGCGCTGCCCAGCTTGACCACCAATCTTCGTGCATATTTCAGCTGGCTGCGCTCCGTGAATGTCGGATGTGCCTTCTCTAGATTTAAGCGCTTCTCAGATGACGGCAACTAAAAAGAAAACGCAATTCAAGGTTCAGCCTGGCATCAACAACATAGCAAAAAACATATTTTCTTTGTTTTTGGTTTTTCTTCTTTTTCCTTTTCTTTTGATTAATATTGTTTATTGTTAAAAATGGCAAAATAATCGTAGTTTTTATGTGTTTAGTTGTTTACAAGCGAAGCTATGCGAGTGTGGCTATATGGCAGCATTAATTTGCTGATTAGCAACGTCATTAGCAATAAAAGTCAACCATTTAGTTTCGGAGCCAGAAGGTTGTAAATTACGTAAAATCTAATTAATTAAATAGGAAATTGTAATGTGCCAAACGCACTTAATCAGCTCATGTAATTCATACACACTGTGTGTGCGTGTGTGTGCGTGTGCGTGAGTGTGTGAGTGTGTTTTTACATAATATTATTACAATGCGTGTTCGTGCGCAAAAATTGATGTTGATAATAATCAAGATCAGCTTCGACATCCGCGTCTGTCCGAATTAGCTCCTATGTGTTTTTCATTATGTGCCAAACTGGAATTTGCATAATTAATTAAAGTGCATTTAAATGAGATTTCAATAATTTATTTGTGAGCCGAATTTTGATTTAATTGCAGATAGTATTTTTTTACTCGGCAGATTATGGAATATTATATTAAAGAAAAAATAAAAAATTGGAATATAAAACAGAATTATCAGACATAAATTTTCTTTATGGTTTTCTTTTTTTCTTTTTTTAAAGCGAAAATATTTGTTTGTTGGTCCCACAAAACGACATTCTGATATGATGTGAGTTTGAAAATGAACCTCAGCCTAAAAGTAAAAGTATCTTCCTACCAATACGACTAACTGATCTATGCCGAGGTTGCGTACTAATCCAACATTATTAACTGAAAACCGCGTCTTATAACTCGTTTCACTCACGAATTAAGACTTCTATTGCAGTCAGCGTCTATAAATCAACCTCACAAAATCTCAACACGCTCAACCCAATTTTAAAACATTCGAATTTTCAAGCTAACTGTCAAGTCATTTGAACACCTGGACGAGTAGAAGCCTTGTGCATCCTTCGCAGGATTGCCCATCTACATAACTCACAGAAAAGTTTGCAAAAGAGTATTTTATTATTTATTTGCTTATGAATTCTGGCAAATAAAATTTGTTTATTTTTTATTTGGCACTGCTGAATGTTGTTATATATAACGGTATCAAAAAGCTAGCGAGATAGCATTTTATCGTTATCTTTAATTGTTTGGTTTGAATGCCGTAAAAAAAAACAAACAAAGCGCAAACAAAGTAAATTTCCTATTATAAATTTTACGTCTTTCCAATAACAATTGAGTGTGCAACAGCATAAACCGCAACAACAACAACAACAATAAAGCAACACAATAGAAACAAGATGGTCAAAACTACAACATGGCATATGAGTGTTTTGCGCAATTAAACGAAAGACTAGTCCAGTGAACTGAGGCAAAAACCAATGTCAAACCCAAATAAGACTTCAAGCGAACAAGGAACAACATTACAGACGATGACAGCAACAACAACAGCCACAAATACGACAACAACAAGAACCATAACAACAATCTTAATGAGTTGTGAGCATATGAGAGTCCACAAGTCTGCCCCATGGTCACCCCCGTCTGCACCCATCTGTCCCAATCCGCCTGAGCTAACTCTTGGGCCAGTCTGGGCCGGATCAGGCTAGTGTAGTCTCTCTGTACTGTCTAATGGTTTGTTGCTGCTGCTGTCTACTTTGTTTTTGTTGCTTCTGTTGTTGTTGTCATAAAGCTGTTGTTGATATACTCGTGATAAGGTTATCGTTATCCAATGTTTAGTTCGCTGCCGCCCATGATGTTGTTGTTTTTGGCGTTTCTGGCGTTGTTGATTACCGTGTAGCAAAACGTCGGGCATTGTTATGTTGTAGTTTGTTCATATATGTCCACACATGTCTATATAGATGCACCCATTTTTTTTTCGTGTGCTTGTGTAAAATCTAATTATACAGCAATTAATTTGTTGACTGCCAACGTCAAGTCTGCTGGAATAATTTATAGTCAGCGTCACATCATCTAATAGGAAATCTGCAACTAAGTGTTTTTTTTTTTTATTCTTTTGGGTTTTAACGCTTCAAATTGGGCTGTTTCGATTGTTGTTATCTGCACGCATACATAAGCGAATAGAAGAGTATTTTTCCACCAGTTTATACTTATATTGCATATGCAGAAATGTATTTATGAGTATTTTATTATAACACAAATGACCATGACCTAGCAATGTGTTTGCTATTGTCAAAGTCTACTGAGTGGCGGGGTGTTGAGGGGAGAAACCAATGCCTATTCTAATAAAATAAACCAGCTTCACAAACACTAAACGAGAAAAGGTTTTAAGTGACGTCTTTCAGTTCACAAAAACAAGGAAAAATATACTTTTCTTCGTTCTGTTTGGAAGATGCTTGTGATGACCCGATGGTGTCTAGAGAAGGAGCAGAGGGGAGAAATGCAGTTAATTTATCAAATATAATTTATCTTATTGAAATGTTAAAAATAGTGAAAAATCAATTGCTGTTAGCAATTTTAATAATATTAAAAAGCCTTCAAATACTAAATCAATTCACATTACCTCGGCACATTATTCTCTGTGTGTCTTTAAACGCTTTAAGTTTTATACATATTTAAGGCGTGTGGCCAAGGGGACCAAAGAGTTCGAGTTCGACAGTCACGGCGACGGCGAAGATGAAGGCGACAGCGACAGCAACAAAGAAAAGCGCAGCACGCACAAAAGAGCACAAAAGCGAAGCACATTAAAAAGCACCCCGGGGTCTTGACGCCGCAATACGTGAGTGCTCTCACTTGCACGGGCATTTGTGTGTGTGTGTGTATGGTAGTATGTATGTGTGTATACGCACTCGCTTTGACACACAAACAGAGCAACAATGAATGGCTTTTGTATTTTTGTTCGGAAACACAATATTTACACTTTACAATTTATTTTAAATGCCTCCGTCCGTGCGTCCGCCTATCCAACCAGCTTTTCTGTCCGTCCGCCTGTCTGTCTCTCTGGCGGTGCATATGTTCTGTGACATCATTGTGCTTTGCATTGTCTGTTTTCCCTACACACTCACCGGCACACACTCACACGCAATTTATACACGTTCATACGCCGCTGGCAGCCTTATTTGCCGAAAAGTCCCGTTTACTTAACCGTTAGTCGGCCAGCCTCTGTCTGCTGGTTTGTCTGCGCGTGCCAAATTGAAACAGAGATTTGTGTCACATTTAAACTGACTTAGGTAAATCAATGGCTCACTGAGACTTCTTCTTCTTTTTATTAATATTAACATGATCATATTTCTTCTTCTTTTACAAATGTTTACGCAAGTCAGCACATCGGCCCTTGCCTAAGCAGTTTGTGCTTACGTAGAAGAAAAATTTCTTGGCATAACATTTGACCTTTGACCCGCTGAGATTGGGCTGGACGATTGTTCGATAAGATAACACAAGCATTTGTTTTCATTTGCTAACATCAAACAGGAAGCATTTTCAAAACTGAATTATGTAAGCAAGTCTAACAGACTGCTGGGCATTTAATTTCCTTGAAATTTCATTAAAAACACTTTTCGCACGTAAAAGTCACCTTGTATGTCAGACATCGGCAACATGCGTATGCCGAGCATTTTGGAAAATTTCCACTAATTTTAACTTATCGGGCAATTCTTTAATTTTGTTATTTTCATTTATTTTTATTTTTTCTTTTTCAATTTTTTATTGCATTTCTTCTCTATTGTCCAAAAAATGCCACTTAAGCTTAATACAAAGTTCAGAAATACTGAAATGCTGCAAAACCAAGCTTTAGATAAGCGTATAGAAACTGACTAAGAAGTCACAGCAAAGCTAAATGCCAACATACTTACATATGTACATATGTACATACAAATGGGTATTGCATAAAAACGAAAACTTTTGTCTGTCTGCACGATGCAGATTTAAAGAAAGTTTACGTCACGAAGCTATGCCACGTTTGCTTTAAGAACATTTTAAATATTTTCTATTGAACCTTTTGAGCTTCATTTCCATACCAGACATCAATATATTTATATATGTACATATGCATACATTCTATGTTCTGTTCTGTATTATATACATACATATATAAGGATGCCAATCATTATATTCATTAATAACTCAAGGTCCTGCGTTTAGCAGCTGTCGACCAGTTGACCAGTCATGTGTCAACACAAAACAATAATTTAAAAGAAAAGCTGGCTTCTCCTGTTGTGCCGCCATGCTTTGGTTAGCTGCTTCCAGGCAGAGTTCAGCGTTACTCACCGGCTGTCTGGGTCCATGGCTGCTTACTGCGCGCCAGGTGCACTTTGTGAGACCATTGTGTAAAAACTTTGCGTTGTTGTAGCAATTGCGTAGCATTTTATTAATTTATTAGTTTCAATTTTTGTTCCTCTTTTTATAACTGATTATCGAGCTTAATTTAATTTTTAAAATTTTATTTGCGACACTCGAGAAAGTCGCAGCCAGGCAGTTGCGGTTGCCGTGCGTTTAATTCTCTCGACACTTGGCACTTGACGCACACTTAGACTTTGACGTTGATTTGCTTGGAGTTTGGTAACTTTAATTGATGCAGCTTTAACGTGGCACCGCACACAAACAGCCGTTAAACGCTACTAAAGCGTCAAAATTCGTGACCATTATTTGCTAGGCTGCCTTGCCTTGCCTTGCCGGGCCTGGCCTGGCCTAGCCGCCTGAGTGAATGGCTATGTGCGTGTGTGTGTGTGTGTGTGTGTGTGTATGTGTACGCTCGGTGTCTGGGTTCGCGCCGATAATGAAGCCCACGAAACACAACAAACACATGTAATTGTAAGCAGAGCATTCGCTGGGATTGTGATTAAAAATGTTTACTGTTGCCTTTGTTTTGCCGGGTTATTCAATTAGAATCGTTATCAATCAAAGCTCACTCGCACTCGCATTCGCACACTCCCGCACACACATAGCTGTCGCATGCTGAGTTCAGTTGAGCAGTGTTGTGTTGAGTGTATTTTGTTAATACGTTTCTAACGTTTGAGTGTGCACATGTACGTAGCGTACGTAGCTGCGAGGCTTATCAATTGGGCCCTGAACGTCTCTCGCGAATAAATACTCCGTCACTCTTGCATGCTTATCAGCGAAAATCAAATCATAAGCAAAAGTAAACATATTTGTCGTGTTGCAGTTTTCTTTCCGATTTTATACTTTTTTTTTGTTTTGGATTCCTTTGTCAAAAAGTTCAGCTGAAATGATTTACTTGCATAATTAGTAAAACTAGTGAATATGAACGTAGTGCCACACGTGAATGTATCCAAGTGTGGCGTGTGCGAAGTGGACTTTGTTCCCATTTGACCGTGAGTCAATATAACACACGCACGGCAGACACAACATAACACACGACATTTGATTGACTGTATGGTGATTGATAATGATAATCACGTTGTCTAATTGCAGACAGCGCAGGTCACGGCTCTATTGCGTACAATTTGAATGAAGTAATAATCATATGTGCACCGTATACGGCAAACGGCATACGGCTTGACAACTTAATGAAACTGTCAAATGAGTAATTTTCGTTCATCGCATGGCATTTTGTTTGGACAGGACAATCCGTAATTGGCCACTTCGGCCGGCTTGATTTTTCACTTGAGTTATTTTATTATACGCACAAGCGGAATTACGAGATTATGCTAATCCCGAGCACATAAAGTCAACACATTTTTATCACATTGCTTAGTTAGGACAACGTTGCGTATACGTCATTCGCTTTAGAGGTTTTTTTAGGCAAAGTCAATTTCACACAAGCTATAAAACCTAAATTCGAAACATAAATACAAACTTTTGTTGTATTTGAATTTTGCTTTCGAGCGTTAATTCAAAAAGCAAAAAGCAAAGTATATTGCAAAGTTCAAACATAATTTTTCACTTATCGCCGATCTGGTTTCTGCATTTATTCTGCCAATAATGACAGCTATAGAAAAAAAAACATAAAACAAAAACCAGCAAACAAAAAAGTAAACCACAAACAGAGTACAGTATCACACATGATATTAGTTACATATATTTCTTCTTAAAATTTGTCAGAGTATATAGTACGTTCGCATTGTGTTTCGAGAACTGATAATTTTTTTCTTTTTTGAGCATTCCCGGCTTGCTTCGCTACAGTTAAAATCATGAGAAAAAAAATAACACATGCTTTTTGTTTGTCCAATTAGTAATTCCTTGAATATCCTAATTAGAAGCTGATATAACAATTTTGGTGGTTGTTTTGCGCACTGTCCTCTCAAATGTCTGGTTGCGCATTTGCCTGTAGTGAGAGCGTAAATTATGTGTTGAAAATACTCAATACTTTGTAATTTTCATTTGTGAAAAATTACAATAAATGGTTTTAAATTTACTTTAACCTCATTTAGTTCCTGCATTATGTTTTTTAGAAATCTGTTCTGCTGTAAGTATTAAGCATATTTATATTTATTTATATCACCGTTTTTAAATCTGGGAAAACAAATCCATAAGCAACCAGTTTCCTAAAGCAGATTTTAGTTTTCGGCAAAATGTTTTACAAAACTCCGGAAATCTCATATTTAATGTTTACCAAATTGAACATGGCTTATTGAAAACGAAACATTCTTTTATAGATTTAATTAAATCAGACTTACATCGTTTAAATGAAAAATATTTACTGTATTTTCGCGTTCGCAACAAAGCAATCTATACTGTATATATGTGTTATCCAATGCATGTCCATTTAATATGTAACATTACTTTTGCCTCTCCAATAACATTTTATTATGCATATATTGTATATGTAAGGGAAGTATATAACATTTCAAATCCAAATGTTCTTTATATAAAAATTAATGCACAACCCCTAATTTATATTGAACTAATGAACTGACGAACTTCTGATTTAGCATTTATATATTTTAAAAGTCAAAAGTTGAGTTTTTCCTCTTCTTCTTCTTGTTTGGCGTAACAGCCCCCAACATTGAATTACTCGTACAAAGTAACTATCATAAAAGAAGCCAAGTGACATTTACTTCTTGCCTGCTGTTGTACTTAAAAATGTCGAATGCCTCGATTGGCATCAACTGAATCTGTGTAATAGGCTATGCTGGTGTTTTCGCCGATGCTGTCAGTGATTTTGAGAACATGAATTCTCGTGTAAAATGCAGATTTTGTCGCTCGGTTTTAACTGTGCACATTTTTGTTGTAATTTTGCTATTTGTTGTGGTTGCCGATGTATATTGGATAAAGTTTAATGTCATTTCGTTTTCATTTGTTTTGAATCTGATCTGAGCAGGTTGGTGAAATTGCAACAGCATTTAGTTCGTTATTTTATTTTATGTGTGTAGTTTTTTTTTGTTTTTTCATCTGCAGTGTGTTTCAGTTGTATTTAAATGTGTAAAAAAATGGCAAACACGTCAGTTTTCGTTATAGACAAACTTTTTTATTATAATTTTATATTTGTAATTTGTTTCATATACATTCCCTTTTTTCAATGCGAAATAATTAAATGAAGCTGCAGGATATTTGCACTCAATGCACACATGCAGATTATATTTCTGCATTTCGGTGCGATTTGCCTTTTTTCGGATTGTGTCATTTTATTTAAAAAAAAAAACAAATGTTTATGTATATTCATTATGTTCTTCTATTTTTATTTTTTTCTTTGTTGTTGTCAAAACTGACAGCAGCAGCAGAATCCTTATTTCTGTTTATTATTATTTGACAGCCATAATTGATGAAAAATTGATTAAATCATGCAGTTTGGTGTTTTTAAATTTTTACCTTTATTTTTCGATTAAGTCCGACTGTCGCCAGCAAAGCCAATATTTGGTTTTGTTTTAATTTTTTGCTTTATCGCAAAGGCCACTCAAAAGAATTAAACTCACGTATTTGCGCTGCATTTTAATTGAGTGTGCTGCAGCATTTGGCTTCGGCTTGAAGTTTTAATTTAATGCATTTGCATTTTCACGAGTTGGCAAGTGCACATCCTGTAGCCGGCGCAGCAACAACTTGAAATCCCAGCTAATCATGCCTTGATTTGCATGGCACAAATGCAGCGCAGCTCACCCCACGTGAAGGAGTGCTCCTCCCGGCACAAGAAACGCTCGAGTGTTGCTTCCCAAGACATTGATGAATTACTATGCGAGTTGGCTCGCAATTATGCTAATGAACATCAAACACTTGCCCTGCGACCCAAGCAACTTGGGTTCTTTTACTTTCGCTTGGCTCTTTCTCTTTATTCAATGCCTGCCATTTACACTTTTTATAGAGAGATACATATTTAAGTATTATAATTAATTAGTTTGCAGCTGATGCCGCGACCAGCGTTCATTCACCACTCAATGGTCGGTTCGTAAGCCGGATTGTCGTAGACCTGCAGGGTTTGTGCAGTGTAGCCTGGCGTGGTGCTTACGGTCTGAGTTTGGCTGCGCTTGGCGACCGAACGACGTTCGTTCAGCAGCATAACCGATTTACGGCTCATTGAGAAATTTTTCGCTTTGATCTCCTCTAAAGACGTAAACAGAGACAGTTACCGAGACAACGTGTCGTATTAGTGATATTGGACAAATTGCCTTTGTCGTTACGCATACGCACCGTCACCGTAGAAACGCCGCTCGAAGTTGCGCGGCAAATCGCTGTAGTCGCATTCCTTTTTATTGCGATTCTCATGCAGCTTGAATATGGTCTGACGACGCACCAGCCCCGTATTGCAGCCACGAGCATTTGCCAATTCGGCCATGGCAACAGCGTCGCCATTTTGCACATTGACTACATCGTCGTCATCGCCGTAATCATCATCATCATCATCGTCATCGAACCGCTTCGGCCTTTGCAATTGCCTCGCAATATTCACCGCATTACCTTTTATCTCCTGCGCAGCATCCTCTTCACTAATCTGCCATTGAAGTCACATTAGCGAAAACTCATTAATGACACACACACACCGAAAGCATTCATGCTGATGCACTTACCGCATTACCGCTGGAGCGCCAAAACTCCAATTTGGTTGTGGCCAGCAACTGCGAAAACGTCGCGAACCGATGAAAGAACATGGCTACGAATTGTATGATCAGCATAAAGCCGAAGAACAACACGAAGCACAGGCCTATGGGATCCAACTCCTTATACTGCCGATAGATAAACACCTGCGAGTTATCGCGGTCGAACGTTATGAAGTCCACCGGGTCAATGGGCCATTTCAGGTGCAGATAGTCCTTCTTCAATTGCAACAGAAACACGATCAGCACGAAAATGGAGTTGACCATCACAAAGGCGAAGGCAATCATATTACGTAGCTCACTCAAGCCAGCAGCGATCGCCGCCTGCTGCTCCTTGGTGTGGAAAAGTGGTTTCAGGTATTGCTTGATCAAATCGCGCCAGAAACGCTTCTCAAGCAACGAGATTTCGCCCAATTCCGACTCGACTAATATAGGATCGTTCAGCCAGCCAGGCAGATGCTCTACATGCTGCGCTTGCCCCATAAATGACATTGACATTTCACTGTCTCTGGATGCGCTTTCCGGATGTATAGCTGCCTCACGCGTGCCCCATGAGACATCCTTCATGTTGAAAACGGAGTAGATCATCAGCAATAAGTACATGGAAGGAATGGTGATGTAATAGATGATGCCACAAAGCAGGGCCAGCACCTCCTGCGGATGCATGAGGCCCGCAATGGTTATCTGCAAGGCGACGACCAGAAAGAAGAGTGATGCGGGCGCCAGAGGGCCGTCCTCGAGCATTTGCACAATGATGCCGATTAGCACGGCCATCATAACCAAGCAATAGATCGCACTTATGACAAATGCGATAATCAATTGCTGCCTTTGGGCCAAATAAATGCACGACAACACGAAGATGAGTATGGGAAAGAAATTCCAAAGAAACGCAGTCCAGATGTCAATATTGAAAACGGCTGTCAAGGCGCCAACCATCATTAGGAAAATGGTACCCGGTCCGAGCACGGTGCCCACCATCAGCATGCCCTGGTACATTATGTAGGGCGTCGAAATGGAGCTGTTCTTCCGGACAACCGTTTCGGCATCAGACAGTATATCAAAAATATTCGCTATGGTGGAGGGCACCCAGCGGCGGCGCTGATTGAAGAACTCGAAGAACATCTCCGGCGCGTGTGTGTAGGCATCCGCTGCAGCTGAGTACTCGATGCGCCAACCTTGCTTCAGCAGCAGAGTGCACAGCCAACGATCCTCACCCTGATCATATTGCACGTAGTTCATGGGCTCCGTCGACACAGTCGTGTAGCGCTTCATAACGCTGTTCTCCATCAGCGCACTGGCGCGGAAGAGGCTAAAGCAACCAGGACTGCACAGCACGCAGCCAATGACGTGCTCCGTGGCCTTCTGCAGCCAATGTCCGATCGCATATTCGAATTTCTGAAACCAGACCATGGGACCACGACCCACTGGATGCACTCGGCCGCACGCCGCGCCCAGCTCATCGATAGCTTTCATGCGATCGATGAGCAGTTGCACAGCGCGTGGCTGAAAGTCAATATCCCCATCCAAGGCCAGCAGAAACGTGTTATCCGCTATGAGCGCCTTGCGTCGCGCCGACAGCGCATCCAATTCCATAATGCGAAAGCCCAGCAGATAATACATATACATTACCTGGGACCAGCGCTTCTTGTGCCGTATCTTGTCCTTGTTCTTCAGGTGTGCAATCAGCTTCGAGCGACCGGGCAGCGTCC